>OZ025271.1:1167500-1670000 GCA_964019165.1 Mastigias papua | reverse complement strand
AATCCAGGTTACTCGCAAGATATTGAGATCATATGTAGAGCTGCTTGAAAAAGGCGAAAGCCGAAAGTACACATGTTGTCTAGTGGTTAAGACGCTAGCCCGGAAAGCAAAAGATCCGTGGTTCAATTCCCTGTGGTGGCGAGTTTTAATTTTCTCCTGATTTTTCTGAGAATAATAATGCCTTTGTCTGCACAGAAAAAGGAGAAATCCTGGTTACTCGCAAGCTACTGAGTTCATATATATATATATATATATATATATATATATATATATATATATATATATATATATATATATATATATATATATATATATATATACATGTAGTAATACAGATAACCTAGGCCTGTATAAAGTGCTCAATACTTACGTAGAGCTTTGAATAAGAAAAACGTAGTGATCAAAAACGCGCTGTAGCAAGATGTTTAGAATAAACCACAAATATACTATCCTTTAAGTAAACGTTTCGATCAGAATCTTCATCAGTACTAAACTTACAATGACGTTGGGCCTGCTTAAATTACCTACATAGCAATGGGGTCACAATGGATATTACCTAAGGGGGACCTACCTATTAACACCTCATGATAAATTAAGAATCCATTATATGGGGAGGGCCGAAGCTGTGAAGTAAGAAACAAAGGAGGATAATATAGAGCATATAAGGTGATGCAAGGAGTGCGAGAAGTGTGAAGAAAAGAAGAATAGATGCTGGATAGACGCAAAATTGACAAAAGAAGCAATTAACGCTAGGAAAGTGCATAGGGGATTGCTAATGATCTGCCTATCTGACGTTAAGTCCCTCAGGTATAAAGCTCTGTAGTCTAAACTGCCAGAATCCCTCCTTATGTCTAGAAACTCCAAATACCCTATCTATAATTTGAAAACTAACATCTTGTAAAAATCCATGATGGTTGGCTTCTGTAAAATGTCTAAACAACTCTGCCTGCGTCACTGCTACTCCACTAGAAAACGTCCTACTAGATGACTTATAATTGTTAAACCTGGTTCTAAATGATGTAAAGGTGCTACCTACATACTGCTTGCCACATACTTTACAGCCTAATAAATGCACTACCCCTGAAGAATCGCAATTAAAATCACTATTTATATCATACTCCCTACCTGAAACATTACATCTAAACCCACTACCCTCTGACATATAACTGCAAACTTGACATCGCGCTTTACCACACCTAAAACAACCCCTAACTCCTTCTGTCCGAATCTTAGGAAGCTTAGCTCTAACTAGATTATCCTTCAAATTTGGTGCCCGTCTGAAGAGCACAAGAGGCTGCTTTTTAAAGGCTATCCTGTGTTCTTCAGACGCTTCTAACATGGTATGGAGTTTCCTAATTATGCCCCTAAGCTCATTAAGTGCTGGATGGAATGTAACTACTAATGGAACCTGATCCTTCTCTTGTCAATACATCTACCTTCCTGGTTAAAAAGTCTTTCTCTGTCTAAACTACTAGCACGAACTATCTGCTCCCTAACGAAATCCTCCTTATAACCCCTATCCAATCCAATCCCAATCCAATTGGATTGGAAATGTTTCATTAAAATTTGAAAACCAAATTAATAAAGCCATCACATCTTGTTTCTATGCTGTGAAGCCCCGTGCGGTTTATAATACTAGGGTCATGCTACCATCTGCTCAAAAAGATAGCGTTCCTACCACCCAAAAAAGTTGTGTAGTTTACGAATTTTCGTGCCGATGTGAAGCTCGGTACGTAGGGCGCACTACGCAGAGGTTAGCAGATAGAATAAAACAACATGTACCCACGAGCATCAGGACGAAAAACACTACAACAAGAGAACAGCCACCTCGTATGTGTAAAAATTCTAATTCTAAAATGAAAAGTGATTCGGCCATAGGACAACATCTTCTAACAAATCCAGAATGCGCCAAAACATATACAGACGATAATTTTCGGATCATTGGGCAAGCAAAATCGTCCTTTCATTTAGGTGTTTTGGAATCGGTTTATATCAAGACTCAAAACCCAGTCTTGTGTAAACAAAAAGAGTTCGTGTTTTCACTTGGACTCTTCAAGTAAACAATGGTGAATAGGTGCTAATTGGCCAATCATAGGGGCAAATAGACGCATTATTTATCATATCACGTGCACCCGCATCTGGCTATGTATTTCGGTTCACCTTTCAGTCGCTATCCGACGTTTCATACTCTGACGAGTGTCGGACGAATGTTTCTGCTTTGTCGAGTTATAGTAAAGTTCTGTAGTACCAACAGACTTTTCTTATATATATATATATATATATATATATATATATATATATATATATATATATATATATATATATATATATATATATATATATATATATATATATATATATATATATATATATATATATATATATCACTGAATCAGGGCACAATTCTGATAGTATGTAGATATATATAAGAGAACGAATCTAAATATACTTTACTTAAATTACAGACGCTTCGATAGGTATCTTCATCAGTACTAATCTTACAGTTGTAAGTTTGCACCATCGGTGTACCTATACAATACCCATGGTCTGAACTCAGAAGTTAGGGGCAGTCATAGGGACTAAATTTGCTTCAGCGTGTGAGAATTTGTTTATTTTCAGTCTAGAAGAATACATGTAGGGTGGTTATGAGTTCAGAACCCATTTTCCAACATATGTTTCAAATATTCATCAGCATCATGTAGCTCTCACTGTGCCGGATCTCAGGTCTATTGAATGAAGCCTCCTTAGATAACCAATGAACGGCTGGAGCGTCTGATTAAATTAGCAATTGTGGGCAGAATAAGATTTGCTACTCACAAAACAATAGCTATATTATGACAGAAAGTGGAATGAAAATTGCCTATAAACATGCGGATTTTTATACTTTTTATCAGCTAAACGTGTACAGTACGGAAAGTGGGATTGTTTTGCAGAATAGGCCAGCCCTTAGAATAAAATATGTTATGAGGAAAATTTACCTGAAATTTTCTGGTTTTCCAATATCATTTCGTGATAGTTTACTCTTCATTTGCTTTTTCTGGCTATTGCTGGTACCTCGAGACATAGTACGCTTCTGCAGTTCTAAGAACAGAGAAATAGAGATTTGGAGGTATCATTCCTTGTTATATTTTCAAAGCTGAGTATGTAGGGGACTGTATACCATGTACAGTTTCTCAACTATTGAAAAAAAATTATCACTTGGGAAAGGCTGCTTCATGGCCTCTAGAAATACGACAAAATAAAGATATGGAACTTTGGCATGGGCTTTATTTGTCTTATATAAACTGAGTGTAAAGTAGCCACTGTGCGGCATAGTGCACCAAATTAGCAGTATTGTGCGACAGGTCACCAATCACACCTACATGCATTCAATTCATTATTTGTGATATTTATTATATATTAATCCTACTAAGGAAATAACAAAAAACTGAGAATAGTAAATCTAAGTAAATCTAAGTAACACGAAAAAAGTAAATCTAAGTAAATTAAATTTCATTGCCTTACGTAACAAACCAGGTAAAACTGAAAGTGAATAATATCGTACAATATCTGATGCGTTATAGAACACATGGTCAATAGACACAGTATGATTAATTATTTGAGTTAGTATGATTAATATATTGGTTTATCTTACTCGACACTCCCCATTTTCTTCTCCTTAGTATGCACTGTGTCTTAATTCCAATTATTTAGGTGGTCTATACTAACATTTAGTTAGTCACTTCTCTTATTAGATTTCTATGCTCCCTTTATATGACCTATTTTAGCTTGTACTTGATTTTCTCTTTATGGCACTCCTCGCCTACTTTATTCTGCACGGTATTCTCCTAACTCCGCTGAGATAGACAACATCATCTTCTCTATCACCACTGTCTTTTTTGCCACGTCTCATCTTCCCCTTTCACGTCCCATAGGATTTGAGAAAAGGAAATCAATGCATGGTACATAATGGTAGATACAATAGAATCCCCGATGTCTGATGGAAATAGCATATTGATGGTAAAGGCAGTTACCGCCGTTGTAGATTGTAGTTTACCTCTTTGCTGTTTTCATGTACGTAAATAAGTAAGTAGGCAAGTATGCTTCATGTATGCTTTGTCACTTTCTTTGATGACAAGGTTGTTGTTGCTTTTGAGGTTCTGTTATCGTTTTGGATATCTTTTACCGAGGGGCCGGCCCCCGAACATGGAGACAATCTGACGAACACATCTCAGAGTCAGATCGGCAGCTGTAATAAAGAAATGGCCAAATTTTGCAGGAAATTAAGACTTAAAGACTACTTTGGGGGTAAAGATATCCAAAACGATAACAGTTTGGTAAAGCCCAACAGTGACTTTTCACCAGGTAGAAATCGAGATCGAAGTCTTGACACATATATAGACTTTTTATTAAAATATCCACTTGAAAATAAATGTAAAGAAATGAAATAAATTTCAAACAACTTAACTAAAAAGCAATGGGATGGTCTAGTGAAACTCAAAAGCAACAACAACCTTGTCATCAAAGAAAATGACAAAGCTGGAGCTTGTGTAATCACGAACAGTGATTTTTACAAATTGAAAATTGCATCAATACTTAAGGATACTGAAACATACAAAAAACTACCAAAAAACATCGATACAACAGCGTTGAAGCGAATTACAGATCTTACTAACAAACATAGAGAAGAATTAACCGAAAAAGAGATCAAATATCTCACAAACTCGTACCACAAAACGAGCCAACTCTATGGCCTACCGAAAATACACAAAAGTAAAATTATCAATTCCAAAATAATAGAAACGAATTTCGAATTCATAGAAGAAAATGATCCAACTGATCTTAACTGTAGACCAATTATAGCTGGCCCTAACTGCGTAACGAGCAATTTAAGCACTTTTTTAGACATAATCTTGAAAGAATACATAAACAACATCAAAAGCTATATACGAGATGACATAGATTTTGTAGGAAAAATCAAAAGGACAGTCAACCGTTCAGACATATTAGTGACATTTGATGTCATTAGTATATACACCAATATTGACAATACTCTTGGAATCCAAGCCATAAGTTACTGGCTTAATAAGTTTCCGGAAAAGTTACCAAGAAACAATTCCAAAGAATTTATTATTGATGCCTTAAATCTAGTTGTACAAAACAATACATTCACTTTTGATGAAGATCATTACCTACAAATTAGGGGAACGGCCATGGGCACCAAAGTCGCACCAACATATGCCACCATGGTGATGGGATACCTAGAAACTAAACTTTGCCACCAAATAAAAGAAAAATATGGCAATGAGATAACGACATCATTTATTGATGGATGGCATAGTTACCTCGATGATTGTTTTAATATCTGGAACGCTCTAGTTGATTCAACTGAGAACCTTTTAGAATTGCTCCAAAAATTACATCCCAGCATTCAATTCACCAAAGATGAGAGGCAACAAGAAATCAATTTCCTCGATATAAAATTGATAATTAGAAACAATCAAATAATTACGGACCAATACCGAAAACCAGCTGATAGCCAATTATACGTATATTTTAACTCTTGCCACCTATCGCACACAAAACGCAATATACCTTTCAACTTAGCCAGGCTTGCCTGCACCATAATTGAATATGAAAGCTCTAAATCCCAAAAACTGGACAAATTACACTCCCAACCTAATTCATCAAGCTTACCCTGAAGAGCTTGTAAAAATGGCATTGAAAAGGCACTAAAAATTCCCCAAAATGAACTCCGTCAACCCAAAAGCATGGAAGACAGTGAAAACATTCTCGCCTTTGTAACAACTCATAACCCTAGAAATCCGGAAATGATTAAGGTTATCAAAGAAACTATCAGTTTACTCGACGCAAGTCCGAAACTCAAAGAAGTATTCAAGGATATAAAATTAATAAATAGTAAACAACAATAGTAAACAACTTCTAACAAGAGCAAAATTTGCTTCTACTGAGAGTATTGTTCAATTAAACCCCGATTCCACCAAGGTCCATAGCTGCAAGATCAAATGCTGTGGAACTTGTCCTTTACTAATTGAAGCTAACGAAATAAAATTCAAAAACTTTGAAGAAGCATTTAAAATTACTACAGAAATGAATTGTGCAGCGGAAGACGTCGTGTATCTAATAAAGTGTAACGGGTGTAGTAAAGAATATATCGGTGAAACTGAGAATTTTGCGCGCCAGGGTTAGGGTCCACAAAAAGCAAATACTGGACCCTCGCTTGAGACAACTCTATGTTAGCCACCATATTGCTCACTGTGCTATTGGCAAACCTGAATTATTTAAAATCATCCCATTCTTTTTTATTAATCACAACGATAGAATTCATGGTAAAGAAGTGGAACAAACCTTTATTAAAAAATATAAGCCAGAATTAAACCGAGACAAACATCAAACCGAGGTGTAACATAATCAGATTAGCCAATTCCCTGATTCACTTAAATTGGATTAAAATGACGCAACATTTGTAAAACTTCGCACATAACCTTATGCATTGTATAAAGGAATTTAGATTGAAAATATTCTGCTTGAAAAGATGAAACCGGTATCGAAATAACCTGTATTTCTGCTTTTAGTCTACTCTCATATATATATATATATATATATATATATATATTATATATATATATATATATATATATATATATATATATATATATATATATATATATATATATATAAATATATATAAATATATATATATATATATATATATATATATATATATATATATACATATCTATATATATATATAAATATATATATATATATATATATATATATATATATATATATATATATATTAAGTTTGCGATAAATCGAGGACAGACAACTAGACTGTTAATTTTGCAAAACATGTTTCGGATAGTAACTATCCATCATCAGTTGCTTACAGAATGTAATAGAAAACTATATTTATTTCTATTACATTCTGTAAGCAACTGATGATGGATAGTTACTATCTGAAACATGTTTTGCAAAATTAAAAGTCTAGTTGTGTTTCATCGACGTATCTCAAATTTGATTTTATTGAGAAGATTTGGAAGAATATATATATATATATATATATATATATATATATATATATATATATATATATATATATATATATATATATATATATATATATATATATATATATATATATATATATATATATATATATATATATATATATATATATATATATATATATATGTGTGTGTGTGTGTGTGTTTGTGCGTGTGTATATATATATACATATACATATATATATATATATATATATATATATATATATATATATATATATATATATATATATATATATATATATATATATATATATATATATATATATATATATATATATATATATATATATATATATATATATATATATATATATATATATATATATACATATTTATATATATATATATATATATATATATATATATATATATTGAGTACTGATGAATATATGTATATATATACTCAATATATATATATATTGAGTACTCAATATATATATATATATATATATATATATATATATTGAGTACTGATGAAGATAATATATCGAAACGTTTACAACAGAAGAAAGTATATTTTTGAATTCTCTATGTTTTATTTATATACTAAGATAGTGCGGCTTTGACTTATTATTATTATATATATATATATATATATATATATATATATATATATATATATATATATATATATATATATATATATATATATATATATATATATATATATATATATACAAACTAATCCTAAGCCGCATCCACGAAGTATATAAATTACATAAAAAGACTAATCCACAAATATACTATCCTTTCAGTAAACGTTTTTATGAGAATCTTCATCTCTATATACTAAGATCCCTATATGATAATTTATGCCAAACCAATCAGATTGCTCTAAATTGTACCACGTGACCTGATTACGCGCACAAGATCTCCTCCCAGGGTATTCGTTCCATGGCCCCCAGATTTCTGTCAAGGGTAGCCATTTGGGTCTACTACTTGTATAAGAAGAGATATGATTTTTATCATTTTTTTTCGCTGTGTTATTCAACTTTCTTCCCATCGCCATTCACAGCAATACTGTTGCTCCTCCCTGCTGGACCACGTGTTGTCAGTTCTGCGAGCGGTCCTGTAGGACTAAGTAGCTGTATGTGTTATTGCGAGGAGACTTTGGTTGCTGTTCTTCCTGGTAAGCCTACTCTTCTTTCCTGAAATGGATTGATTTAAGATTTCCTGTATTTCCTTTGTCCATTTCATCCGTATTCTACAGTTGCAAACCATTACTACCATATAGTTACCGTGTGACTTGGAGGAGAATGTCGTCATTCTGCTTCCAGTTTACTGATGTTTTCGCTTGATTTCATTTGCCAAGGAATCCTACATTTTGAGGGTGATATCGCCATGACATATCTTCCCTAGCTGTTCGATTCTCTCTGCTAAACCATAGTGCTTTTGCCGGTAAGTTGTGATAAACCATATAGAAGATATTTTCACGTTGTATTCTGTGGTATATTATGGTGTATTTCGCTTATTTCTTACGCTTTTTTACCTGACATGGGATAACATTTGGGACGCTTTCAGTTTGGGTTGTTTTTGCATGATGTGAAATCCCAGTTTTATTTTGAAGAAAATAAAGTAAGGCGTGATAAAATATCAACCAGTAGCGTACTGAAATTGTTTTTTCTACCTTCCAAAGTTTCTCCGTGTTTTTCCTGTATGAGGTTGTTTGTTGTGTTATCTACTATAACTCTGAGAGATTTGTAGCCCTCCCCCCCCCCCCTTATGGTTTAAGCAATGAAGAGGCTGTTGTTTATCTTCCATGTCAAGTGTGATTACAAGCAAACTACATGACTTGCTAAGTTTCTTGAGTGTTAGCCATATAGCGTGTTGGTATCCTTCAATCTTCAGTCTGGTGTAGTTTGTCAGTAAACACTCAAGGGGATTCCCAAGTTCATCTCACAATCGCAGATACATTCGATCCTTTGTTTCCGAACAACTGCATTATAGATTTGTGACTGCAGAGGTTTTGGAAGTTATTCGGCAGATTCCTAAAGGAGTATTTAATAATTGCTAGGATTTTTAGCGTGCTGTTTACTTTCAGCTATGCTAGGCCACTCTGACATTGTTTACAGTTGAGACAGGTCTAAGTTGAGATGTTGTTTGTAACTTCTACATAGCTCTTTATGTTTGCAACACAGTTATTTTAGGCTAGAGCTAGGATGTTATCAAATTTAGCCTGTGGATTATTGCAGTTTATACTCTGTTTCTGTTTCCTTTTCTTGCATTAGTTGAGGAAAGTCTCGTGTGCATTCTCTCC
This sequence comes from Mastigias papua, assembly GCA_964019165.1. NCBI lineage: Eukaryota > Metazoa > Cnidaria > Scyphozoa > Rhizostomeae > Mastigiidae > Mastigias > Mastigias papua. Next base: position 1,660,670 of record OZ025271.1, on the reverse strand, counting down.
AAAATCTTGAGGGGCGTTTCATATTACTCTCAGTCCCCGTAGCTGATGCCTTACTTACTTCCAGTAAAGTTTGTAGCTGAATCCCAGTACTCTTTATTTACAGCACTTTGTAGTTCTTTTCACTATGGATCGTAGTGTAACTTTTGAGGAGTCAAATTAGGGGTTCCTTTATCCTGAATGTTTCTTTGCTGGAAAACAGTTGCTATAAATTCCATTAATGATTTTCATAGATCATTCTGTAAATGATGATTCAGTTTAAAGGGATTACTTACTATTAGATAGCATGATCATATCTATTGTGTAAACTTGATTTTTCCGAGCCCCTTACCATTAACTCCCCCCACCCCAAATACTGTAATTACTCGAAACCCGATTTGAAGATTAATATTGTATAGCATGTTACCTGTACATAACAGTATTCTTTTGTTTTTATGAAGTAACACTACGGAGTCCTCTGAGCTATGATAATTCGATACAAGCTAATTTAATGGCTAAAGAAAGCTAATATACCAGTTACCAAAGGATTACTGGATGCAACCATATTACAGGTTTATGGCTCAGATTTAATTGTGTACCTGTGTGGAGAAGATCCGTGGTCACCCACTAGGTCAGAGCCGTGGTCATTCCTGTCAATTGATGGTCTATATTGTATATGTTATACACTGTTACAGTTATATCGCTAGATTTTACAACACTATCTACGTTAAAATTGAAGTATGCAGGAGACAATATGTGACGTTGTTCACTACTGTCTTATGTACAGAACAGTTTGAGCAATTATGTGCTTATTTCATATACAGGAGACTAGCTTAGTACTGATAGCCCGCTAAACGCGTGCTCCCCTTACCCCAGTTCAAAAGTTGTAGATTAGCCTTGGAAAGACTAACGCTGTGCCCCCATAGAAGCTGCATGGTCTACATTTTAGATGAGCAAGGATCAAAAAACCTCGCATCGGATCACGAGGTGACATCATTGGCCTCTGTTATGGAGCACATTACCTTCAGTCATGCATTGTGCAAATCAAAGAAAATTGCAAGAAAAATTTGTGCCAGAAATGCTCGGATACCTGCGCTAGGCTACGGGGCCTCTCGACTTTCAACCTTTTTCTGTACAGCCCCTTAGCCTAGCGCAGGTATCCGAGCATTTCTGGCACAAATTTTTCTTGCAATTTTCTTCGATTTGCACAATGCAAGACTGAAAGTAATGTGCTCCATAACAGAGGCCAATGGTATCACCTCGTGATCCAATGCGAGGTTTTATGATCCTTGCTCATCTAAAATGTAGACCATGCAGCTTCTATGGGGGCACAGCGTTAGTCTTTCCAAGGCTAATCTACAACTTTTGAACTGGGGTAAGGGGAGCACGCGTTTAGCGGGCTATCAGTACTAAGCTAGTCAGTACTAAACTTACAATGACATTGGGGCCGCCTAAACTACCTACATAACAATGGAGTCACAATTGATATTACCTAAGGGGACCTACCTAGTAATACCTCATAATAAATTAATAATCCATTATATGGGGAGGGGCGAAGCTGTGAAGTAAGAAACAACGGAGGATAGTACAGAGCATATAAGGTGATGCAAATAGAGAACAGAGAGCTCCAACAGATAACATATGATCTACAGCTCTCGAAGACCACAGCCGTCCAAGGAAAGAAATTCCGCCTTCACCAGAGTATCTTACTGAAGACAAGGAACAAGTGGATCATGTACAGGCATGGGGTCCCAAGCGATGATTTATGGCGTGCGGAGGTCCAAAAGACGTTTTGTTCATGCTGAGCGAGTACAAGCGAGCAGTGTTGAGAACATTTTGCCAGGCATCAATGACTTTCCTGGCATAACGTAGATTGTTGTTTAAATGTTTGTTGTTCTTTTATGCTGTCATTCGTTGTAATATATGTTTCTCTTTTGTCAATGTTCTCTTTGATAAATGAAGCCAGGAGGCTTCGTTTTGAAGGAAGGAGTAATGTTAGAGTACTAGTTTTATCGTTTCTTTTTATATTTACTTAATGATATATAAAGTGTTGTTTCTATGTTCCCATTGATTACGCTTTTTGAGGTCACCACACTTCATGTACTTACATCATGCCATCTCCACAGGTGTTATCACTATCTCTTTTGTTTCATGTTATTATCTTGTCAGTGTCAGAGGGTTATGCTTGTAATGCCATATCCGTATTATGCTTGTTTGTAACGTCAGTCGTTGTTCAATTGCCGTTATGCACAAGTCGTTATCAAAGTCGTGCTTGTGTTGCTGTTTAGTCGATCTTGAATCAAAATCGGTGTTGTTATCGCTGTATTTACTTTCGGTGTTGTTATTACCGTGTTTGCCATCGCGGTGTTGTCATTGAGTGTCCGTTTTATCCAATGTTGGTTATGTATATATGTGCGCTCTGTAAAGTATAGGTAAAGATTTTTCTGATGAAGCTATACGCGAAACGTTAAACAGGTGTTTATATTATGAGAGTCTATATAAAGTTTTAAAAACTTTTAGTGGAAAGGCTATTGAATTATATATATATATATATATATATATATATATATATATATATATATATATATGATTGTATGTATTAGAGCTGCTTGATAAAGGCGAAAGCCGAAAGTAACCATAAGGTACTAAAAACCAGTGGAGTTAAAACAAGCCACTGTGGTCTAGTGGTTACGACGCTTGCCCGGAATGCGAGAGACCCTGGTTCGATCCCAGGTGGTGGCAAATTTTAATTTTCTCCTGGTTTTTCTGAGCATTATATCAACCTTTCTGTTTGCACCGAAAAAGGAGAAATCCTGGTTACTCGCTAGCTACTGATTGTATATATATATATATATATATATATATATATATATATATATATATATATATATATATATATATATATATATATATATATATATATATATATATATATATATATATATATATATATATATATATATATATATATATATATATATATATATATATATATATTACCAAAGTTTCTAAGCAGTAATATATTAGAAATACACCTTAGAAAAACGACAATTGATTTCAATTTGTAAAAGATGTTTCGATTGCTTCGACAACCATCTTCAGTTACAAAATAAGCTTATTGCATGGTGCAAACGATATAAAGGCAAGTGATTACTCCCTAGGGGTCTTACAACAAAAACTATTCCATTGAGATAGAATGCGTCGGTGCTTAAAATGAGGGTTATAATATATCCTATGATAATACCAATGGGTGCCAAGTGCTCAGAATGCGGGCCGTAATATGATAATAAAGGGGAATACCTGAGGATATGGGACAATTAGAGTAGGAGCAAATGAATAGGCAGCAGATATATGAGCAAGAATATAATAACAAGAAAAAAAAGCAAAAAAAAGTGACAAACAAACAAACAAACAAACAAACAAACAAACAAACAAACAAACAAACTAGATGCTTAATGTTAATATGTTATGTGTTAGTTGTGAATTAAAATCAGGTTTGAGCCAGCTAATGTGTAGAGCTTCCTTAATTTTGAGTTGATAACTGCTTGTGACAGTATCTAGGATGGTAACAGAGTCTTCGCTTATAAGTTTTTTACGACAGCTGGAAGATGAGAGGAGGTGTTTGTAACTATGCGAGCTTTTCTCCCGTGATATCTGCTCACGAACACGAGTAGAGAAATGTGGTCATGTCTCGCCAACGCATACGGAATTACATCCCGAACAATATATATATATATATATATATATATATATATATATATATATATATATATATATATATATATATATATATATATATATATATATATATATATATATATATATATATATATATATATATATATATATATATATATATATATTATATATATATATATATTAAGTCATGAGTGGGCTACCACAAGTGGAAAATTTATTTTGGCCCCAGTGCGGATTCGAACTCACGATGTTTAGATCAGAAGACTCCTGTGCTAATCAATTGCGCCATCCAGGCAGACCAATGTATCAGTGCCTGGATGGCGCAATTGATTAGCACAGGAGTCTTCTGATCTAAACATCGTGAGTTCGAATCCGCACTGGGGCCAAAATATATTTTCCAATTGTGGTAGCCCACTCATGACTTAGCATTTACCTATGTCAGCCTTAGCCGAATTAATATTATATATATATATATATATATATATATATATATATATATATATATATATATATATATATATATATATATATATATATATATATATATATATATATATATATATATATATATATATATATATATATATATATATATATATATATATATATATATATATATATTTATATATATATATATAAATGCTCAGATGTTTAGATGTTCTCACTCACGATGTTTAGATCAGAAGACTCCTGTGCTAGCTACTGATTGTATATATTAGAGCTGCTTGATAAAGGCGAAAGCCGAAAGTGACCATAAGGTGCTAAAAACCAGGGGAGTTAAAACAAGCCACTGTGGTCTAGTGGTTAAGACGCTTGCCCGGAGTGCGAGAGACCCTGGTTCGATCCCAGGTGGTGGTGAATTTTAATTTTCTCCTGGCTTTTCTGAGCATTTATATCAACCTTTCCGTTTGCACCAAAAAAGGAGAAATCCTGGTTACTCGCTAGCTACTGATTGTATATATATATATATATATATATATATATATATATATATATATATATATATATATATATAAGGAACAAACTATGTGAACCGCCGTTTTGATTTCATGCTTTATTCCATGGATGTGATATAACCTAATATGTAGGACCAGTTGATGCCAAGTAAGTGGCACAGTATGTATGAAGTTTCTTTTGCGATTGAAGAATAGTCACGACTGTTTCACTACAGCTCTAATTCATATGAACCTAGTGGTGCAACGAATATATCGAAAGGGATTATGCACGCAATCATACCATGATTCTGTTGGATGATGGTCTTTTGAATCTGCTCTATATCTGTCAAAATTAATAATCTCTATTTCAGTACTATGCTCGTTATGTCTACACTAGAGAATTTCATTACAGCAGAAATGAAACTTGACAAATATGTTAATAACTCGCATTTCAGTGAATAAGTGTAGAATTCTTTTTCTCTAGTTTTGAATAGATGTGAGCCATTTCTGATTTATAGCAGACCAATGTATCAGATAATGTACCAGATTTTTTGTCCGATAATAAATTCTTTGGAGTCATTTATCTATTGTAGAATATAATTGAAATCATACCGTATCTTTCCTTTCCTATTATTACTAAATAGAGTAATTAACTACTATTCGTGTTTAAAAGTGGCTTACAATTATGTCAATATCAACTTATGCGTGTCAGTTTGGAAGAGATAGGTGTCTCTAATAATGTTCCTTAGACCCAGGTCCTTAACCTTAAAACGCAAGTGAATTGTAATATGTTGAAAGTCTTTATATTCTCATCATAGGGTAACGTTTTCAAACATGGTCAATTTCCAGTCATGGAGCGTACTACCAAGTACAGCTTCCCTTCTTTACAGCATACGGCAAGGAAAATTAATTAAATGTTCGTATACAGTCACATCAGATTACATAATGATGCTTTCGTGATCCTATTTAATTACCACTTAGAATATACTGTAATAATTTATCAATAGTCATGCAGAGAACCGTTTCAAAAGTGTACAGAATAACATTTCAGAAATAAAGCAATCAGAAAAAATTAGTATCAAGAACATATAGGAACTTAAAGAAATATATTTAGACAATGTACAAACCTTCCTTCATCTGCTCATACTCTTGTATTTTAACTTTCGTAGCTATCAAATGGTGAAGTAACATATAATAGTACTTCATAGTAATCTTACACTCGTATTAGGTATTGTATTATTACATATAGATACGTGCATGGATAATCAGCTTTCTACTATGCCTGTGCTGTACTACATATAGAATCATAACACAAGCAGTTGACTGCACAGTCGCAGAATACAGACTAGTAATAAGTATTGCCTGCGATAAGTAGTTTGGGGAGTGTTTAGTGTCCGTTCCAGTGCAACACATGACGTGATAGGATTAAGGGTGGTTGTTATATTCCGTATGTGAATGTAGTACTAAATGTATTGTGCTATAATACACTATCATTCACATATTCCATTATGGACTATAATTTATTCATGCTATATCGTTGCAAGCATATACAACTAGTTCACGTCAGTTGGATTATGAAAAACATATATTTATGATTGTCAATTTAATGATATTAATACTAATATTATATAAATTTCTAATATGACTTAAATTTCTACACTGAATGTAACTAATCAAAGATCAGAAGCAGGGCAGTGGTGTATATGGTAATATTTTGTGAAAATTTACAAACCGCAGGTCGATTCTTTTAACTCGTGGACATCAACTCTCAAATCTGCAAAATAATATAATACGCTGTTTTTACATGTAACAATGTCAGTTGTTGGAAAACGCAGCTTGATGATGAAATTCAGTACTAGAATCGCGACAAGAATTAGAGACATTTTATTGTCTTTGTAGATGTATTTAAATTTCGACAAATCCTTCTAAATACGACATAACCGGTAGACCTAAGACCTAACAAGACATAATCAGTAAAATTTTAAGACATAATCAAACGTTTCGACTCAATCATGAGCCATCATCACAATTTCAGCTTATATCCAGCTCACACTAATTTTTATCGCAGACGACTGCGATTTTTGTCCCTGGCGACTGATCTGTGTAGCCCGCACACTTGCGAATTCTTTCATTCTGTCGCCCATGAAAACGAATATGCTCCTTTTGATGTGGCCTCCATACTGTCATTTTGCATGATATCACGTGCGATGAAACAGTCACTGATTGGTGCGTCGACCAGAGAAATGTTTTTGCACCCGGAGACAAAAACAAATGTCAAACATGCTAGATGTTTGTTTTTGTCGCTGTCGACAGAAGTTTTCTGTTTTGCTTCCCCACAGACCTGAGATGTTTGTTAACAACAAGAAAAGTCGCAGTTGCTGGCGACAAAAATCGCTAGTGTGCGCTGGGCATTACTCTATAATGATCTTATGTGTATTGCATATAACCTGTGGATGTGGTAGATTGTACAGACGATATGATATGTGCCTACTGCATTTGAATACTGCTGCGCATGTTTATCTCTAAAATTGCTCAATCAAACAAATAAATGATACAGTACAGCGGTTAGTGAAATTTATAAATCAGAATTGACTTATACAGTCAATAGTTTATTATATCTAATACAATTACTATTTGACTTTCATATTTGGCTCCTAAACCTCACAGTTTCGTATCATAATTGCAGAAACTTCTACTCGGAAATGCAAATAAAATGTCCATATCAAGGCCGGTATATCTGGCGGAGATCCAAATGTTCACTAACTCAAATCCAAAAATACTAGATGACAATTGATGCGCAAAAAAATCATGGAATCAAGTGAGTTACAACTTTAACTAAAATTACACTATATGCAACGTATGGTAGCGAAATTCTCCAACGAACATGAGAGCTCTCAGGTGCAACTCTGCAGTCTTTGATTCCATGAATGCTGCTACAGAGCAGTATTTACTCATAACAATTGTCTCTATTCACTGAAAATCGATATTTATATCCTTTCTTCCAAGTTAATATCACAGATTACACAAAGCAAGTACGTATTGGTCACATATAGCATCAAGTTCACAACTGCGCAGAAGTACAACGAAGAAATAGTTGAAGTGAGTTGAAAAATTGGCTATACCCGGCAGGATGTGATTGACGTATTCAGAGCTAGCTTGTAATTCAACAATGTCCTTTCTCGTTTCTGCCAAAAATAGAAAGTACGCTTTAGTACACTATGCTTACCATTACTACAAATGCACCCGCCCAGAAGACACGCAATGTAAACTCGCAGTATAATTGATTCGCATGCATTGTTTTCAATAAAGGTCAAGCATATTGGATGTTCAGAAGCCTGGTTTGACACATAATGCGACTTACAATCTCATTGCATTGATTCTTTAGATATGCAATAGACAGTCGCATATAACTAAGTTATATCATTTAGATAATAGAATACTTAAGAAAGATCTTTATTGGTTCTGGCTGCCAGAAATCAAAGAATGCAATCCCAATAAGTTACTTTAAAGCTTTACGGCCATCAGCACTATGAGGGTGAAGTTGGAGAAAAATTAAACATCGCAGAGAAAAGGTACAGTAATCAACATTGGAAGAAGACCAAAATTCCCAAATAGAAACTTCAATAAGTAAAACCCAGAAATACACACCTTTGCTCTCTTCACTCAATTCGATAAGGGCAAATCTCGAACCTATCAAATGATGATGTAAAGTAATATAAACAAATGTTATCCATTGTACATTATGCTAGCTGCACTAAAATTTAAATGAGCTTTGATTCTATATTACAATCATAGTACACAAGGTTCGGATCCCACTCGGATTGGCTTTCAAAGAAGCACACGAGGCTTTTCCAAAGTATCGACTGACTGCAAGATGGCCTCAGTTGCAGAATGGTAACTTAAAGCAATACTACATATGACCCAAGGACAGAGCCAACAATGCCTCCACGCTCTTCATATAGATTCACAAGATATTTCAGAACTCTTGTTTTAGGTGATAATCTTCAGGTAGAGGGGATATTTAATTTTCTACTTCTTTTTAAGCTAGGAGCATTCCATTCATAATTGGGGCAAACGAACACAATTGGAATTCAATATTTTAGATTTTGATAAATTTTGATGTATGCATACTGCTTATAATCAGTGTTAATGTGCGCAGATCTCTTCTCTTGCTATATCCAAGGCACAATGATATTATCTACTCACAGGTAGAGGATGCTACCATTGTTACTAGTAAAATCCGCGAATTAGGTATGGATTCTGTATTCAAAATATTTTCAAATTGAAAATAAACTAGTACATTTAAGCTATATATTGCTTTTAAGTATTCGAGGATGATATCAGTTTTCCGGCAGCAGAGGCCATTCCTGGCAATAGCACCTCTACATTAGAAACATTTTTATTCCTTCCTTAAGTTTCTCTTTGGTAGTCGTAAGTTTATAGCTGCTTTTTCCATAGGTCTCTAGAGGTTAGCTTGGGTGTTCTTGTAAAAAGGGCTGCACATATTTAGAGCCCGGCTCATGGAGAGATTTGAATATAAATATGAATATTAGAATAAATATAAATATTCTATAAATACTAGATATAAATACTAGATATAAATATTAGACTAAATAATAATTACGTACTCCAGACAGATCTGTCAATAAAAGGCAGGTTTAGGAATTGAACTTGCTGCTAGTTAAAATGAGGGCCATACGATTTTGTAATATTTGTAACTGATTGAGTTTAGTCATACCACAGCATCCCCGCACTGAACAACAATAGCGGAAGTATGGCTCAACCATCCCAGTGCATAAGGTCTCAAGAGTTTCTTCTGGTAGAAAAGGATAATTAGAAAAGTGTAAATTGCAAAAACATTGCTGCCTCAAGACAAGGACTGACGTTAGCATATTTTTCAATTTTCCCTTCAAATCTCAGACTTTTTTATGTTCGTAATCAAGAGTTAATTTGAATTGGTGCATATAAAGGGGCTCTACCATACGTGGGTTCCATTTTGTAATGCATTTGATAAGAGAGTATATTCTGAAAATTATGTACTTTGATCGATTTATGGTATTTATTGCGCCTCCCATTTCCTTTTCAACGAGGTAGCAGAATACCCTAAACATTATTCCTTATATCTTCCATAGCCTTTAGAGTATATGCTTCTATTATTTTGTGCAAAAACATACAGCATGTTGTATGATAAATACCAGAACAGCTCATGTTGGTATCTACAATGCACTCCTCGCTGCTTAGATCTTTTAATGTATTTTGAATTGCTCGGATACAGAGTTTGATTTGTACCTGATTCGCAGAGGTAGCAATGTTACACATTTGCAATGATTCATAATCCATGATGGCTGCCACCGCAGAATATTCTTCTAATGTCATAGAAGTCTTAAAAGGTGTATACCAGAATCCATATTGAATTTGCACAGTTGTTGGTTACAACAGTGACAACAACCATCCGAGAACTAGGGTAAATCGCAAAATGGTGGGCTTCATACCCGTCCTGCTTTTTGCGTGGAATATCCCATAGGTTATCTAGTCACTTACTACTGGTTATCACATGTGCAGTGTAACGCAACGTTTTGATTGATTTATAAGGCGGTATCATATTTAAGCCATGTATAAGCAAATATGGCTTAGAAGAATATACAGAGCTGAGCAAATCAATCTGAACAGAAAGGTAAAAAGTGATGCATATGACAAACACTCATTTTACCTGTATACAGTGCACTTACTTCTGTTTTCATTGGATTTGATACCGAAAATTCGTTCCGATATTACTAAGCAGAACCTAAACTACGACATTTGCGGCAATTAATCCCTTTCTTTTATTAATATTTTTTATTAATATTATCAATTATCTTCAGATACTATTTGCCCCTCACAGAAGCTGGACAAGTGTAGACGTGCATTAATGAAAAAAGAACCCGCACTCATCAAAAACTATTTCATCATACAATCATAAAATTGTCTCCATTCAATATCGATTCAGTTAGAAAATGAATATATTCGTAATTTTTGTCCTGGTTCTTATTTGGGTTCTTTCACCTGCAACTTTTTGCGAAAACTTTGTAATCCCCGTCTTAAAACAAAGATTAAGATATGCGGCTAAAATCTGCGGATGCAAATCCCCATAAAAATGTGATTGGCTGTTTTAACTTTGTTACTAGTTACTCACTGAAAGATGGCTTGAGGGTAAAAGTAAGAGTTAAAGAGCTCAACCTGTGACAAAATCGCCTGGCGTGTCATCGAAAAAGTCTTCCAGAAATATCTCTTTACAAACCTCTTTCATCTTGTTGCAATTTGCCAACATCAGATCTCGTGGCTAGAAAATTTGGAAACGATATAATGTTTAACTTCCATGATAAAATTCTAGCTATACTTGTTTTTATCAAAAAAGTACAATACAATAGCTTGCGTGGTTTTGGGAGAAAGCTTTCCAATTAAAAGGAAAAACGCACATCATTTCAAATATACCACATTAAATAATAAAGATTAAGTTCATAAAAGCACCTAAATTATTTAATTCCCCATTCGATATCAAGAACTTTAAGAAACCCTTAAGAAACAGTAGAGGTGGGACTAGACGAAAAATTACGAAATATCCATGCTGCAAGCAAACTATCTGTCTTTTAATATTTTAGCGTGCATAAATCATACAATTGACTCGGGATGTCTAGCTTTCGTGAGACGTAATATGTAACGTGTACTGTATGACTTGTGCCAGTGATCTCTTTGGTACATGTCATGCTCTATTGTACATCAACATAGCTCTGAATGAGATTAATAATCCTCGACTCGAGGGTTACAAATAAGAACTGGAGTTTTCAGTGACCATGTACACACCTTGGATTTCTTCTTTCACTTCCCTAAAGGCGACCCTCAGACCTACCAAATGATAAAATACAATACTACAAGTGAATGTTATCCATTGGAACCATATCAGTATATGTTATGCTATATGCACATAATATGAAGTGGCGTTTAACTCTTTTTACAATCACACTACACCAGGTTCGAAGCCCTCTCTGAATAGCTTTCAAAGAAGCGCATTAGGCCTTTTCCAAACATCGATTGACTGTAAGAGAGTTATGGTAGCAGAATGGTATCTTAAAGCATTGCTATCTGTGACTCAGGCAGATAGTTAACTTGGGGTGAAATTGGAGTAATAAAAACGAATCAGCTATTACGAAAACAAACATCCGTTATTTCTGCGACTCATACATAGCATATCTCGTGTAGATATGTTATGTGATTCAATTACCAAGAGAGAAATAGCCAAAGCGTCTAGATCCCTAAGCACAGGACTGAGCACATTCAAAACAGCTGTCATTACTCAGCCCTTAAGAAGTGGAATAATATGCCTATTAATATACGTGAGTTGCCAACAATACACTCCTTTAGAAAGCAACTGAAATTGCATATGAAGAGCAAAACATGAATATACGCGACCCCGTGGAAAAGCAGCTATACAATAGAAAGGTGTTTCTTCTTGTTTTTTTGTTCCATTGAATGGCTGCTTTTATTATCAATAAATTAGTTAATAATTCTTTTTTAAAGCTGAAGGGCTATTTTATGTATAAAACTTATGAAATGAAATGAAAATGAAGTAAACTTTGCAGTTGGCTGAGTTTATGAAAGGAGTAGAAAGTATAGCTAAAGCTTTGAAGCTTTACGGGCCGAAGCCTAACAGTCTCTAGGAAATTATGGTTGTATGTCGCATTGAGATTGGAACAATTATGGTTGTATGTCGCATTGTGATTGGAACAATTAAATTTGAAACAATTAAAAGCTGCATAGCTGTAATCTCGTGACGAAGCACACGCAAATTGTTTATCAACAGTACTGTCGTCTCGAAGGACAAGCATGGCCTACATGGAGGACAAAGTATTCGCGTTGTGGAAAACATTGACCTTTATTTGTTGTTGGAAAAGAATCGACAACTGTTTTACAGTTGATTAACACGTCAGTTTAGTGCTCAAGCTGAAAGTACGTCAATAATTCAAAAACATTGTATCTAAACAAGCCCTTTTGCTGCATTTAAGATAAATGTTAGAGTTCTTTTTTATTTCATGTGGTCATGGCATTGTGAAATGAGGGCATGGAGGTCCCCAATCATCTTATGCATAAGCAACCCTAGATTAAAAGAAGCAGCAAACATGGATCAGAAAGAATATAAGGCACCCTTGATTATCTAAGCCAAATCCTAAAACACATCCAGAGATGCCTAGTTAAAATTTAAGGCGCAATCTTTCATAAGAAATCTGATTCGATACTTTACCCTTGAAACTACTTCAGTGTAAATGTAGACGTCAAAAAAGTTCAACCAACAACAGAATCATCTAAAGTATGGTCAACCAAATCGTCCAAAAACATCTCCCCTACCTCTTCTACAATATCAAAATCAGCTTCAGGACAGTAGAGCTTTCAAAGCTCCATCCTATTAACCCTTACATGCCTACTGCACGCTAATAGGGTACAATCAAACAACCAGGCATATTTTTCAAACCTGGCATGTTTGCTCCATTCTGTTTTGCTGAGGACATTGCATTGTAATGGCTTCCCAAAAGCAAATGTTTTTCTTTTCATGAGAAATGCACTTTTTGCTTAATGGCACCCTTTTGTTGAAGGTGGTAGAAGAACAGCAAGAAAGAAGACAATAGGTTTCTGTTCTTTATTTCACTTGTTAACATCTTTTTCGAAAAGTCTGTTCCACAGAAACTGTTCTGGTTTTTACCCATAGAGAGGGAAATACATAGTGTTTTTGAAAAGATCCAATATTCTTCATGTTTTAGCTCTTTTCCTTGTGCATCCTGTCAGGGTGCAGTAGGCACAAGTGAGTAGGGTATTTCTGTTGGGCAAAAGTGACTTAAACTATGGGCATTTATTATACTTATTACTGCACTACGGGCATTTACAACAAAGGGAGCTTTTTTGCTGAATCATCGGAGGGCTGAAACTAGACATGTTTATTTATAGTTGCTCATATCTCAGAAACTACAGAAGTAATGGTCGATAACCTATTCTTGCTTCCTCTTTGAATATAACGAGTATAGATAGATCATAGTACATTTTCGAAGACAAGCAACAATTTTACCATTTCATTGTTGTGTTATTTAATTTTTTAGCGTCATGACAAGCATTATGTCTGAAATATTACTTCTTTTTCTTCCGATGGGCATTTGACATGTCTGTCCTGAAACTAAATTCAATTGGATTTTCATAATGAATTCATTGTTTGCTCGAAACAATCATTGTCAATTTTGTGACCAGTTATTTGAAACATCCATTGAAAAAGTGTTTCTTCACAGATTTGAAGACCCAAATTCTCTCGTGCCTACTGCACCCCATTTGGGATATATCCACTTTATCCCTATATATTCGGAGTGACCAAAAACATTTGAAAGTTTCCAACGTAGATTAATTTTTCACATCAAACCCAGCCAAGAAAACATTAAATGGACCGAAACCAAAAATGGGTTAAGATGCTCTAACATACTAGAAAAATTGGCGTAAGCCACCACGAGAGATGAATAATACAGGATCGTTTAATTAATCCATGTTCTGTGACTTATACGATACTTAGCTATGTCTGCTATCACAAATGGTTCTAAGAAATCAAAGAATTTAATTAATCAAAAATCCAAGGTGGCTGCAAATTACAAAGACACATCTATATGGAGATACTTTGACATTAAACAAACCTTTTGTATCTCTTTGCAATTCACTGACATCAGATTTCACAGCTAGAAAATGTTAAAATGATACAAAGTTTAATTTTTCATGGTAAATGTCCGACAATATACATTTGTTATAAGAAATATACATATAAGATACATAAAGAAGAAATTAGCTAAGCATTAAGAACCAGTGAACAATCGCAGGCAGGTTAAGTTTGAAATAGTAAATTCAATAACTTCATTCAAAGAAAGCTTTTTATTGAACTGGAAACTATCTCCTCATCTACGATATCTTATTCTGTGCACACGTTGTCAACAAAAGTAAAGTTCATAAAAAAACTGAATTAGTGAATTCTCGATTCTTCATCGAGATTTTGAAGAAACACTTGTAAAAGGTAGCTGTAGGTTTTTGACAATACTTTACTGAATAGCCTATTCGACTGCATACAAATCGTGTCTTACACACAAAAAATCGTTTTTTCTTCCGTTTTGCAGTCTAAAAGGACTATTTCACCTTTCGTGCAATTGACTTTCTATGCACTGTAGCTCACTGAAAGAACCTGTCCAGTTGTTACTTCCCTCCATTGAAGCTTGGTTGTAACGACCTTTCTTAATTTTTTCATGTATGCTGCTATCCTTATGTAAAGCATCATAGAGTTGCTACATGCCTACGCGTTTGCAGGGTTTCTTATCAATTTTCATATAATTCTATCTTATAAAGCTACCCCATGAATGTTATTCTTGTTTTTATTAATTCAAGCATTAATAAGCCTGCGGTCACTGAACACAACATTTATACCAAGATGTTTGCTTCTCACTTGACAGTATAACATCACATGATTAGCATTGAGTTAGCTATTTCAGTATCATTTTAATATATGTTTCCATTGTAAGAGGTTCTGTGTTTATTATTTTGTTCATAGTTGTGTTGATAGATTAGAGTTAGAATGTGACAAAAAGATAACGATATAAATGTGTGTTTGCTCATAATGGGCCATTCACGAAGAATGTGCGCCAAAAAGAAACCTCTTTATACCCCCCTCAACCCTTTTCTGGTATTTTCCGTATCCAGAGATCCCCTAGGATATCCACCTATTTCATACAAAAATTATTATAGCAAGTAAGTGTAAATAGACAATTACGGGATTTTCGTTGCATTAGCCCCATGTAGTTGGAAATAAGCAGGTGTGGATCCATCACAATATGCATTGAGGTATAGAAGTAAATAGGCTTTGAAAACGCCCTTCTCTATTGCCCAGGCCATACAATACAAACAAGTATTTCTTGTACAAGTATTACAAGTATTTCACATGTAAGAAACAACTGCTACCGCTTAAGGCATGCGTCTCATGCGTCTTAAAGCAGCAACACGGAAGACTATGAAGCAGAGGAAAATGGGAATCTGGGAGCAATGCACCTGAGAAAATTTCTAAGATCACACCCTTTAGATTTAAAGAAAACGCCCTTTCTGAATATAGAGATATGTCCAATCTAGAATAAGATCATATGATGCAATGGATCACATTATTGATTTTGACTCGAGAAAATTTTACGTTTTATACCACTTTCTGGACATATCTAGAGCAGCATGGTTTCATAGAGTGGGGGAGGGGATATATCCTTTCCATGCAGCCCTTTGGCTTGGCTAGAACTCTTCTCTATGCATTGTTTTGAGTGTAACTACCAAACTTACATACAATTGAAACAGTGATTTACTGAAAAGGGCAAAAAATTGATAGTGTGGCATTCCTACATCCCTCTGCACATCTGTTCTTAGATATAATATACAAAAAGCCAAATAAAAGCTGCAATGTTCATAATATCTGCTATGTCACTTGGTGCTACTTCATCATCCTGATATTTTGCTTCATCCTCCATAATAGTTTTGCATATGAAGATTAGGTCCATCAACAGTAAACTGTGAATAGCATTGTCTTCCTTTCAAATACTGGAAAGGTGGGCGACCAGGCTGCTTAGATACTCCTCCCCTATGTCCGAGTTTGTCCTGATTCATCAAACCTCCCTTTCTCCCATCAGCTAGGACGTCCTTTATGAACGGCATCTAAGTAGCTATGCATTCGCTGGTTGGTTCCGTGGTTGATCAAGCAGACAGTCTGACCCTCATTTCACAATGCCATGACCATAGGAAATAAAAAAGAACTCTAACATTTATCTTTACAAAAAGTAACAAAAATCAGAAAGTAACAATAATCAGAAAATTGCATACCTTTCAAGTCCCCCTCCATTGCTAACTCCAAATTTTTGTTGCATCTTCTTGCATGAGCATATTTCTTCATTAATGCATGATATTCTGATGTTGTCACTTTGGAGCTTATGACTTGATCAATTTTGGATTCTGCCGAAGTGCCAAACAGGTTCTTCGAAATTGCTTTGATTTCAGCTGTGATACTGTTGAATTCTTGATCAGAAATCGACATTGCTACAACGTGCGCAAAATATTTATTTCTCATTTCACGAAGCCGATCTAGTTTTTCTCCATTGTTCAGTTGGTTAGATCGAATATTCTTCGGTCGACATTTGTCCATAAGCTTCAGTCCAGGACAGAGAAGCACAAAACACAGTGCTGATATATCCCAGAGCCTGCAATCTCCATCCTGTATAATCTTTTTTAGATGGCCATCACAGCTTTTGAAGTGCTTCTTTATGGCGTTGAACAACCTTTGGCCACTTATATTGTCGTTTGTCCATGGTGTTGCTGGGAACATAGAATCCCAGCTATTCATAAACAGCCCTCTGAGAAACCTGGCTACTATGACTATTAAAATTTTTTCCATTTTGACAAAGTTCTCCTCCGTCGGGTCTAATTCCATTGTTAATACCATTCTAAAAAAGCAAATTAAATCTAGAGAATATCTATCATGCCAACTTCATCAAATATTTGAGATTTCAGATTTCACCAGTTAAAAAGCTGGCCCAGTGTATATTTTTAATGCAATAGATACACATTCTTACAGGTTAGTCATCATGATAGGACATTTCTTTTAAAAGTTCTCAAATCTCCTGACAACAATAGACATAATGTAGCGTGCCGCTGATTGGCTCTCATACCACACGGTAGACATCATTTTTCAAAATGGCGACTTCAAAGATAGTAAAATGGCATGAAGTTAGAAGAATACGGCCCAAGTCTGTAATTCTCGTATTAACTATTGAATTTGGATTGAAATATAGCTTGCAGAGAGTTATAGAAGACAGAATGAATTAGTTACATTAAATTTTGATTTATCGAAATAAAAAGAATCATTTGAAATAATTACTTTCCTACATAGACGTAGCTGCTGCCGGTCTTTGTAATTTACCTTATGCAATGCCAGGAAACATCCTTAGTTCAAGCACGTCGTTCAAACAAATAGATATAGAGTAAAGTAGATACATACAAGAAGTGAGGTGCTACAGATACTACAATTGTTTGATAAAAGCTAGAAAAATCGTTCGCTGGTAAGAAGTGTGGGAGTTGAAGCTCCTCTAGCCCCCTTCTTCCCAGCCACGTTGTGATTGTAGCTATGCTTTTCCTAATATGACTTATATCTTTGGAGATTACTAGAGTAAATGGAAGAAGAGATGCTTGAAGATAAGTCAAAGTATTACTCAGATTTTACTAGCTTGTCAAATCTTCAATAAAAAGTTCATTTGTTTAATTTTGTCAATCCGTTTTTGCCTTGATCTCTTAAGTAGAATAGTACATGAATAGAAATCTCAAGTAAAATTTCATGTCTAGAGAGCCCTCATAATCCTATACTCTAGTTGTTAGCTCTTCTCCAATTACCATATATTACATCAAAGGATTAATTGACATATTATTTCATGCTCTACTAACTCATCTCAATAGATGAACAAAATATTAAAATGGATTACTCATATGCGGATGCGATAGGACACTATAATTAAAGAGAGAAGGAAAGTAACAACTCCCAGTTATCATAAAGTATATTACATGATTGCCAAAGTAGATTTATACTTTGACAATATATATTTGATCAGTAAACATAATTATCACATTAACAAGGTGGATGCATTTCTCTGGCCATGTACCATTCTGTGATAGCTTCACCATACTTGTATCAAGTGGGTGTGAAGCTAAGTGTCCTTTAGGATTCTCCTTGACTTAGGTTCAGTTTAGCTGTCTCATTTCAGTTGAGCTAATTTCAATCATCCAAGATCTAACACAAACTCGACAAAAGAGCGACGCTGACGTATGAATCACTTTTTATATCGCAACTCACAAAGGTCAATTCAGTACAAATAAGGATCCTGGGTACAACCTCCACTTAAATAAAGTGTCCTCCATCCATAAAAGATCAAAAAAGGTGCTTGGCATTAAGATCCTCGAGAAGGAATGGAGACTGCGTTCGAGGCAGTTGGCTGTGTTTTTGAGTCTCATTCAGAGACGCATGTACTTGAAAAAAGTTCTACAAATCTTTTCTGGCAGCTCCGTGCATTTTGAGAAGAAAAGAGACATTCTGCTCATTGTCTTCAGAGAGACACTCCTATTTAAAAAACATTTTATGTTACCAAGGATACATTCCAGTTTATGTTAGGAAGAGCTTATGACTTTCTGAAGAAAAAGTCGATCATAGAGGAAGCCATACCTCATGACTGCGGGTTCAGTGTTTTGTTAATACAAAGTTTCTCTAAGGATCTACAACTATTGGACCTGACAGGCCTAGGAGACGCAGCAGAAGTGGGAAAAGTCATTTTCAATGTTTTTCGTGAAGAGGAAGTATGGGCAGGAAAAAGCAGAGTGCATGCGAATAATATTTAGACATTAGGAAATACCGGACTCGATACAAATCCATCGTCTAAATCCAAGTCGTTGTTATGTCTGATAATTTAACACAGCATCATAAGGCATACTCTAATGGGGTAATCAGCGTATATTGCTCCCCATAGTGTCGTCTTTTGTAGTGTCGGTAAAATAAGTGATAATGTGAGTCCCCTTAACATTCTTTTTTAACCTATGGCGCCGCCCTATTTTGTAAAAAACCACTTAGTACTTTGTTTGAGTTGTCGAATTACCGAATGTCAATTATTTTTTTCGGGAATCGAACTAGCAACCCCTTGCATGTACGTCAAGTGCTCTACCAAAGAGCTGTCAGTTCACAATACATCTATAATATAATATAATATAATATAATATAATATAATATAATATAATATAATATAATATAATATAATATAATATAATATAATATAATATAATATAATATAATATAATATAATATAATATAATATAATATAATATAATATAATATAATATAATATAATATAATATAATATAATATAATATAATATAATATAATATAATATAATATAATATAATATAATATAATATAATATAATATAATATAATATAATATAATATAATATAATATAATATAATATAATATAATATAATATAATATAATATAATATAATATAATATAATATAATATAATATAATATAATATAATATAATATAATATAATATAATATGATATAATACAATATAATATAATGTTTATAATACAATATAATATGAATGCTACATAAACCTTTGTACGTGCAAACAATAGCTAAACCATGACTTGGCTCTTGGTTTTATCAAAGTGTAAAACATTCAAGTCGCGTACAGTTTTTCCCTAAAGTTCAATTTCTCCAAGGAAGACTAAAGCTAGTCATAAAGGTATCTACTTAAATTACAGCTTTTCGTCCTAGCTGCTTTCTTACCAGATTTTATTTCTAATACATTCACTAGTGAAAATGAGAACGTTATTTTAATGTTTTAAACAGCTCAAGTAGCTGAATCAATATCTAGTATTCAGTAACTGTATGAATGCTATAAACCGCTACATGTGATGAAGTTAATGACATTTTGAAAACTCTAAATACATTTTTAACGCCATTTTACTGAAAATTTTGACCAGTGTACTAGTGTCTCCTGGTTTGTAAGCGATATCATTCTTCATCTTATTTGTACATACTTTCATTATCCTTTTATCTGTTGTTAAGAACGATTGCATCTATGTTTCCATTTGATTTAGCTAGTTTCATAACCAGTGGCGAACCGTGAAGACTTTTTCAGGCTATTCTCCAAGTTGAAAGGGCTTAGGGGGCTGTTAAAAATTTTGAGAATCTTAGCATAAAATAAGGAGGATCTATTTAATACTAAACTTATAAATGTGCATCTGTGAAAGTCTATGCTTTCTCGAAGATTTAACCAAGTTACTTAGCATGTTAGAACCTTTTCCCTTCCAAATTCTTTTTTAGGGAACAAAGAGCAGGTATGGCCAACAACAGAGGTAGTATTGTCAGTTGATCCAGGAGGCCACTCATATCAACCTTAGCGCTCCGCCATAAACTGACAAACAAGGTATGGCTTGGAACTCCCCTTATCAATAACATTCTTTCTGTCTTTCAGTAAATTAAAGCGTTGGAAATTGCATTCTTATTAAACGTGAAATAAAATCATAATGAAAATACTCCCAACAATGTCACTACCCACGCCACATGAATGATGTCGTGGTATCTTCTCTACATGATAACTGAGTAGGCAAATAGACTTGTCAAAGTATGAAAGAAGCGGAGGGCACTCTTCATAATATTAATGGCTGACTCACTTGTTAATATTGTCACAAATAGAAAACTAATTCACAAGTTACATATTCAAAAAGTTACCTCACAGGAATCTCTCCTCAGACATTTTTCACATAAAATAAATATAACAACGATACCTTCTGCTTGTGGATGCTTTATTTTCCTCTCAAAACAAGAGCAACTTCCGTAAAATAAGGAATGGCTCTGAGATGTTTCATAATCTATCAGGTTTCTCCAACGATAATATTTCATATTCTTATTGTTAGAAAATATGTGTTCCACTCCACAATAGTCCCCTTAACAAATATGGTTGCCGATCGCCATTATAATGCTCGGAACGAGACTAGTCTGTAACTTACTATCGAGGCTGGAAACTGAGACTTTACAGTTTATTGCTTGCGAATCGCCCAGCCTATCCATAAAATTCTGCACTCTGATTGGCTGACTTTAGAAGGAAGACATTCACTGCTTATTGCATGACGTAGCCAGTATCATAACAAAACAGAGCAGAAAAGCCCCGATTCCTTGCTCCTGCGCAACAATTCTCTCGATAATGAAGAATGAACAAGGAAATACATTACAATAGTAAATCGTAGTGTTGAATTTTAATCTGTAAGGGATTGGGTTTTTCTAAACAAACATATTTTTCTAAAATCCCAGGGTATTCACTGAATACCTTGAATACCCGGACGGTTTGCCACTGTTCATAACACAAGCATGTCTTACCACATATTAACCATCTATTCGTAACCAAATTTAAAATCACATCTTTAGAAAGAACATTAACTCTCATACATTACTGTATTGAGCACACGAATCAACAAGTATAGACAAATATCAGTTCTTCCAACTCTATCTTACACCATAGGTAGACTGTTTTTAACAATATAATTGCAATACGCTTACGGCTCATTTTGAAAAATATGGCCTTCTCTTTCTTTACACATCTGTTTGGTTTTCGATCAAAACGATCGAAAGAACTGGGGGTAAACCTGTTCCTCAATCATATACAAGGAGAGGCTGATAGAGGCAAACTTACTGGTGCAATATTCATAGATACGTCAAAAGTTGTCGATACCGTGAGCCACTTAATCGTACTGTCTAAGTTGCCCTCATATGGTGTAATGAACACAAAATTTCAATGATTGACTGATTACTTGCTCAACAGGAGACAAATTGTGCTGTACCACGGAGCCTTTTCTAATGCCATCCCCGTATTATACCCAGACTTTCGAGTCACATGTAATACAATTTACAGAAATACAGCTGGAGGAGTAAATCTGCTTCATCATATTCGAAGTTCAATCGACTCAGCAACAGCTGAGATCAACTATAGAGCTATGATAATGCTTGTTTTCACTGATTGTGGCTCGGGTGTACTGGGGTGTTCAAATTCAAGAGCTAACCAGATTCAAAAATATTGAATAACGTAGTAGGAATATTATTAAACCTAAAGCCAATCCAAGCAAGGAAATGCGGATTCCTACCATCGAGTGTGCAATAAAGAAAAAATGTGTATTTTATATTTGCACATTTGTGTTTGAGTGCCTCCAAGAAAATGTTTCCGACTCCTTCAAAAGTTACTTTGTAAGAAAGGAGCACTGTCAAAATGCAAGAAATAACAACTTCGCTTTAAATGTTCCAAGGATGAGAACAGAATTTCGTCGTTAAAGTTGTTGTGTGGCTGCGGCAAATGCCTATAAAAAGCTTCTTATCTTAGGAAGACAGTTAAACTCTAAGGTTTTATTCAGAGAACATGTAAATGATTTTATATAAATGCATTTAAATATGCACTTTGTCCACTCAAGTTGTATATTTCTTTTCTTTTAGCATAGGACCCTGATTAAACAGTATGCCTATCGTACTGATAGGTTATTCCTATATGACAATTCTTGTATTATAATTATCATTAATTCAGACGAAAATTCACCGTTACGATGGAACATCGATAATCACCCATGCATGTACAAATTGTAAACTTTCAAAGCATAACTTTACAACAGCTATCAGATGAACAGTTGCACTAGCATTAATGGCATGTAATTAGTGGGAGAATGTTTAAATGTCACTATTTGATAAGGAGCGTTTTATGAAACGACCACATGGATACGAAGATCCTGGCAAAAGGGCAACGGTTGACACTCAACGTTAACAGTCTAATGAACGACTTATAACAAAGGGATAGAAACTGGCATAATTCTATCAAAAATTTCCAAACCAAATGGTATGGTCCATGCATAACTGAACCATACATTTGTAAAGAAGATAAGCAGTAATGAACAGATTATTTTTCAGCAAATTATTTCAATGTTTCTCTTCAACCGAAGGTATAATATAGAAAACAGATCGTTCGTTAAACAAAGAGTTGCAAATGGGCGATCATCGACCATTACAATGGTGTCTAGGATTTATGCTAAAAAGAGCATTGCATATCGGTCCTTTGACAGATCAATGGAGCAGAATGGAGGATGTCGTTCTATCTCTGGCCAACTGTGAACGATCGCTAACAAATGTCTGTTTCTCATTATATGACTGAAAGCCTTATTTACCTGGAATAATTGAGGAGAATACCTCTTAGTTGTCCAGTATATCAAACAGGTACAAAGAGTACATCGCTAAGGATAAAAAGAGTACATCGCTATGTAAATGGAAAAAATAATTATATCATATTATATTAATCAGAGTTTCCCAACATTACGTTCTCTAGAAACCCAAATAAACCGTTTCCTCTCACGCGGGTACCCCAGGCACATATTTGTTTCTCGAGGGAGCTGTAATGTGCTGAATAGATACCATTCCTTTCAATGAAGCTTCATATACCCCTTGAAATTATAGCTCGCATTTCCAGTAGAGAGAATCAAATATTTAATATCGAGCAATCTGTATTCGGCCATCTAGGTTAATACTCGGTCAACGGATTCAAATAGTGGTGTGTTATTGACTATTCAGATATTCGAAGAACTGTCACTAGTCCAATAGTTCCGAGAACTCGATGAATACTAAGATATGTTACTACGCAACTCATCAAGCAAACAAGGCTTTGAGAAACCTTTTCCACCGGAAAGTTCCGCTTTGGGTAAGTAGAATTTGTAATGCCAGGGGGCAAAAGGGTACATAGCAAAGTCACTGAGGCAAGCCTACAAGGACAGATCCCATTTTCCGCCTTGAAATCTTAAAATCATTAAAGTGCAAGCGGCCCATCTGGCATTTGGAATGTCCACAGTCGATTTGCTAAGAATCTGCAATAAAACGCTTGCTTAAGCATTTAGTTAGACATTTACAAAACAAACTTGTCTATTACTTTACGACAGGACATTCAAAACTTGACTTCTACATTGAATATAGCTCAGGCACGGAGTCGAGAGGGGGGTTTTGGGTGCCCTTATAATCTTTGCCAATAGGTAATGGAAAACTATAATTTCATATGCTTGACCACACGTATATTAAACGCTCTGAACGTTGGTCACGCCTATAACTTTGCCACGCCCGAATAATCGAATATTCGACGAAGTTTACAGCGAAAAACATAATATTGAAATCAAAGAGGATGGACAGCCCTACTTTATACACCCGTTGAAATCATAGCTCGCATTTCCAGTGGAAATTTCAAGCAAATATTTCGCTTGTTAAATGTCTAACTTGCTGTAGAATTATTTTTCAGAAGTTTCTAATGACGGTTAGCCTAATAACTGGAAAGTTTGATTGCATGCTTTGTTCTCAAAACAGAGACATAGAGATGAGACACTGTTGATCTAAAACGTAAAAACGTAAATTCACTTTGCTGACTGACAAAGTCTCCTTACTGTCGCGAATTCACACTTTGCTATTCATATGGACTTCTTTCAAGCAGGGACGCACGAAGCATCTAAACAGTGGGGGGGGGACAAATCCTCAAAGGGCATATTACCACGCCTATTTTGGGCGTAAAAGGGGCACTTTTGGAAAGTTTGCTGAAAAGTGGGAGGCCATGATGCCTCTGCCCCACCCCGCTCCATGCGTCCCTTCTTTCAAGTGATAGACAGTATGTCAATTGGGATTTTATAAAGAATATGCTACAAATGAAGAGGTATTTCTGCGTGAGCATTGACAGAGACGGCAAAACATATTGTTAGAAAACGTATGGAACTTTATAGTCGTGTTGGGCGCAATAAATCATAAATCTGGCGTTGTATAATTCATAACGTATGGACATGAGAATGCGACAGACCCTTTTGCCTTAACTAACTGAAATGAACAATGATAGGACAACGCCTTATTGGATTAAGAAAAAGCCCTATTGTGCTACATATATATACCACTGTATATAGAACTTAGCAGATGAAAT
This sequence comes from Mastigias papua, assembly GCA_964019165.1. NCBI lineage: Eukaryota > Metazoa > Cnidaria > Scyphozoa > Rhizostomeae > Mastigiidae > Mastigias > Mastigias papua. The sequence goes on along the minus strand of OZ025271.1, from coordinate 1,635,468 downwards.
CAATGGCCTGTGTGCGTACCAGGAATTCCTATAGATTTTGTGATATCCTTTAATGGTTTCACCTTAGCAGTTACTTTAGCAGCATTTACATTTTGGCATCATTTTCAAAAGCACGATGGGAGGATTTACCTACATACGTAGCTTGTAGCTAATCAACTTTGGATGATCGTATGCGGGAAGCAGCGTGTCCATCAGTTTTACAACCCTTCTGCAACTCCTGTAAAATTTTTCAATGTACTGGAAAGTATACATTTTAGTCAAGATGAAGTACTAAGAAGTTTTTTCATCAATTCATTTTTTCAGTTTTATTGATACTAACGCTATGTTGAATTTTATGTTGGATAATTGCTCAATTCAGCTAAAGAATGTACTCCAAAAATCGCAAAGGATTATATTGAATCAAAATTATGCCCAAGCAAAGTTGCGAATGAAACTAATTTATAATAAAAAGCAAAACTAACTAACAATAATAAACATGAAAGAATGCAATACGTTCCTATGATAGCGGTTCTTCATCAAATTAGACACTAAGGGTGTGTTTTGGATCTTCACTGTGCTCTTCACGATCACATACTCTCCCGTCGAATTTCTCAGGGATAAAAGCGGGATATCATATTCATCACACTATTAAGGACTTTTCGGTAAACCAGCTTCTCTGTTCAGGAATACTCCTGCTCGTGGACACGCCCTATTGTATACTTCAATTATGTGGACTGTGCAATCACAAGACACCCTTTGATTAGTAAAAGGGAACTTCCCTTGTCTTTCCGGGTTACTCTTTACAAAACAAGGAATCACTTAAATCCTTCGTTTATGATGGATATTTTTGAAGAAAAGTCAATAATCCCCCATGTTTTTGATTATGCCTAATACAGTCCTTCCAGCGAAACCTGATATCTACGACATTATTACAAGTTTCTATTAAATTGGTAATTTCTGACATTCTTCTACCTTGTAATTAATTCTATAAAGTTTTTAGGTTATAGCCACTGAACAAACCCGTGTGTTTCGATACTTAATACCTCTTAAACGTCCTGCAATACTTCGACAATCGTTTGTAAAATATCCCCAGGTCTTCAGTTGTATACAGTATTGTAAATAGATTTACTTTCTTCATGTTATAATAAATCTTTCCTGTTTTCGATAGTTGCTTTGAATTAGCTTGTTTATCCAAGCTAATTTGTACAAAAACTGTAACTAATTCAATAAACTATTACATATGCCTAGCACATCTGATTATCCGGTAGCCGTAGTTAGAAGGAAGCGAACGTTTGTGTCGATAAGTAGCTACTTTGCACAAGTTTGTTACATTACATAGCATTTGTTAATGATGCTGCCTAAGGCTTGATGACAAAGAAACAGGTCGTGAAACAGACTAACGACCTGCTAACGTTTACAAATCAATCTTACAAGCCCTAAGGTATGGTCCGGTGCAAGTGAGACTAACCAACTAAAGTCAGAAGCTATTCGATAATTATCGGTTAGTTTGAAATGGAAAATAACACTTACTTGCTCTTTTCCTGTTGGCCAGTTGCAGTCTTCCTTTCAGGCCGATCTAAGTAAGTAGATTGATGAAACGTTGTCAATGCTTTGCTCTTTTGACCTTGGAGGGATAGAGTTCGCCTTTTATGGGCTTCTTGACATATGACATGTGACAATAGCACTGATTGGTTAATATTTGTAGTCTTTTGTTACCAGATCTCTATGTCCTTTATTTAGGAAGTATAATGAAATCATAGAGTGATACCTATCTTAGCGGCCATCAGTAGGAAAGGAAAGGAGAAAATTGCATGTTCTTTAGTTTTAAGGAAAGCGCCCTTTTGCAATAACTTGATACACTCATTCTAAATAAATGACAGCCGATGAACTCTCTGAGATATACACTTAAACACAAGGCAAGGCTACACAACTTAAACTTCCTCATGTCTAACATAAAGGCCCCAGGGGTACACAATTCTCCAGCTTATATTGCCAAGGACATTCACGTTCCCTACCCTTCCCATGAAATCTATCAATAATAGTAACATTACAATTCTTAAGGAACCCCTCATGGCCCCTCCTGTAAACTGCTTGAAAAGTCTGAATGAGGGACCCTTGAAGTACCATGGGAAAATTTACGATTGAATGACTTGTAGTTATTACATCTACTGTGAAAAAGCGTGCATGTACTACGAACATACTGTACACAACAACATCTTCATCACAATCAAACAAACAGCTAGTGTTGTATTCCATGTTAGTGTTAATATTAGTATTAGTATCACACACAATATCCCATACTTGACTTTCGGACTTATCCCGCAGAGTACAACCCCTTTCAGCGTCTTCCCCTGTCCCATTCTATATAACATAGCTTTAACTAAAATATCCTTAAGATTTATACAATGTCTGAGTGGCACAAGCAGAAGCTCAGAAAACACCAGTCTATGCTCTTCCGCTAGAGAAACATACTGTGCAGTTTCCTAGTCACTTTGCCAATACTGTTGAGTGCAGGGTGATATGCGTTGACAAGTTGGGCTTCAGACTCCCCCCTCCCTCAGGCTTTTTATCTTCTTTAGACTCCTCCCTCCCTCAGGCTCCAGAGAAGGGCTTCCCTATCCTTCATGTCTATCGCTTTGTCTATTTCCTCCCTTATAAATGACTCTTCACAACCCCAACCCCCCAATCAACCAGCCAAATCCCCTAACCTAGTAAAATTCTCACAATCTTCGGAATACATGCGTCGTAACCTAAGTGCCTGACTATAGGTTATAGCCATCTTGGTGGCCCAAGGGTGACAAGATGCCTTATGCAAATAGGTATCGATAGGCTTGCACATTATATCAGTTCCGATGAATCCCCCAAGTTATATTATCCTGAATATCTAGAAAACTAATTGTCAAACTGGAATGTTTACTAGTGACTCTGATAGCATCATGACTACTGTTTATGAGAATTTATGAAATCGCCTAACGAAGGGTAGTGTGCTTGGTTGGTTTGTTCAAAGCTTTACTGAACGTTATTTCTGCACAGTTTTTGTCATTGAAAAAGCTATATTATTGTAAGTGTCTCTCATAGCAGGGACACGATGACTTCGAGTCTTTTCCTGCTTTTTCCTGCCGTGAGAGGCACAGCTAAATAGATCTGTATCTTAGTTGTAGTTGTGTTTTTCTTTTTAAATCTATATAAAAAATATGTGATAATACAGTAGAAACCCGTAGAAAAGAAACTAGGTTTTTTCTGGGAATTATTGGGCTGGTATTCTTAACTCCAGCCTGTTGTTCTTGATAAAGTTCTTCGATACAGTACATGCCTTGCATGCATTAGAACTGTTTTCAGTAATAGAATTGACAATTGCTGAGAACACCTTTAAGTCAGAATCCTTGTTTAATTATCTTGTTTAAATGTTGTTGAAAGCACCTTTAGGTCAGCATCCTAGTTTAATATGATAATCTATGAAGGTGTATACTCTTGAATTTTTATTTGAGATAATATGAAGCCTATTATATATGAACCACTCCCACTTTCAGCCTCCTTGATGTTTTTATTTAGGGGGCTTAACAGATGATATTTCAACCTGAAGGTTTTTTTAAAGACAGGTTAATTTTTACGGGTTTCTGCTGCAAATGACAATATATGAGAATATATGCGAATACATGAGACAATGTAAACAGTAGAATAAACTAGTTTTCCGCTACTCCGAGTTTCGTGTTGGCGTATTCTTCAGATTGACTGTTCTGAAGGGTATTCCTAACAATTGAACTGCAATGCCTGCCAAAAGTCTTGGAACAATTGTTATGATTTATGCTATGGACCAGCTATAGCATCCCCCCCACCCCCCCGTTAAACAATGTTGTAAGAGGCAAATGTGAGCAACTTGAAGGGCAAAAGCGATGCCTGTTCACAAAACAACTGGTTTTCGCTATCGAATCAATATTTTTGAGGGGGGAGGGGGCTTACATTTTAATTCCTGTTACGGAGAAGCGGTTGGAGTCGTGAAATCTATACAATTGTGTGGGTGTTCCAAGCACGTATGGCAGGCATTCTACCTATTGCAAGAGGTGTAAAAAGGAGTACTACACCTATTGTATATTATATTAACAACTTATGGTATACACATATGCAACAACTATCTCAACCATGGATGGTGCAATTTGATGCACGAGTCGGTTCTCTTTTGAATTTCAAAACTTCATTCATATTTCTCGGAATGATCTATTCATGCTGACTGCAATGCTTTCTTTTCCATCACCAAGCTTGAATAATGGGGTTAAATTTAGACCGCATCTCACCTCGTATAATATGCACAAGAATATCTTATACATCCTTGAACTTACGGTTGGTTTTGAGGGTAATCTCAAGGTTAACAGTGATTGTAAGTGGAATGAATATGAATCAATTATTCTCTCTCAATCATCTTCATATAATGCAGTAGACTGTGGATGTTTCAATGAACGCTTTAGATGTCCTGGATAATTCGTTTAATTCACTGATAAAGAAGATGTAAGACCTGGACTAATCCGAGACTTTACATTTTCAAATTCTAACAGCCAAAAAGTTGTTTTTCATAATTCTACTTCTTCTAATATACCTGAACACTTCAGTAAAGCAGGTGGAGGGGGGGGAATCTCTCCCGACTAGTTTAGCTACTGAGAGAGCTCCTCCTTTAAGAATTTTACTGCCTACTAGATTTCTATTATGTTGTATTGTTTTATTTCATATAGTAGTACTACTGTATTGATATACATTTATTGTACCTTGTTTAGTTGTTGCTGATTGTAGGTAGTGGAATTTAATAAATGAAATATATGAACATGAACATGAACATGAACATGAAACCCTTGGATGTCACATAGCTTCGTGAATGATTAATGTATGAATGTATGAATGTATGATCGCTTGTAAGCTTTGATGTACGCTTCGGTGTCGCAATGGTCTGGAAGTGCATTGCAGAGTATGTACAAACCGTAATAAAGATATTTGGATAGAATTGTATATTTGCTTGATCAACTGTAAATCTGACTTTCTGCAATAAAATAAAAAGTATCCACAATGGGGCTCTTAGTTAATGGATACGGTGTGTTAGCATAAAAATACAAGAATAGGTTCATGTGCAGCATTGTAAGATGTGCTATTCGGTGTACATAAGACATATTTGTCTGCCAAAACACAAACGGTCTTATATAGACATGATGGACTTCTAAAGGTGAATTTTCTTTCCCTTCCTTCTTTCTCTTTATTTCCAGTATTGCTCTGTTTGTTCTACTGTTAGCACTTTATCTACCAATGCGTAGCCAGTTAATTTTGCACTGTCTGTTACTAGTGAGGTGTACAATTGTAATTTAATCATTAGTAAGAAATGAAAATATATAATATATATAATATATACATATAGTTGTGTATGAAATATCTCTCTGCACAGTCTGTCTCCTTCTGGCTCTGAAATTGTATAGTTGAACGTGTCAAATGAATATGAGAATTAAAAATTCGAGACAATTATTCATTAACTTGTTAAATAAACATTTGAATACGTATTCGAGTTTAACAGTGAGTACAAGAAGTCCCGGATAGATATCCAAATTTCAATGAGACGGATTGAGTGTTCGACACTTCAGGATTCTACAAACCACAGCATTACTTAGCAATAATTGGCATAATCTGCCAATTTGAATTCCAAGTTTTATAGCAAAAGTTGTACATGCCGTATTAAACTAACCAATTACCAACATTATCTCAGACGTTTCTGGTATACTGTCGCTTTCATATAAATCGTTGCACAAGTCTCCCTTGTAGATTAAAAACGACTGCCAATACAATTTATTGGCAACATAGTATTAAACCTGCTCGTGTAATTCTCATAACTGTCCATCTAATAGTCTGATTATGTCATTCCTGTTCACTCTCTGTAAGTGAAGTTTAAAAGTACCAATCGTGGGTACCTCTTCCCTGAAAGTTAAGTATCTAATCAGCTTAACAGTTAGCCTCTCTACTGGTAAATTTGCGCAAAAACTCTCCCTCACTAAATGATCATATTCGAAATAGCTTGCCACATCTTTCCAAGATGGCAGCTGACATGTGTTTTCTAGTAACTTATCAGCTACGTTTTCCAGCAGATAAAGCCAACTTGTGCCATTTTCTTTCAACTCTCCTAAGGTACTTTCAATTGTAAATGTAACTCTTCTCTCTGTTATGGCTCTTTCTATGTAAGGGAAAATACTTTTACGTGTACATCGGAGATTCTGCTCAACGATTCTCTTTAAATCTATCAACATTATGCCCCCTCTGTTGTGTGCTAGATGTGTAAAAAATCGTCGTGAAGGCTCAACTGATGCTAGCTGAGCTGGTTCACTAATACCAAACGTGAGAGATAGCTCTGTTAAAGACAATTCCGCATTTTGCTCCAACAAATCTGCAATCTGTATCATCAATGACCAATCATTCAGTAGTGCCGTAATGTCATGTTGATCTAGAAAGACAAACCGATCAAAGACAAATAAGTTCCTTGTTGCTCGACATAAATTGTGTTGCCAAAATCTGAAAATACAGAGTTTACTCTAGTTGTAAAAACACACGCTACTTGCTCAAAGTCACTTGTCAATGATATATACTTATTCAAAATCCTTGACATAAGTTGCAATCAAAAGAAATGAAAAATCAAACCATCATGGATAAAATAAAAAGTGTGTGAGGTAGCTATTAATTATAATGGCGCATGTCTCTACCATTCGCTTGTTCTGTTTTATGAGGTATATGCCATTATCAATTGCTTTGAATTTTCTTTGGTTCAAGGATATTAAAAAGGCTCTTGCTGTAGAAAGAGAAATTCTTGCTAGAGACTTGTAGCACTGTGGAAACTGCTACCAAGTTTTCATGAGCATGGACGGTCATGTGATCATGTGATGATGTGATGACGAATCATGTGATCTCAACAAAGTAAAAATTCTTTGCACCACGTAGATGAGAAATCAGAAATTGCAAATTAACATGGTCTTTATCCTTTTCCCAAGCAGTATTTAAAATCAAGTAGATTGATGTTGAAAATTGACTACTTGAAGAGGGCCCTTATAAGATGTATCACGAGGCAAAAACGCTTTACAAAAAGAGCCAATACTATAAGAAAGACAGTTAATACTCTGTTAACAACACGTTTTCAAAGGCCTCTAAAGCGTGAAGTCTGTTAGTACTACAAAACTGCATAATATAGAGTCCTTTCCCTTTAAAATGTTTCTGAGGTTTTAACAAGAATAGCATGAATATTTAAAGCATCTACAGCAAAGAAAAGCTGACAGATACGGAACACAAGTGAACTTTTTGCTGTCAGATGAATACGCAGCAAATTTTGATTCCACAATAAGGAGGAGCAGTAACTCCAGCAGGGTATAAAAGCATTGCCCCAGCCACGCAGGTACAATGATAATGTAGGAGAAGTTAACTTCAAATAGCTCTTAAGCTGAAGAGAGGCTTTATTCAAATTTGCAAGCGACAACTCAGCTGCAAGATTGAAAATATAGTTTAATCAATATTGACATATTAATGCATTGTATGTTATAATTTAATAATTAACTAATATTATGTATTAATTGATTTAACTATCGCAGTCAGTAGACATATGTCAATATCATGAAAATGTCTGTCCGCAGACAATATAGGATTATTCTGTCTTTGAGAAGAGGTATTCATAAAACATTGTACTAACTAAAACTTCTATAGGTTGCATCCCCCTTAGAACTCTCAGTTCTAAAACAAACATGATACATGCTTTCATCATTTGCACTTACTATCTACAACACATACTCTTAAATAAACAGATCAATCTAGACGAAACAGTATATACATGCAAATACTTTTCTTACCATTGAGCGGCTGGTTCGCAGGTCGCCTTGCTATGTCCTATTAAAAAACCTGGCAGTTAATTTGATCTGCAAAAATATACCTCAAACGTCTCAGCTATACAAGATATTTTACACTGTTAGTGAAACATGATTTATACAAATCGATGCGCTTAATATCTTTCACTGTGACAACTTAATCTGAACTCTTCACCCTATAGAACATTGTGGAAGCACCTTGACAAAGTGTACCAAACAAAATGATAGACTGTAGTATAATAGATACGTTTCAGTTGCACGCTACAGGCAAGAGCACATATTCCTCATGTTCACCTTTGCAGTAGGAAACAAGGAACATGTTGTCAGAGATACCCATACATGCTCTTTATCCACATCAATTTATTTTCATTCAGTCAAAATAACACCTTTAGATCAAGACCTATCAAGCTAGTGGAAGCGAAAGAAAAAGCACAAGACCCAAAAACCGCTATCTACAATAGCAATGAAATGCCACCAGCAGAAGTTAAATGACACGTAATCAACACATCTTAAGTTAATTAAAAGAATGCTACTTTCTATCAATAACTTGCCAAAATTTGAATAACTTTTTCTCCTCTCTATCTCACAAATAAAAACATAGTATTCTTAGAAGTAATCAATGCATTTCAATCGCTCATAAACGCCAACAGCCTTAGAAATCAACAAATATTACTATCCATGTCTACAGAAGAGCCTAGATAATCTACAAATAATTTGAAATGATATGTCCGTTAAAGATGACCAAAACTAGTCAACAAATAGAACATGTCACGACTTCTTGATAATATGTAGTGCTAGAATATATGCAGGGAGGATCGCGGGAGCTGGTAAGTCAAAACGTAAAAAGAGAGAAAGTCGAAAACGCGATTAATGAAGGAATCAAGGCAATTACATATGGGAAGTTTGTGAACTCATGTTTAAAGTGCTAACATCTATAAACATACATAGGTTTAAATTCAAGATTTAGGTTTTCCAAATGGTATATCTGGTCCACCCTACGCTTTGATGTTAAAGAAATTCAGAAAACGAATGGAACGATTTCAAATATTGAGATGTAGAATGGTTTTAATGATGTCATGGACTAGCAACGCAATATATATAGGGGCACTAGATACGTCAGAAATCAAGATGACTGTGGCAGATAAGTTCAAGAAGAGAAATTTTAATTTTAATATTTATAACATACCATTAAGAAGGATTTATAATAGGAAAACAGCATGGAAGAGGGAGAATAGGAAGATGCAGGAGAACAGGGAAATATACAAAAATGGAAAAGTACATCATGTAGAGGATGTTTAAGGTGTGCTCAAGACCGTAATATTAGCAGCACAATGATCGCTTACCTGCTGTTAACAAATAGCACTATATAAATAAATAAATTGGACAACATACAGTGCATTATAGCACAGTATCACCATCGTCATTGCTTCTTGACATGAATCTGGATTTTAGGATCACAATGATAACATAATTATTATGTGACTCCTTACCAAATGCTGGGCTTGAAAGAGCATTGTGAGAAATGGCTCATCGTAACTCTGCTTCAAGAACTTTAAGTTGCTGTCTTCTTGTCCTCTTACATCATCATCTTTCAATACCTTAAAAGCTCTTGTATACTTGCATTGTCCACTAAGGAATCTATAATAAGATCGTTTATGCAGTTAAGCATTATAGTGAATAGCATTAAATTAGCAATTCAACAAGTTGAAATAGCTTAACATGACACGGAGGGGGCACTCAGTTACTACGTATATGCCAAGATGACGAACATGAAACACCCTCCCCATCGTACGCATATGTACGCTTAAAATGACCCCCCTTCTTGCGCACGTACCCCTCTTCATCTAACTCCTCCCCACCTCCTAGGGGACATTTCAAACCTTTTGCACAAATTATATGAAATTCATTTATTACTACTTGAGTGATGATCTCAGACGGCTCTCCCGGAGAAATTGATGAATGCCACGCTAAATATGCCTATACGGAATGCAAATGTCAACAACAGGATAATAAACCAACCAGGCAAAGAAGCGACAGCAGCTTTGTGCGGTCATCTGAAGTTCTTTACGGTCCTCCTAAACCCCTCTCGAATCCCAAGGAAGCGTGCACACCAGCTTGGGAACCACTTGTTTAGAGATTCGGAAGAATACGGATAAGATTAAGGAACAATGTGGTAGGCCACTGAAAACCCCAAGTCTTAAAGTAAAAATTGAATAAAAACACGAAGGAAGCGTAGGCAGAAAGAGAAAACAATAACCTAATTACTGAGAAGTTGCGTAGTGAAAAGAATAAGATTACTTTGCAATTAATAATTCTGTCATTTGTCGCATTAACGAGGTTGAATCATTACAATTCTTCAGGATTGCAAAATATGCCCACTGACCCAAATAAGAGGAGTTTTCACTAGAGGTGGTTTATCATATCACGAATGGCCATATAAAGCTTGCAGTGTTTGCAAAGTGGCAGCAAGGCTGGTTCCCATAGTAATTTTCAATATTCAGATATGGCAGCCAGATATTTCTGCAGAATTATATGTTATCTATTCAACATAACAGGTACAATGTCGGCTATCAGTGCGTACAGTAGTACTTAATCGACCATAGCCACATTTTTGCTCTCTACCAATCAACTGATTTGCTTACATGAAATTATTAACCAATAGGGTACTTCCATTGTTTACATCTTTCATTATGATGTAAATTTGAGACAGTTTCTGTGAAAAAATCACTACTCACAACTTTTGCCCCGGAAAAACATTTAAGCCCATTTACAGAGCCAAGCTTTTAACTGGATACTGGTATATTTTTCATGACATCATGGAGTCCTAAGCTGGCAAATAAATGGTCTCCAACATATTAGCCATTTCGAGCGGAGCCTATTGTTTACTTTATATACAAGAGACGCTTATTGCTTAACCACCCTTGACTGTCAAATCGTCAAGAACGTATCTCAGGCCTAGCACGGTGTGAATTTTTGCATTTACTTTCAAACTCAAGTGAAATGATAGTGGAAAGGATTTTTTTGGATAAAGGCTTTTGGACAACACTCTAATTTGCAAAGCTGTCATACTTTTATGTCAACTATGTATTACTGAGAAGGACCACAGATACTCAAAAGTGAAGTAGAATATGCAATGAAAAAGATTAAAAAGGCGAAAGCTTTAGGGCCTGTCAGCATCAACATAGAACTGCAGGAAGCACTGGAAGAGTTTGGGGTAGATCAAATCACTAAAATCCTTAATAACATATATTAGACTGGTCAAATACCAGAAGATCTTTCAAAATCTATATTTATTGCACTCCCAAAAACAGCAGCTGCAATTGAATGCGAGCTACACAGGACTATAAGTTTAATGAGCCATCTTACAAAGATCTTGCTTAGGATAATACTGAACAGAAAAAAAACTAAGACAGGACCAGAGATTGCACAAGAGCAATGTAGATTTGTTGTTGGAAAAGGAACCACGAACGCAATATATATATATTAAGAACAGTTATAGAAAGATCCATTGAAGCCCAACAAGACCTATACTTATGTTTTATAGACTTTTCCAAGGCTTTTTGACACCGTAAAACACGACAAGCTTATACAAATGCTTCAAGATATAAAGATAGATGGTAAGGATGTACAATTAATCAAAAATTTGTACTGGCAACAAACTGCAGCGATTAGGGTAAATAACAACATCAGTGGGTATCAAAAGATCGAAAAGGGAGTAAGAAAGGGGTGTGTACTCTCGCCTGAATTGTTTTCACTTTATAGAGAGAACTATAAAAGATAGACCTGGAATAAGAATAGGGGGTGCAAACATTAATAACCTCAGGTATGCTGATGATATTCTGTTGATAGCAGGAAGAGAAGAAGAATTACAAAACTTACTACATACGATCAACGAAGAGAGTGGAATTATGGGATTGAGTCTGAATATTAAGAAAACAGAAACCATTGTGATATCAAAAAAGAAAGATTCACCAACTTGTGCTATAAGGATAGGCAACAAATTATTAAAACAAGTGCATAATTTCAAGTACCTTGGCACACGGATATCAGCAGATGGCAAATGCAAGGCTGAAGTAACTGCGAGAATAATGCAAGCGAAAAAGGTTTTTGGGCAAATGAAACACCTTCTTATTAACCAAAGTATGTCAATGAAAGTTCACCGAAGAGTACTTGACTGTTACATATTGCCAGTATTGATGTATGGCTGTGAACCATGGACTATCAGCAAGGAAATAGAAAATAGATTAAAGGCGACTAAGATGCGGTTCCTTCGCAGAATGCTTAGAATCTCGTATGTGGGCAAAATTAGAAATGAAGAAGTACTTGAAAGGGCAGGGACAACGAGGTAATCAGTCAAAGAAGCAAGGAAGAGACAAGCAGTGTTCTTTGGACACGTGATTAGAAGAAAAGAATTGGAACATTTAGTGACGACAGGACAAATTGATGAAAAAAGAAGCAGGGGTAGGCAGAGAGACAAGATACTTGACAGTATGACGGTATGGTTGCAAAAAGACAATCCAACACAAACGATTTCGTGCACTTGGAACCGTGAAAGATGGAGATCCATGGTAGCCAACGCTATGAAGCATGGCACAGAATGATGATGATGATGTATTATTATATTTGGTACCTAGGTAGACTTAACTTTGAGGAGTATAGAGTTCAATAACAATATTCTATGCACCTTAGAACATATTGCAGAGAATTTTTGGTGATATACCATAGGCAAATTTGATGGTATTATGCAAGAATACGAGATTGAAAGTATGATAAGAGGCATGATACAATCCATATTAGATTCACAGATCCAAAAATTGCCACTGGCATAACAGAGAGAAAGATCCCAGATCTCTCCACTTTACCTATTGCCCGTTCTACGTGCATCCTATGTAGTGCTATTGCTTGTGTCTTTATCGCATCATATTCATCAAATCCAGGTTTGTTTTTTAAAACAAGGTGGTATTTTCAGCTCAAGTCCCAGCTCTAAAAGCTCACTCTGAATACCAAGAGATTTCTATCATGGAGAGGTAAGTTATGAAAAGATACATCCGTGCGCGTTTCGGAACTGCTGAAGCAACCTCCAGCACAACAATAATGTGGCACTTTCAATTACATTAAATTGCAGAAAAGGTTATGGCATATGGACTAGAACCAACTGGATTGTACTGTTTTTTTGTTGCTGTACCCATTTCAAGTAACGTGACTTCCTGACCGAGTTTAACTGATTTTATCTGTTGCCAGCCTAGGGCTCCGATATGCCAATAAAAGATATATTTACGAGTTTCCAGTTAAAAGCTCGCCTCTTTAAAATGATCGTAATTTTTTTCCGGCGCAAACGTTGTGAGTAGTGAATTTTCCACGGCAGTTCTATCTCAAACTGGTTTCACAATGAAAGATATGATAAATGGAAGTACCTTATTGGCTACTAATTTTATGTAAACAAATCAGTTGATTGGTCGAGAACAAAAAGTGGCTATGTTTTTCCATCGGTCTTGTATATTTCACTATGCATAAAGATCATTTCTAGGCTTTAAACTCCTTAGGTGCTAATGAACAGATCCTAATCATAATACCCAGTACAGTATCGGGACTGGTCAACTAAACTGATATTGGCAGCATTCAAAAGTCTCCTAGATATTATCATTGATAAAACAAAAACTTCTCTATATAGGTGCTGATGTTCATCAAGAAAAGTTCCTTTATTCAGGGTTGTGCAATAGATCTTAAATCTTTTTTTCCATCAATGCGAGTTAGAAAATAGCAAGTCAACGCTGCAATCCTACATTGCGTGTTTTCCTGCAGTGCAATATTCCTGCTCACAGTAAATTTGACAGAAGGGATTTACCTGACTTGACCTTCCACTACGTAAAAATCTTTCCACAATGTAAACTCGACTCTCAGCTAGTATAAGCACATAACATCAGGTTGCTTAAGATACTGGAAGTCATGCGCTCTATTTGCAAAGTGTTGACAGTTGAATAGAACAAGCCATAAAAGTGGAATTAGAGTGAACTTTAATAACAGTTGATTAAACAGATTTTCTTGTACTACGGTCCTTGTCTAGTCTAGTATAACTGAAGGAAAGTATGAGGATTCGGTCACTGAATAAAGGTATATGTGCATATAGTAACAACCAAGGCTCTAACATTCTAAATTAAGTTTCCCCGTTAATCAGCCTAGAATCTTAAATCTGTTGAGCAGGTTACTCGTTTGCGATTCATTGGGGTGCCTTGACACCCTACATCTCAATGACACAGCCCTTGATGATAATATAATTTTTAAGCTGGTCATTCATACTATTTTGAATTGAATTGAATTGAAATGAAATAACACGTTATAAAACTTACTCCAATTCTACTAAGTTGTTGACAACTCGATAAGGACCATCAAGCTCCACTCTCATGCGAGTTCTGCTATACAAGTTGGCAGTTGAAATCTCCATCGGTGTATACTTACGTCTTTTCATTACATCATCCATTTTATCAATCTTGCGTTCCTCACAGCATGCAACTATATATCTAACCTCAGAGGATATCTTATAGTATGAGCTGAAATTTACGCTGTATCTATGCCTCCCCACTCTACTCAGAATTTGAATAAGTGTTCTCCAATCATATCGACGACGTGGTGCTATTACTAGACCATTACTGAAATGTAACAAAATGCAAATAGATTAGAAACTAGAAGCAGAGCCACAGATCAACATTGACTTAAAGATCAGTTATATATCAGATATATAAATATAAACATAAATATAAATATATATATATATATATATATATATATATATATATATATATTTATATATATATATAAACGTCAAAAAGCTACAACAAACCAAGTAACTTATAAGTATAGAAAGAATTCAAGAAATAAAATTACTCCATTTCAAACGTTTCGGCACAAGCCTTCATCAGTTTACATTAAGGCTCAAAACCCAGACTTGTGCAAACAAAACGAGCGTGTTTTTTCACTTGGGCTCTTCAAGTAAACAATAGTGAATACGTGCTAATTGGCCAATCATAGGGCCAAATAGACGCATTATTCATCATATCACGTGCACCCGCATCTGGCTATATATTTCGGTTCATGTCTCGGTCGTTATCTGACGTTTCATACTCTGACGAGTGTCGGACGAAGAAAGCTTTCAGTATGCTTTAAGAATGTTCCCGCTTTTTCGTGCTATAGTGAAGTTCTGTAGTACCAACAGACTTTTCACACACACACACACACACACACACACACACACACACACACACACACACAAACACACACACACACACACACACACAAACACACACACACACACACACACACACACACACACACACACACACACACACATATATATATATATATATATACCAACAAAGCATGTTTTTATAAAGCAGCTCCCCCATACCAGAAGGCCCTTCATGATAGCGGTTATCAGTACAGTTTATCCTATGAGACAGTGAAACCGAGCAGAAAATATAACAGACGGCGAAGTGACATCCTCTGGTATAATCCACCATTTACCAAACATGTTAGCACCAACATCGGACACCGCTTCCTCGCCCTGGTATCCAAACACTTCCCCAAAGACAGCAAACGTAGAAAAATTTTCAACCGTAATACCATAAAGATCAGCTACAGCTGCATGCCTAATACAAAACAAATTATCAACAACCACAATAGACGCCTGCTACAAACATCCACCGATAACAGCTCCTCACCAACAGTCACCAAAAAATGCAACTGTCACCAGTTAGAAACATGCCCTTTGAATGATAACTGCCTTCGATCTTCCATAATATATCAAGCCACAGTCACTCGCAGAGACAACCTTGCTTCCGAAACATACATTGGACTTACAGAAAATAACTTCAAAACAAGATATAGAAACCATACAGCATCATTTAGACATTCCCACCTTAGGAACTCAAGAGAACTGAGCAAGCATATCTGGACGCTAAAAGACAGTAAAGTTAATTATTCACTCTCTTGGCGCATCCTTTCAAAAGCCCAAGTATATAATAGCACTAGCGAAAGATGCAATCTCTGCCTTAAAGAAAAACAATTCATCATTCGCCACCCGGAACTGTCTTCACTCAACAAAAGCAATGAGCTCGTATCATCTTGCCGGCACAGGTATAAGGCCTTACTACGTCATAACCAGCATCTGCATATCCAGACGCCGAATAATCGATAGTTCGAAAGATTCATTTTCGACTTTATTAACAGTTATATGCGTTAGCGGAAAATTGCTCGTTTTATTCTCCTAACGAGTAAGCAATACCGTTCACGAAACAGGCTTGTCGAGAGCACATTGTAGTTTTAATTTATATATATTCTGCTCTACTTTACGGTATCGAGCACTTTATTGGACGGACTCATTACTTCTCATTTATATATATATATATATATATATATATATATATATATATATATATATATATATATATATATATATATATATATATATATATATATATATATATATATATATATATATATATATATATATATATATATATATATATATTATATATATATATTTATATATAGTGTATAGATATAAGTTGCTTTTCCTACTTAAATAAAAGTGCTCAACACAGCAGTGGAGCAAACTACATATGAAGAGATTATAAGAAACTAAAAATGCAACATACTCATATTGCAACATATTCATATTGCAACTTATTCATATTTAAATATATATATATATATATATATATATATATATATATATATATATATATATATATATATATATATATATATATATATATATATATATATATATATATATATATATATATATATATATATATATATATATATATATATATATATATAAAGTCTGTTGGTACTACAGAACTTCACTATAGCACGAAAAAGCGGGAACATTCTTAAAGCATACTGAAAGCTTTTTTCGTCCGACACTCGTCAGAGTATGAAACGTCGGATAACGACCGAAAGGTGAACCGAAATATATAGCCAGATGCGGGTGCACGTGATATGATGAATAATGCGTCTATTTGGTCCTATGATTGGCCAATTAGCCCTATTCACCATTGTTTACTTGAAGAGTCCAAGTGAAAAGACGAACTCTTTTTGTTTACACAATACTGGGTTTTGAGTCTTACTGTAAACCGATTCCAAAACACTTATCTGAATGGAAGATCTTGCTTGCCCAATGATCCGAAAATTATCGTCTGTATATGTTTTGGCGCATTCTGGATTTGTAATAAGATGTTGTCCTATGGCCGAATCACTTTTCATTTTAGAATTAGAGTTTTTACACATACGAAGTGGCTGTTCTCTTGTTGTAGTGTTTTTCGT
Source organism: Mastigias papua (assembly GCA_964019165.1). Taxonomy (NCBI): domain Eukaryota; kingdom Metazoa; phylum Cnidaria; class Scyphozoa; order Rhizostomeae; family Mastigiidae; genus Mastigias; species Mastigias papua. The sequence continues at coordinate 1,618,297 of OZ025271.1, read as the reverse complement.
CCTGATGCTCGTGGGTACATGTTGTTTTATTCTATCTGCTAGCCTCTGCGTAGTGCGCCCTACGTACCGAGCTTCATATCGGCACGAAAATTCGTAAACTACACAACTTTTTTGAGTGGTAGGAACGCTATCTTTTTTAGCAGATGGTAGCATGACCCTCGTATTATAATCCGCAGGGGGCTTCGCAGCATAGAAACAAGATGTAATGGCTTTATTAATTTGGTTTTCAAATTTTGATGAAACATGTCCAATCCAGGGCAATTTCAGGTAAACCGGGCACTTTTCAGGACCAAACCGTTTTTCTGATGAAATGTTGGCTAGTTTTTCCTTAATGCAAGAAACAAGGACATCTTCTGGATATCCACTGTCAATTAAAAGTTGTTTTATTGTGTCCAGCTCAGAATCTAACTTAGTTTTAGAGCAAATCATAAGTGCCCTATGAACTAAAGTTTTGATTAGGTTGATTTTCCTAGCTTTTGGGCCGAAGGAATTCCAACGGATGTATTGACCAGTAAACGTTGGCTTCCTGTAAATGCTGGTGAGAATTCCAGTGCCCCCTTTCTCTACCGAAACATCTAGAAAATTCATGGAGTCTTTTTGCTCCTTCTCTACAGTAAATTTTAGGGCTGGATGTAGCTGGTTGAGGTTTACATGAAAACGATCACATTCCAGCTCCGAGCCGAAAATGACAAAAGTATCGTCAATATAACGAAAGTAGGGCCAAATAGACGCATTATTCATCATATCACGTGCACCCGCATCTGGCTATATATTTCGGTTCACCTTTCGGTCGTTATCCGACGTTTCATACTCTGACGAGTGTCGGAAGAAAAAAGCTTTCAGTATGCTAAAAGAATGTTTCCGCTTTTTCGTGCTATATATATATATACACTTATTTTATAAGAAAAACGTTTATAAGAAAATGAGGCTCAAATGGCCAAAATCTTAAGGAAACCCTAAGAAAATCACAAGGCTCAAGTTCAAGAAAATGCTAAGAAACTTACAGTTCATCTTCTTTACATGCCAGACATTGACATTGGCTCACTTTTGCAAACTCTCGTACAAAGATCGTGACTTATGGTGGCCCAAGAAATACACGCTAGCCTGTTTCAGCCAGTTGTTTTCTTCAGAAGTTAAGAAAATCTTAAGAAAATCTCAGCCTCATATCCGTGAAAAGCTAAGAAAATTGAGCATCAGGACAAAAAGTGTATTTCTTATAAACAAGACGTGTATATATATATATATATATATACAAACTAAACCTAAGCCGCATCCACAACGTATATAAATTACATAAATAGAATAAACCACAAATATACTATCCTTTAAGTAAACGTTACGATCAGAATCTTCATCAGTTCCTTGAGTACTGATGAAGATTCTGATCGAAACGTTTACTGAAAGGATAGTATATTTGTGGTTTATTCTATATATATATATATATATATATATATATATATATATATATATATATATATATATATATATATATATATATATATATATATATATATATAAACGTCAAAAAGCTACAATCAACCAAGTAATTATAAGTATAGAGAGAATTCAAGAATTAAAATTACTCCAATTCAAAAGTATCGGCACAAGCCTTCATCAGTAATATCATGCCAGCCACATTTTGCGGATTTATAACCATAATACAAAGGAACAATATATAATTATGTTAGAACAAAACCGTACTCTACACAATACAACAGGACTACAATGAATAACACCTAAAATTGAAAAAAGGGGAAATGAGAGAAGAGGGGTTTTGTTCTAATATAATTATATATTGTTCCTTTGTATTATGGTTCTAAATGCTCAAAATGTGGCTGGCATAATATTACTGATGACGGCTTGTGCCGAAACGTTTGAAATGGAGTAATTTTATTTCTTAAATTTTCTCTCTCTCTCTCTCTCTCTCTCTCTATATATATATATATATATATATATATATATATATATATATATATATATATATATATATATATATATATATATATATATATATATATATATATATATATATATATATAGAGAGAGAGAGAGAGAGAGAGAGAGAGTTTAGAGACTACGCAATAAGTGATTGACTGTTTGGCAGCAGAAGTAATTAAACTTACTCAGAGAAGTGATTCAATTGAACAGATATATAATTCTTCCCAATCTCGTGCGAAGGAATGTCCATCTCATTATTTACTTCATCAAAATCTCCGAAAAGAACGAACAGCTCTTCGTCACTCTGTAATTCACTATTCATATAGAAAGTTGCTGTCACTGCTTTCTTGGGTTGTCGTCTAGAAATTTCTGATACATGCAATATAGGAGAAGTTCGTATCCCATGGTGGCTTAATTCACTACATGCTGTCTCCGAAAATATGTTCATCTGGAAAATGTATCAAATACAGAAGGACTATGAATATCTACAGTTACTTTGATCTGAAAAACATAATGGGAGCTTACGTCATAAAGCCACTGAGAGAGTATCACAAATTTCAACATTAAAGAAAAGGACCTTAGAAACTAAGAGAAGTAAATACCTTGAACTCGACCATTGCTTCATGGTCGGCAAATGTATCCTCCTCAAACGTAACATTTACTCCATATTTTGAATCAAATGGCCAACATGATAATCCATGCTTTGGAATTGTGAGAATCTTTGAATCAAGATTCAAGCAAGCAACAAAGAGAGAAGTTTTTGAAATCCTTGCAGCAACAGACATTGCCAATTGATTCTCACTATCTATATAGAAAAAGTATTTGTGCTGGTAGATTTGCTGCGAAATGCTTCAATAGAACTTAACTGATAAAAGTCGACATGTGCTTTCTATAGAAAACTACTGTGACATAAAACAAAAACAACGAAATTAAGGCAGCCCGGGATGTTTGGAGTAAATTTTCGAATGTCCTAGACTATAGAGAGAAAAATTAAAAAGAAGGCTATAAAATTCTGTAATAAGATTATCTATTATCTTTAGACTGAAGACAATGAGTTTTCCCAAGAGGCAAGAGGCGAAGTTAGAAGAAGCACAAGCGTAGGTGTAGATGTTAACGTTGGGGTTAACGGGGATGGATTGGGTCACCAATTAGTATAACGTAAAATGGCAGATGTTAGAAGTTTTCAAGTTTAGTCTCAGCTCTCGTATCACACTTCAAAACTACGCTACATCCAAATTATCAGCTACCATCTATGTACCATTATTCACAATAAAAAAAATAGCTTCAGCAAAGATGGCCAAGTGTGATTAATAATGGATTTCTTTACCAAATTTTCTGAGATAAAATATAATATTTTTTCTTAGTGAAAGAATACGGATTGGACTTCTAGGCACAGTGATGAATTGGAAGGAGTGTAAGATTATTATCATTAACATATCATTATCATTATCATTAACAATTCATCCACCTGGAAAGAGTATGAGTGAAGTAAAAAACAGGATAATTATCAATAATTAATAATAATAATATAATAATTAATATAATTAATATAATCAATAATATATATATTAATATATATTAATATATATATATTATTATATATATTAATATATTTATATATTAATATATATATATATATATATATATATATATATATATATATATATATATATATATATATATATATATATATATATATATATATATATATATATATTATATTAAAATATATATTAATATAATCAATATAATTAATAATTAATAATATAATTATGGATGCTGCGACGGAAGCCATCAGAGAGTCGAAAGGCCCTTTATTAGAGAAACCATATTGTAAAGGAACAGTGTGCCATAAATCTGTTCTACACAATGAAAAGCTAACTTCTAACAATTGCTCATTATGTTGATACGAAAAACGATGGGGTGAAGTCCTTGTCAGAAATCCTTTATTATGTTCAATTATTCAAATATCAGATTTCTAGAATTCGTCCATGATAAAATTGGATATCTCATTTAGCTTCTTCTGAGTAAAATGATTGTGGCTAGGCAGTGCTTGTGAGTTAAAGGAAACATACAACACAAAGAAGCTTTACCTACCTTTGTGACAAGGGAGTGTAACCCATGTCCTTTCTAAATAATCATAGAACTTAATAACAATGGTGGAAAGTTCTGGCAAGTCAACAGCACTGTGCTCAATTGACAGAATAGCTGGCTCCATGAAGGTGAATCCAAGTGGCTCTATGCTTATAACATCACTAACGATCGTTTCGCCAAACTCAAGAGTAATTGGTGGAACCTTTGACACATCGATAGCAGTAAGCTCTAGATAAACTTCGGTATCAATTGAGTTCTCTGGCACTTTAAGTGAGAGATTCAAACTTGAACTTTCAATGAACCCTCCAGTTTTATCAAGTGGAAATGTAACTTTCCTGTGTAAAAAATGCAGTGTAAATAAAAGGATTTAATGATTAATGGAGACTACATTACATGAAGTGTTGTAATCCAAACGCGGCCTAAATCGAACATTTGCTAAAATCAGTAAGGTTTAATTGCCGTAGAATGTGCCTTTAGAACTCCGCTTATTCCGACATTTGGCTAAGTAGAGTAAATTTTCAGGTTCTCTTGCAGAAAAAGCTCGCTTGTTCAAACTCTCCTTCATTTACAATTGACAGGGTAAAATAATGACGAAGAATACTTGATTGCTACATTGATTGTGGTAAAATATCTTTTAATGCTGTAAAACATTCTTCACAAGAAGCATGAAGTATGCAATTAATCTGTAGATTTTCTCTACTAATACATTTTGCCCAATACTACAATCCAACTAAAGTTTCACTAATGACAAAAAATCCTTTTCTCGGACGTCCAAACAATTCTACAAGAAGATGTCTAACTCCAACCTCTTATCTTTTAACTGCAACTGTAAGTGAGTTGTATTCGTGTCCTGGCTCTGGTTAATGATTATTGTTACTATGCGGTGAAGTTACTAATGAATCAATGATATATCCTTGCAGAAGATGATGTAACCATTGCAAGATACCGAAACTTTGCAGAGTTTTCCTTAATTCTAGGCAGGTAGGATGCTACAAAATCATACGGTAGTAGCATTGAAAATCAAATTGACCAGCAATTTTCTAAGAGCAAGAAGCAAGCCTCTGTTATGGCTCTATTATAGCCTTTTGAAATCAAATAAACTCTTCTTGCATTGAACCAAACTTCATAAATACAGCTCAAACTGCTTTATATGCATTGGCTCCAGGACATATACAACTTCATTTGTCATACTTCTCCTACTTAATTAAAAAGTCTTGCAGCCTGATTATTGCCTAACTTGAACACGTTGCAATAGGTTTCAGAGAGGGATAGTACGAAGCAAGAAATATATGTGGCTAGATGTTTGAATAAGTATTACTGTGTCTTGCAGTGAAGGACAGGGTGTGAAAGATTAATTTATTCTAGAACTAAATTTGCTTCTCCTGCCTTTTTCTTGATGAGAATGTGATTTCATAGAGCAGATAGCAATAGAAATAAATGAACTCCATCTATGCTAAGAATTAATGTTGAAACCTTCATAATAGTTGCTTGCTTTTTATAACATTCTGACTTGTGGAGCATATGGAGAAAGGAGAGAAAATGTGGAGTAGAAAATGGACAGGTACTTGTCCTGATCTTTCATATGTAAAGTTAAAAGTCTTTGATTAACCAGAAATTGTGCTTATACCATAGAAAACTACATTCAGTGGAAAAGCGACCTTACCCAAAGTCAGATTCATTGCAATCTGTAGTAAATGTTGAAAAACATGGCACCTTTTGGTAGAAAAATAAAGTACGTCATTCCCTGGCATCAGGATTGTCCAGCGTGGATAAAAATGTTAAGGCTCTACTTTGATATCCAGTTAGCCACTTCTGCTTAAAAAACAATATTAGATGAAGTATATTGCTATACGCTCCTAAGGTAACAAACGCATTAACATGCATCAAATTCAAGTATACAACATGCTTATGTAGGTTGCCTAAGTGATCACACACTACAGGAAAGTCCATTTATGATTCTTTTGACAAAATGCTGCTGTTATAATTGGCAGAAGTTTCCACCTGAGTATACACAGAGCTTATATTGAATATGAAAAGAAACAGCCATTGTATAGATATGCTCAATATTTCAGCTGGATGAGTACTATAGCAATTCAGTCCACAAATGTACAATAATGGCAATTTGTTCGGATATATTTGTAGCATAACCTTACTATTGTTTGAGAATGAGCATCAGTGGACACTTCAGGACTTAAGGGTGAGTTTACCTGCAATCAAAAAGCCTAATTAAACAAAAAATTTATATAATGTACATTATAAAGAAATTATGAAGCCTTTGATATCAAACTGCGAGCGGACTATGTTGAGACTGTAGCTTTGATTAATCTAAGATTCTATATGATATGCAAGTAAACATTCTGAGATAGCAAGATGTAAAACTGCTTGGATAAAAAATTCATTAGTTTAATCTAATAGCATTAGTCTCATTTGCTTTATGATAGTTTAATCTAATGAACTGATTAGGAACTACCTTCAAAATTACATTAAAAGCAAAACATCCGTTTGCTCTTTTAACAGTGCATAAAAACGTGAAGTGGAGAGGACTGTAATTATAAAATTTGCAAAAATGAAAACATTTGCAGCAAGGGAAAGGTTTAAATTACAAGTATGCTACACTAAGAAGCACTTTTATTGTAACTGCTATTGTTTTAGCAGTTGCTACAGCTTTCAAGCTGCGAATCTCAAGGCTCGTGAGTATGAAGCACGCTAGGATCATTTCTTGTCTTCGAATTTCCATGTAGCATACCGAATTTTGTTTAAAACCTTCGTATTATTCTATCTACATTGCTCGCAAACAATCTTGTTAATCTCGGTATGTCAAGATAAGTACGAAAGTTTAGACTATTTCTATTCGCATAAATCCTTCCAAAATTCAACAAATATCTATTGTCTTAATAGGAGCATACTTTCTATAATTATATAACTACATTTCTGTGGATAATGATGATAACGTGGACAATTGAATGACCTATGGAAATGGTACAGGTCATGGAGATGACGCGGAAGTAAAGTTCAGAAGGCTTACTAGTGCATCCAAAGGAACCAGAGCTGTAGAACTAAACTTGGCAGGTATATATATATATATATATATATATATATATATATATATATATATATATATATATATATATATATATATATATATATATATATATATATATATATATATATATATATATATATATATATATATATATATATATATATATATATATATATATATATATATATATATATATATATATATATATATATATATATATATATATATATATATATATTTATATATATTTATATATATATATATATATATATATATATATATATACACTCAAGAAAACATTCCAACTTTTAAAACTTTTCGGCACAAGCCTTCATCAGTTCTTCATCAGTTCATTGGAACTGATGACGGCTTGTACCGAAACGTTTTAAAAGTGGAAATTTTTTCTTGAGTGTCTATTTATTGCTTTAAAATTTTTTTTGTAATTGTAGTTGAGTGTATATAATCATATATATATATATATATATATATATATATATATATATATATATATATATATATATATATATATATATATATATATATATATATATATATATATATATATATATATATATATATATATATATGCTCCCTAAAATACATAAAAAGAACAATCCAGGTAGGCCAGTCGTCTCCTCAGTGAACTGCCACACAACTAAAATATCGAGATACGTGGATCATCACATACAACCTCTTGCTAAACAAGTTAAGTCCTACATACGAGACACAACTGATTTCTTAAACAAAATTAAATCTCTCAAGACAATACCCCATAACGCAATCCTTGTAACATTAGACGTCAGATCATTATATTCTAACATTAACCATGATGAAGGACTATCAGCCCTGAAAGAATGCCTTGATAAAGAACAACTAAAAATCCCACCACTGCAGTTATAACAACCCTCATGAATCACATACTTACACTTAATAATTTTAACTTCAACGGAAGATACTTTCTTCAAATCAAAGGTTGTGCCATGGGCACCGTAGCAGCCCCTTCATATGCCACCATTTTCATGGGTAACTTCGAAGAGAAATACATTTATCCAGTAATCAGCAAAGAATGTCTTGCTTATTATCGATACATTGATGACATATTCCTTATTTATACAGGAGGAGAAACAAAATTAATTGAATTTCTAACCAACCTTAACACCCAACACGACTTTATTAAATTCGACTTTGAAAAGTCTCACAAATCTATAGCATTCCTTGACACATTAGTATATGTCGATGATAAGAGACAGCTACAAACAACTTTATACACAAAACCAACTGACACTCACAACTACCTACACTTCAATTCAGCCCACCCCAAACACCTAAAACATAGTCTACCATACTCTCAAGCACTTAGAATTAGAAGAATATGCTCACATAATATAGAATTTAACACACACCTAGAGAAACTTAAAAAACGATTTAAAGCAAGAGGCTATAAACACTCCTTAGTGGAAGAGCAAATCAACAAAGCAGCCACCATCAACAGAAATGATACCCTACAACTGACGGAAAAACATACAGAAAATCGTATCCCCTTAGTCACAACATTTAATATGACCCTTCCACCAATAAACAACATTCTTCACAACCGCTGGGAGATCTTAAAACTTAAACCTTACTTTAGTAACATTATTAAAGAACCAGGTATGCTAGCTTTCCGACGACCTACGAACCTTAAAGAAATGATTGGCAGCAACAACATCTTAAACAACAAAGTCGTTCAAAAATATCCTAAGAAAACACACACTATAAAATTTTGTCACCCATGCAACTCCACTAATAGTTTATGCTGTAATCACATAAAATCAACAAGCTCGTTTAAAAGTTTTGCTACACACCATTCTTACAACATTTATCATCAAACCAACTGCAAAAGCAAAAATGTCATATACCTATTAGAATGCATTTATTGCAATAAACAATACATAGGTAAATCAGAATGGCCCTTTAATATTAGACTTAACAACTACAGACATAGAATCAGATCAACCGATTTTGATAAACTACTCCCTGTGGAACAACATTTCCGTCAACCAGACCATAACTTCTCTATACACGCTAAATTCACCATCATAGAAAAAATAGAAACAGCCCCACCAGAAAAAATTACAACAATTTTAGAGTCCCATGAGGACAGATGGATTAAACGCCTTAAGACATTATGCCCTAATGGGTTAAACAATAAACTAAACCACCCATGAAACTTCTAAAAAACTTTCTAAAATACCAAAGGATAAGAGCCACAGCACACAGTTCATTCATTGTTTACACATTGTTTCCGTGTGGCCTATCAATTCATTAAACGAAAGTCAATAAAAAGTCAACCCATAATACCCCCAATTAAACGTAACATTGTATTACATATCCTACGTCATATTACAAATTTCAGTTATAAAAACAGTAGTGTAAGCACAGTTTGTTATTCTCCTGATGATGACCATCGGTCGAAACTAGTAGAGAATTATATACATATTACAAGAAACTCCAGATCGTCTTTCTCTTGTTCACTCTATATATATATATATATATATATATATATATATATATATATATATATATATATATATATATATATATATATATATATATATATATATATATATATATATATATATATATATATATATATATATATATATATATATATATATATATATATATATATATATATATATATATATATATATATAGAGAGAGAGAGAGAGAGAGAGAGAGAGAGAGAGAGAGAGAGAGAGAGAGAGAGAGAGAGAGAGAGAGAGAGAGAGAGAGAGAGAGAGAGAGAGAGAGAGAGAGAGAGAGAGAGAGAGAGAGAGAGAGAGAGAGAGAATTCAAAAATATACTTTCTTCTGTTGTAAACGTTTCGATATATTATCTTCATCAGTACTAAGATTACAATGATACGGGGCCTACTTAAATTTCCTACATAACAATGGGGTGACAATAGGTGTTACTTAAGGGGATCTTGCGTATTAACAATTGTTCCAGTGGCACTAGGATATATATATATGTATAAACCAACTGTTAGAACAATAATTAATGAACTTCACACCACCTAACTGGAGGCATAAAACTTGAATTTAGAAGAAGACAACAATAGAAGAATAGATGTAGAAAGAGTAATAGGAGCACTACCCCTAAGAATAGAGAGCAAGTGCAAAGCACATAATAGATGTAGTAAAGAAAGGAAATGACAAATTTTGAATGGAGATATGCTGCATGTGAATCCATACAGATATAGGACATACGTAAAAATGGAATGTAAAGAAAAGGTAAAGAAATATTAAGCAGGTTGAGGAATAGGATGTTTAGTTGGGTATTTCTGTGCTAGTATAGTTTTTTTATTCTCTTGTCTTACACTCTACTCTACCTACACCTCTTCTGGTTTTCGCCAATTTTGTTTATTCTGTGTCTTTGGCATTGTGCCTTAGTATAGCTATTTTGCTGGGTGCTACTCAACTTTGTTTCTTTACGGTCCATTTGTACCCATTTCCTATATCTGTATGGATTAAAAGGCAGCATCTCTCCATTCAAACTCTGTCATTTCCTTTCTTTACTACATCTATTGTGTGCTTGTCACTTGCTCTCTATCCTCAGGGGTAGAGCTTCTATTTTTCTTTCTACTTCTATTCTTCTATTGTTCTCTTCTTCTTAGTGCCATTTTTACGCCTCCAGTTAGATGGTGTGAAGTTCGCTAATTATTTTTCTAAGGTATTGTTTCTATTTATGTGTTTCCATTGTACTTATTCAATTTTGGTTATGTATATATGTGCGCTCTGTAAAGTAAAGTTAAAGATTTTTCTGATGAAGCAATACGTGAAACGTTAAACAGTTGTTTTTATTATGAGAGTCTATACAAATTTTTAAAAACTTTTAGTGGAAAGGCTATTGAATTATATATATATATATATATATATATATATATATATATATATATATATATATATATATATATATATATATATATATATATATATAATATATATATATATATATATATATATATATATATATATATATATATATATATATATATATATATATATATATATATATATATATATATATATATATATATATATATATATATAGAATTCAAGAAATCAAATTACTGTATGTATGTATGTATGTATATTTGTAATGCCAAGGGTACGTATAGATACCTATGGATGTTAGCGCTAAATATAGGTGAAAATATTTTAGTGGTATATTGGACATATTCACCTACCAAAATTGAGGCATCTGTCTTTGATGATTTATCATAAGACTGATCATCATGTTCAAGCGGTTCTATAGGAAAATCAGCCAAAATGAATATGAGATGAAGCGTTTACTAGCATTATATAACTTCACAGAATTGCTGATTCCTACAATGAGAATTGTTAGTGCCAAGAAAGAAAATTGTTTAAAGGATATGCTTTATCTTTTGTACCAAGGAACAAAAATAGTAAATTAAACTTAAGCTGATAGAGCTCATTGTATTCACGGTAAATTCTGCATTTTGTCCATGTGTAGTTGCAATTTATGGGTAGGGTCTACAAATGGCCTGTCATACACTGTACTACTATAAGCTTTCCAGAAGAAACGTGCTATATAAGATATTTGGAAACGTCAGCTATAACAGAACTCAAAATACAGAGAAATACTTAGGTGATGTGATGTATGATACTTAGGTGATGTGCTTCCTTTTGGAAATAATTCTTATAACGAGAAAGCAAACAAAACAATTTTGAATTGTACCTTTGAACTTTTTAAGCAATTCAAACGATTTCATTAAGTATTTTTCTTTTCTTCTATATTCTGTAGTTTTGCTTCTTTCTAAACTAGCATCTTGAACTTTAATGCTACGCGTGAATTCAACTCTATAACGCTATGTTTGTTATAGATAAATGAGAAATTTCTTCCCAAACCAAACAACTAATGTACTCAATGACAACTGCATTTTTTTGTATGGTAACACATGGATGATTAGAAGAAAATTGAACACTCATGCATAAAAGCTTATCAGCATTATTTCAATCTTAAGTTTTTAAAGTCCTAGCAAATGGATGACTTAACAAATATTTTCTGAAACAAAAGTAAGCTTGAAATAAAAGGCGACCGTATTGTTGTGTGACCTACCCGAGCAACTCGTCTTATGAACCACAGCAGTTTCCTCTGATTCTTCACCCATTTTCGCCTTAGTGTACAGAATGCTTTGGTCGCCTACTGTTGGTATGCCACACTTTTCTTCCAGAGCTTTAGAAAGTTGATCTTCGGCATCTTTTCCAAATATCGCACTTACAGACATCTGTATATCTTTCATAGTTTGTTCAAGTTCAGAATTTGTCCGTAGAACATCTGGTGCATCCGTATAGATTGACATCACTCTTTCTTTGAGTAGCTTAATACTTTTTTGTGCTGATTGGTCACACAACTCCAAACCAGATTCAAGCATAATATATTCCAACAACATAATATCCCAGTCTTCTTCATTTCCAAGTTGCAACTTTTCTTTACATTTCAGGAATTCCTCCGTTTTCTTAGACTCTTCTGGGATTTCAGTGACAAGATCCATGCCTGATTCGCTGTTACTTTTCCATTCCAAGCTTGGATACTTTGCATTCCATCGTTGAATGAAATACTTGCACATATGTTTCACAACAATTTCACCAACAATGCACTGAACATTTGCAAAATAATCAGTTGACATAACTGACTTCTCCATTTCATCTTCTCCATCTACAGCTGTGTCAAGGAGTATGAATATTATATCAATGTAGTGAAGTGTTTAAACTTGCAATATTAAATTTTAGAGACGTCCCTATCAATGTCAAATATCAAATTTTCTAATATTCTCTGTGCAGTATAAATTCCTTTTCATTGTAATAATATTAATAATATCAATCATGACAATGCTCTAGAGCACATGTGTCAAACTCAAGGCCTGCGGGCCAAATGTGGCCCACCTGGTCATTTAATGTGGCCCGCGAGAGCTTGTGTATGATTCTGATTGTGTCATTGACTTGAATACGTAATAGATAGAGAAGCAGCTATCAAGCAAAATAATAAGGTATAGTTTCAATCATCTGGCCCTTTGCGGCCAACCATACTGCTGACGAGGCCCTCGGTGAAAATGAGTTTTACACCCCTGCTCTAGATGAAGCAATTGCTCGCATGTAAGAAGGCAATCATTTACAGTAATGAATTTTGCATCTAGTTGACTTCCAGCTAAGTTTTTCTTACTACTTCAATATTTTGTGACAATATTGTTCTAATTCAAAATGACATTGAAAGAAGGAAGATTATGTATGAACTTAAATATGAAAAAATGGATACGTATTGTATCGTAATGGCATCGACCCTACTGAAGAAATAGTGAAAGGAATATCAATCTCAATAATTGTTAAAAAAGAAACTGATTGATTTCATTGAAAGGGAGTTTTCCCTGCAAAAGTAATGTCCTGCAGTATTTTTGATCTAATGTCATCTTTACTAAGATTTGCATTTTCAACTGCAGCCAAGCGTTCCAGCATTTAGTCAAGTATTCAAGCTAACATTATTGAATGGTTGAATGGTCAATGTAGGATCACAAGGCCACCTCGTTGAATGAGCCGATAAATATTGGATGAGAGTTGAAACTATTGCAAAATGCTAAGATGGTCAAAAGATGTAGTGCTATTTTGTAAGGTGTTGTCGTATGCAGTTGAAAACAGTATTATGTTTCCTACTTGATGTTGCCATTGATTATTAATTTACTTTCTAGGGGCATTCAAGTGAGTTTTTCCTTCACAGTGACTAAACACAGGATCCAAGAGACAATGACCTAAAATGAAATGCTTAGGATACAACGGCAAATATATTATTCTCAAGACCTTAGTAAAGAAAGCCTTTCTCTTCATATATTCTCTCTGGCTTCACTTAGAGAATTCCATATCTAATAATTTATAATTTATTTTCTGATGAATATTGCCCATTAATAACATTGGTCAACATATGAACCTTATTTTCCTCTGTATCTCAGGCTATTCTTACTAACTTAAGTAAGCTAGTTCTGAAAGTCATAACAGGTTTCCCTCATCCCTTCAACAGTTTCTCTTTCGCGTTCCATTTTACATACATTACACAAAATTAAAAATTATTTTTGTACAATTAGAAACGTGATTATTGTTGACCTAAAAAGCTTTCCTTTGCATAAACGTAATACAGAGCAAAGCAAACACGTTCAATAATCTACGTACCTTTCCCTCTTAGCTTCATCATCAACTCATTGTTGAACTGTTTCTCTTCAGTATACATTCTTTGTAACTCATAGTGTGCTGGTGTTATCATCTTTGATTTTATTAACCGATCTATCTCAATTTCAACACCAGAGCCAAAAAGATCATTCGCAATTCCTTTTATTTCTGCAGATATTCTATTAAGCTGTAAAGTAGAAATGGATGCACTGCAGTTATGGCTAAAGACTTCACTTCTGATCTCACGAATGCGGTCTATCTTTTCTCCATCGCTAAGCGGATGAAATCTTTGACTGCTTGGTCGGCAAGTGTCGGTGAGTTTGAGGTCAGTATGCAGCAACACATACAGCAGTGTTGAAAGATCCCATAATTCGCAATCGCCTTTTAGGAGCAGTTCTCGATTTACTATATGGACAGATTTCCTTGCACCACTTCCTGATATCTCGTGAAGTAAGTGTATGCCACTGCTAGCATCATTGCTCCATTTTGCTTCAGGGAATTTTGCATTCCATCTAACTATAAACAATGCTCTGAGATGCTTCGGCAAAGTTATCTGTATGATCTTTGAAAATTTGAAATAGTGTTCTTCCTCAGCTGTTACATCCATACCTATACAAAAGTGTGCAAAGAGAGCATTTAGCTTCAAAACAACTTCAAAGCACCTCAATTTCTGCATGATTTAATGACTCTAAAACACCTGCTTTACGTAAAAAGTTATGTTTACAAATTCTGCAAAATGCTACTTACACCAAGAAATATACAGAGCAAAGCCTTATATTACATATACAATAGCAATGTCCTAAAGTGTACTTATATAAACTTTGTTCTGTTGACATGCCGATACAAGTCACATGCTTTCCAACCATTTAAAAGAACGGATGGATAGGATGGCTTCGAAGTTTGGTGGCCATTTCATTGCACCTCCATGTAGAAGGTCCAAGGTTGGCATCCGTGGCTACCCACTTAATGGGTATATAATGAGTGCTGAATTGTAACAATTGCAACCACTGCAGTTTAGCACATATATTACATGTTGGCTTTCCACTCCATTTTGCATTGCTTTTTATTCCAAAAGTGAATTTTGTTCCATCGAAGTGAGCTTTCAATTCTTATTGTTATTAGGGCATGTATAGTACTTTTATTCTTACATTTTGTAATTTCTGCATCAATGAGTTATGTGACTTTTGTGCCTTGTACACCTCCAGAATCGGTAAATTTGGTTCTTGTTAACAACTGTTAACACCTAAAGGTTGTCTATAGCTGACGAATATTTCATTTTCTTAAGAGCTATATGCATCTTTGGGCTGGCATTCAGAATTGAGAACGTTCTTTTAATAATTGAGAAAGAAGTTTGAATTTCTGGGGTTAAAATATGTAACAACACGTAGCAAACTGTTCAGTCGAGACTTTTTGCCTGCTCATTGGTTCGGTTTTGAATGGAAATTTTGACTGATCTATACAAATTTGCACCAATGACTCGTGGTAACCCTGTATGGACAGATTACATTTTATTCCATCAGTCTTCTGTGTCTTAAGTCATTGTCCACTATTATTTTACATACCATTCTTACTATGTTGACTTGATTGTTATGTTTTCTTTATATTTGGGTGGCAAGATTTCACAGGGACTATCTCTTTGTTTGAGATAAATATCTATTATAATTTTGTAATTGCTTACATTTACATGACAATCAAGGACGTTTATATGGGTAGTTTAGGGGTTCCAGAGAACAGGGGAACATGGCCAATATACCCTTGGTACAAAGGAATATGATCAAAATAAAAAGGAACAAGGAAACCTTGACTTGTCCAGGGATCAAAGAATGTTTTCCTAAGAGTATTTTTCAAGGACGTTTGCCAGTTTCCTCGTCGGATTTCAAAATGAAAGTTGAATTGAAGTGCAATTTAAGTATTATTTTATTCCATAAGCGTAAATAGTAGATTAACGCAGATAGGCCGTCGTCAGCCCTGTTCCCTTCTCTATTTCCCGCCCTTATCCTTGTTCCAATCCCCTTTCTGTTTAGTATATAGTCGTTCAGGGGAGAACGTCACCCCCTGTGTGGATCAGTAGCTATGTTAAAGAGTTCTCATGGTACCGTAGGCAACCTATGGAGGAACAATCACCACCCATGTGGGCCTGGGACCAAGTATACAGTATGTTCTGAAGTGTATTAGTAGTGAATATAATATTACTCATCGTAGCACCCCCGGCAACCCGCAGGGGAGAAAGTCACCGCTCCATGCTGTTTGTCGCGCGCACCTAGGCTGCAAATGAGTTAATTGACGTTTACGGAGTAAAACATATCTGTATGCTTCTTTCTGCATACTTTGCTTCATGCAGCATTTGAGCAAGTACCACACGTGTGAAAAGACTAAAACAATGATGTGTTAAAGTGCATGGCATACGCAAATTGTACCTTAAAATTTTAGTTCCTCTACCAAAGAAATCCTGGGACAATAACTGCAAATCTTATCAACGAAAAAACTTTCCTGCAGTCAACAATTGGTTGGAAACCGTAATACTTGGTAAGTACGGCTCTGTATCATCAAAGTATGTTAATTTGAGTTGCTTCTTAACACCCAAAAGTCAGTCCCGACTTCATCTCTTCCCAATAGCTATAATGCAAAGGAGGTGCCAAGGCTTTGTATAGGCTGATAAATAACCCCCCACCTTTACACTTTGAAACTGTGGAAAGGTAGTTGGTCCAAAATTGCAAGAACATTTATTGAAGTGTCTCACACGCATATCAATGAAGTCATCGGTCGTTTCTATCCAAAATGGGTACATCTCTATACTTAAACAGGGAGTTTACTTATCATTGAGAGAGTGTTATACCAAAAATTTTTCTCGAGGCTAATCTGATGACGAGGCATCTTAATGGAGCCATGATTAGAAATCTGACCCAAAAATTTACTGCAAAATGTTGAGAGATTGTCTCCTTCTCGTGGTTTCAAATGATGCTGTATAAATGCGCTTGCTTTAGGGAAACGGTATATGACCTTTCATTTGATGGGAAGTACTAGTTTTTCATGTCCCTAATCCCGAAAATTTTCTAACTCTTCATGTCCAGCATTGTAGACTTCAATGAACTTTATATCCAGGAATTCTTATAGATTTGTAAAAGTTCTGTAGAGTCAGAGTCAGGCTAAATAGGTATCCCTAAAAATTATCTGTACTAGGAGTAATTCCTGCAGTAAAATTTAGAAATTGTTTGTTTGGTGTCTTGCTATTTCAAAGTAGTTGCATTAATGTATATTTACAAATAACCTATTTCTCATCATTTTGCTCCTCTGCCACTTGCTGAAAAGCCTACTAAAGTGCTATTTGTATCCCAAAACGATTGAAACAAAGCATTACTGATAACTATTGCAGATTTGAAAATTTTCAACAAATAACACATTTGTCCAGAAAAAGTTCAGCCACTGCTTTGCTATTGTACCCAAAACTCATGAACATTTCAAGGTAGCAATGATTTCTGCACACTAAGCACACTACTACAGTAGGACACCATTTGCAGAGACGAGAACTACTTCACTTGCACTCTTCAACGCCAAAACGTGGAGAAGTTAACTATTGACAATCGGTCTAAAAATACCTACTAATCTCCTGGGAACATGAAGATTCTCTCAATGGAACAGGAGAACAAGTGGAGATTTAACAGGGAACATGGGAACATGATTCCCCAACCAGAAAAGACAATCGTTCTTGGCGGCTTTGCTGGTCCCCATTGTACATTTTGTGTTCTAGTGTAGAATTTGGAGGGTATCGAAAGATTTTTGCATATATAGATTTTCTAGTTCCATATTATGAAACAATCATTTAAATATCTCCTCCAATTTCAGGCAAATTTGTTCTTTATAATAAGATACTAGAACATGTCACATGACCATTACGTAATCTTGATTTTGATTTGCTAATTCTGTCTGTTAGGCATAGCAACTCGCTATTAACTCCGATTGGAAGGTTAGCAAATCATTTTCGATACTATGTTGACTCGGGAAAGCTGGATACTACAAAATACTTTTACTATGGGGTTATAGTTAGCAAGAAATGACTATATCAACATAAGACAACTACATATATCATCTAATGGTAGGCAGACATTTCAATAGTCCTAAAATGTTTTTGCAAAACAATGGATACCGGCAAAAGGGGCCAACAGAATTTCTGGGCTATTGACCCTCATCAAATCTTTGCAGACAATTTTTGGGTATCTTGTTAAAAGGCAATCTTTCGCAAAAGTTGAGGAAAGTAACTGAAGTAAAACGGCTCAAAATGGTAATAGGCTTGAAGCTGTTTATTGTATACTAGAAAGCCCAGGTGTTTGTAGTAGAATAGGGAAGCTGTTTAGTCAAATAGAGGCATTAGCAAAGCTTAAAGGGGACGTTCGGTCCAAAGCTAAAATTTGGTATGTTGTAGAGAATGTTGTAAAACCCCATGAATTGAAGTAGTTTTGCTCTTACTTGCGTACTTTTCCAGATATTCCAAGTTGTTTCTCGTCAGAATCGTCCTCGTGTTAGGCCGCCAGTCGAAACTTTTCGCAGCAAGCAAGTTGTTGTTGCACTGACGTCATCACGTTCAGAAAGCCACTAAATCCTAAGGTTTCCGTACTAAACTATGTATATTTTCAGTAGAACACTCACGCATTTGAAACTTAAAAACAACTCATTTATACCACCAAGACATAACATAACATAACATAACATAACATAACATAACATAACATAACATAACATAACATAACATAACATAACATAACATAACATAACATAACTTAAGATTGAAAATAAGGTAAATTTGTAAGTTACGCGTATTTCAGACGACAGCCATGTTGGTATTAGCTAAGTCAGGAGAGTTAAGTAGTGCCTAAAAATATGCACATAAACCCTTGGACATTGATACTAGCAAGAAATATCAACATCTGGAGGTCGATTTTCGCATCAAATCAGAATGTTCTAGTGACTGTGAAACCAAACGATAGAGCAAAGACTTCTCTATGAAAGCAGGTGTGATTTCGAAGGACATGGTTATATTGATAAAAAGTACGTGGGGAAATCAATTTGTTAAATGCGACCATATAAGAACATCTGTTGTAGCTTTGAAAATTATAGAAAGAGAAAACTACTTTTCAACAGGCCTAGAGGGGATAATTGAAATCTCAGTGTATATTGTTTCCCACTTACAGAGATACCATTTCAGTATGATTAGTGTTTGTACCCATTCAGCTATGCATCCAATAATGCCAAGCTATTATTTAGAACAGTGTTGTAGAAACATAACTTCTATACTATGTAACTAGGAGTAAGCAAATTCATATTTCAATTTGTGTACTTATATTCTTACATGCTTCATCTTTACCCGGCCTATAACGGAATAATTTTCGGGTATTTGCAGGTAATACTATAGGTACCAGCGCTTTCCTACCAAATGTTAATTACATAGAGCCTTTGATAAGTTAGGAAAGGTGTGATATGGTGGTGCTGTGTGAATTTTTTCACTACCACGCTCTGTGATATCTGTCAAAATACGAATTACAGTCAGGTTTTATGACCGAATATTTCACCTAAAGGGTATTTCCAGTCTTACATGTTTGCAGTTGTGTCTAGGTAATAAGAATCAGTTGTTTTATGTCACAAATGCGGGAGTATTCCTCTCAAAATACACATAGTTGAGTACGTAAACCTTATGATTTAGTGGCTTTCTGACCGTGATGACGTCAGTGCAACAACAACTTGCTTGCTGCGAAAGGCTTCGAATGGCGGCCTAACACGAGGACGATTCTGACGAGAAACATCTTGGAATATCTGGAAAAGTACGCAAGAACATTCTCTACAAACATATTAAACTTTAGTTTTGGAGCGACCTTCCCCTTTAACCTCATTATAAGAAATGTTGATTGCTAAAATTGTAAATTAGCCATTTTGGTAGGGTAAAATCTCATCAGTTCTAAACAAGTGTAGCCCTTACCAAAATCTGCTACTGCCATATGTAATCTTATGTTAAGTTTTAGTACCACACAGAAGTAAAACCATTGAAAATAAAAATCACATCATCAAAGAGATTTTTTTTGCTACACAAAACATACAGACAATAAAATGAATTGCATACCAACAGGTTTTTCTCCAAATGTCATTTTTCTTTTGTGAAATCCATAATTGACTTGCTCCTCTATTTCTAACTGGTTTTTCAAATCATACGAAACTTGTGTCATTATTTGGGACTTCACTATTTGGTCAACTTCATCTGCCGCAAATTCACCAAACATATCCTTTAGAATCTCTTTGATTTCTGTTGATACGTTCACGAAGTCGACATCAGGAATAGACATACTAGCAACTTGGCCATAGAATGTGTTTCTGATCTCACGAAGACGATCGATGTTTTCACTGATAGAGAATGGACGGGCTCTATGATAGCGTGGTCGTGATATGCGTATGAGCTTAAGGCCAGCATAGAGGAAAACAAAAAACAGTGCTGTGGCGGTCCATAATTCACAATTGCCATAAATTATCATATGCCGCCATGTTAAAATGTGACGACTTCTTCTAACACTCAGAGGCATTGCATCGTAAAGACATTGACCACTTGCGGCGTCATTTGCCCATGGTTGGTGTGGAAATTTGGCATTCCACTTACGTATAAAAAGGTACCTGAGGTGCTTGGGCACGATATCTACGATGATCTTCAAAAGTTTGATAAAGTTCTCCTGTTCCTTTGTTAAGTCCATCTTTAGCGCAGCCCTTGGAAGAGGAAAGAAATCTGCTAAACATCCTTCAACCTTATCTCATATTGAACACTTACAGTCTTAACATACTTTAAAGGAAGAAACTGTCACGGGAAGAAACTGTCGCGGGAATTAACTGTCACGAGATAAATCTCGTGACTTTCGCGACAGTTTCTTCCGCTAAAGATCGTTTTTGGCCCCTTTGCGACAGTTAATTCCCGCGACTTTTAAATTTTTCAAGGAAATTTCAACACAATTCTTGAATTTTTCAAAATTGTGTAGGTCCGTCAGGTACAAGACACGAATTTCAAAGACAATTTTTGAGAGCAACGTGTCTCTGTTATCTTGTCTGCATCCATCAGAGTTACATTTCTATACCAAAAATAATTGTAGAAATAATTGATAACATATGACACACCATGGTTGCTTCCATTGGAGAAATAAAATATACATAAGATTAAACACACATATTATAATAGAACTAGTTCAACGGCATTAATATCACTTTCTCTAATGTAGTCTGGACAAATAAGAAAGCCTGAGAAATAAGAAACCCCAAGCTGAAACTGGAGCCAAATCTACTTATAAAAAAACGTGTATCGTTGCAATTGTTTTTGGTGACTTTAAAAGCTTAATTTTTCTACCTAACGGACTCTCGTAATCAGATTGTGATATCCTTTTTTGATTGCAAATATTCTGGTTTAAAGTGTCAGTGAGCTCGCAAATTTTTAATTGTTGTAAAGTTTTATTCGGTTTTGTTTAAGATTCGGCTTTCATGGAAAGGAGAAACCAAAGAATGTTACTCATCCAGCAATTCGCGACAGTTAATTCCCGCGATAGTTTACACACAAAAAATTGAAATGAAAAGTGACAATGCGAGAAAATAACCGACCCGAGCGGGAGTCGAACTCGCGACCCCTGACTTTGTACGTCGGTGCTCTACCAACTGAGCTATTGGGACACGCTTCCAAAAAATTCAAATCATTCGCGACTTTTCGCGACAGTTTCTTCCCGCAACAGTTCCTTCCTTTAAAGTTGTCGATCTAACGTACGTGAACAGATTGAAAAATATCTCAGCCACAAAGTCAAATGGATATTTTCAGTTAATTGAATATAATAACTACAATTAGCTCTATCTACACCTCGTGAAACTGTACCTACACTACAATTTCAAATTAAAACAATTAAAACATATTATCTGGTTAATCATTTAAAACGTAGGACAACAACATTTTATGCCACGTCTGCCTTCCATAACTATACCAGTGTAAAGGCAATTCTCAATAACTATCACTAATTTCTCAATCAGTTGATATATAATTCTTTATAACATTCATACTTCTCAAATAATCCTGTCTTTGACCTAAAGTTAACCCTATACATATGCATCTTTTTTCCTTAAATCATCAGGGATAAAGCCTCCCCATGCCCACCCTTCCATCCATGGTGTTTGTAGGAGACATATTAAAATAGAAAATGTCAGTCATAGTAGGAGCTCTTTGACAAACAAGCCATGTCCCGCTGTGAATGGCACATAGTATAATATTCATATTCATATTCAACACTTTTTTACTGTTGGTTTTGAATACTAGTTAAAAACTAATTGATACCAACTATTTATTTACAATACAATACTATTTTTACATTAATAGTCTTAAAATAAAGAATTAAGAAAAAGATAGAGAACCAATAAAATGTTGCTCTATATTGCCTTTGTACATTTCATGCAATAGAGACAAAGCATTTAATCCCAGTTCTCCAACAATCCCGTATGTGGTTCTACTAAAAGAAGAAATGCAATGTGTTGTAAAGAACACAAATTTATGAGGTCAGCCGTACAGAAGAAATTGTCAAGTATGACATTTAAGATTCAGCCAATGTTTCAGTTATATTTCATTTTATTTCATTCGATTTACCTACTCATAGATGGATGCCCTTCACGTTCTGTTGCGCTATACCAGATACAACACTCGCCAAAAGTCCTGGGACACTTCACACTTTTTGTATTCTGCAACGAACTTTCATCCCCCTCTCCCCCCGAAACAATGTTGGTTTTCTGGAGAAATACCTGCGATAATGGGAAAATTTCGCGTGCATGCCAACTTCAAGTGTCCTACAAGCAAACCAACATTGTTCTAGGGGGAAGGGAGGTGCATGTTTGTAGCAACTATGACATTATGTAGAGGAAAGTGGTTTTTTATCTGTTTCTTCCAAGTGTCCCAAGGACTTTTGGCGACTATTGTAGCTCTTTGTTCCGATATCAATACCCTTTCTCATACAACAGTTTGTTCCTTCTGTATTTTGCATATTCTGAAGAGAAGAAGAATGTAGCTGTTATATAAGTACTAGGCTGCTCAGTTTCGGTTCATTTACTGAAAAATCACAAAACTGAAAATTCAGAAAAATTTATCAGCATATCTAATATTTTTATATTTAAATTTTAAAATTTCAGTTAACCTGTAATCGGACTGTATGATACTTGCGAATGCAATAACTTATCTGTAAAGCAGGCCTCAAGTAGATCTTTTATTTAACTATTTTTTTCAGCCTAACGTTAAATAAAGTGATTATTATTATCATATTACTACTATCATTGTTATCATTATTAGTTTAGTGCTCCTTTCCCCACCGGGATAACCTTGGCGACGAGAGCAAGAGAGCATGGATTTGGAGGTACGTATGCTAGCCTATTTATCTGAACTGTTCCAGAGGACAGAAATATTTGCCAGCAGTAACATGATGCGTCTTTCCAGCTAATGTATAGGAATATTTAGAAGACTGGGTTCGTTATCCTGCTCTGCAATTCTTCGACGGTGTTTCACACTACAAAGAATGATTTTAAAAGTGTGTATATTGATTAACAAACCGAAAATATATGGTTAGGTATTTCTTTCTATCATAAAGTATGTTGCCAAAATCCGTGATCAGTGATGATGATCAATCATGATCAATGTGCATCATGATCACAGATCAATGATCAGTGTGCAGATATGCTTCTAGTGGCAACTTCTTCGTGATTTTAAGCGTTGAATACTTTAGATGTACTATTGCAAGATGTTGCAGGAAAGCTCTTTGAAACATTAAATTAGAATTAGGGTTAAATTAAAATCACATAAAATTAGAATGCTATAGCTGCCTTAGTCTCTCATTCTGAAAACGACGTTCCAGTGCAAAAAGTGCAACAAATAGCCTAGTAGGTCATGGCTACACGGAACCGGAGCACGCCGGATACATTTTTAGGTCACTTTCACGGTAGCAATTAGAATGTGTCGGATAGCTAGGACATATGTACCTGACATGTCTCTATGTTACTTGAAAAGGCCTACCTGATACAAAACGTATCCAAAAGTCACCAGAGAGCTATTATCTGCACTGCAACTGAGACCAAAGATACTTGAAAATAGTAGCAGAGGATGGATAGAAGAAGATGGATAGAAGAAAAAGATGGAAAAGAGTTCTCATTCAATTCAAAACAGGCCGAACAAGATTCAGAATTACCAGGATACTGATTGAAAGTTCAGAATGAAACTATTGAGCTAGCTCCTATCAATGTTGCTTAAAGTAGTCATAGGTCAAATAGCTAAAGAAAGTTTATAGAAAATAATTCCAGCACTTTAATGGTTAGATTCATCTCTCGATGCTGACTTAAAGCTCAGTCTGCAGGTTTGGAATAAATTCAACGATTCCCAACCTTTACATTTACTAAACGCTGTTGCAATTTTGTAATTTTGAAGTCTACCATCGCTAGTTTTTCATGAAAAAGCGCAAAGTCATTCGATGGGGGAAATGATAAAAAAATGTTACTCCACACGACACTACAATACAATGCAAATAAAATTTAAACTATGTGCACAATATGCATCAAATATTAGGAACTTCTGTGCCATCTTTCACAAGTAGGGAAACACAACACAATATGCACAATATATAAAACTACGAGGAGACAAATACACTTAAAAGCACAGTTAACCAAAAACTTTATATGATGCACCGGACTTTTGAAGCAATGGCTCGCTGTATGAACTTTAAGACCTTGCCAAAGTTAGTTTAGCATGGACCCTAAGCCACATAATAGGGCTATTTATTCTAAGATGAAAAGATGAAATTAATTCCAAAAAGAGCAATAATCTATTCTACATCAAATAGAATTGACTATTTCCCTCTTATGGCACATACGTCCGATTATATTAAAGTACAGTTTAATAATCAATGGTAAATGTTGACAGGTTTTTGAGGGTTAAAACATAAACTGAATGTATTTTTTTAATACCTAACAGAAAGCATAAGTAAACTAAAGGCCTGGTCAAACTACTGAAATCTCATGGAACTTAGCTAACAATTGAAATTACATGGACTGTTGGGAGTCTTCCAAAATAGCATCTTCATAGATCTGTTCCATCTAATCTTCCAAACCTGTTTTCTCCGCTCTCCACAAAACCCACTCATCCGATATTATTTTGCCTCAGAAAAAGCAGTTCACTTCGTTCGAGAGCTCTGTGCCATTTCTGCAATATTTTTTTTGGGGGGGAGGGATGTCGAGAATAGATTGCTGCGCGATAACAAATATCGCTCGACAACACCTTGAAACAATAGACCTCTAATCCTGCTTACTCAAAATTTTTAACCAGGACCAAACTTCACTAAACAACGCCCAACATCGCTAAACAACAATGAACATGACGGTTAAATGACTCAACCTTTTACTCAACAGTGCACTGAACTTTGTACAATGAACTTTACTGAGTCGATTTGCCTGGGCTCAGCTCAACACTATTTAGACCTAAAATGCATTCATTGATAAAGTTCTACAAAATTAATTCGTAATATTTGCAACTGGATAACTTCATATTCAAACTATGTATCCTATTCAAACAACGAACAACAAATCGACATCCGAAGGTTATTCTCAAGCTATTGTACAATTTCCGCTGCCTTTTCTACGCTCCTTGCAATTACAGCTCTATTCTAGCTTCTTTTTGGCATCAGTAACTAGTAACTCAAATTGACATGATTCAACAAGTGAAGTTTGTGCATCACTCGCCGATGACCGAATATATAAGTATGGAGACCACCCGTAACAGATGTCCACACGTTAGAGGGAGAGAGCTAGTACGGATGGAGACAATTCAGACAGTGGAGGGAGATTCTTAGTTGTAACAGGAAGTCTTTAAAGATACATTGTTTTGTTATATTTCGAGCTCATAGTCTTCTTTTTAAATGAGGAGACAGCATTTACAAGTCGTTGTACTTTTGAATGAAGAATTCTGCATTGTTTGCTTTGTATAAGGATGATTTCTGTCTTTGAATTATCGATCTATTTTAAGCATCTACTGTCGTTCATCTGTGGATTTGAAGTTTTGATACCTAAATAAGGCCACAGAAGACACCCTAGTGGCAGCACAAAAACAGGCAATAGCATAAGGTCAATTACCCATCACATTGATAAGGAGAATATCTCGCCCATTTCTAGGAAGGGTTAGAACGAGAAGAAACACTTGCTTATTTAGTTACGGAATGCAAAATTAACCCACTGGCAATACAAGAATCGGAGGCATGATCAAACAGACAAGGCACTGCATTGGCAGATATGCCAGAATCACAACCTTGAGCACAGCGAAAAGTGATATGACTACGGACGAGAGGTAGTAATGGAAAATGAAACAATGAAAGTGGGATATGAAATTCAATTTGGCAAGGCTCTTGAACTTTGAAACCAAATATATTAGTTTCTAATGAAGGACCATTCGGCACAAAAGTGGTTGAGAAGTAACATAAAACTGTAGACCGTTATCAAAATCTGAAGTGGGGGTTCAGAGATAGCACAAAAAGCGAAGAAAGAAATTTGAAAGGAATATGGAGGTATTAGCTCCGGCTGAAAGGTATATGGAGTATGGAATTCCTTCTAAATAAGCTCCGGTGGAAGATCAACCTTTCTTTAACTGAGTTAAGATAAGTGAATGCTATGAATTGCAAGTTGTAACAGTGCTGACAGTACAAAGAACCTTTCAAAAAGTGAAGTGCCAGTGAGAAAGCTTAGTGACATTGTAGAGGAGCTACAGTCTCCTTATCACAAGCTACCCTGGTAGAGTCATCTTTGTTAGGAGGTGAATTAAATATTGAGCTGTAGAGAGAGTAATTCCTCTAATCATTGGAGCCCTTCAAATGATCTCAGTCAATTAGCGTCAAAGATTGTGTTAAGATATTCACTAATGATAATACTAATAAAGAAATCAAGACATATTGGTTAACACTATACTCATTTGTTTACAATGTGACGCTAATTTGCAAAGCTTACAAAATCCACCTGTCTTACTCGTAACTAAAAGTCCGCGTTTTGCTTCTGTGCATAGATATTATAGGCTTGTGTCGAAAATTCTATTCTACTTTCAAGTCTTCTAATTTTTGTGAGTAGTTTGTTGAAGAGCTCTGCAGCATCATTGCTGACAGTGTTGAAAGCACGTAATGACTAAAGGACACAATGGAGATATGGCTTTTCCAGTACACACGAATATGTGCTCGATCTATAGGGAAGTTATATGAAGATTCAAAAGTTGAAAAGAAGATCATAGCTTGTGTTCTCACAGACAGGGAGAGGGGGACGTTAAGCAAAAAGTTGGCAGATGTGAACAAGAAGGAAGAGAGGGTTAGAACATGGGCAAAATTATCCCTACATCCATTATGGATGGTCCCATACAAATATAGGTAAATACCTCCTACTAGGGGTTGAGAGTTCAAGCCTGCCCATCTACTACCCCCCCCCCGGTTTAGCAGAAGATCCTAATGGAAGCAAGGGGCACCAATTGTTAGCCCCCAAAAGGGCGATGATATAGCAAACAATGAATTCTACCATGCCAAAACTCCCCCCTTCCCCAAACCCTTTCTGCTCGAATTTGAATGGACTACACAATTCTTCTTGTGATCCACAATGGGGCCAACTCTGCAATCAAGTTCAAGACAACGAACAATTCTTGTCTGTATAAACCCGATTCTGATTCCGTATGTAGGAGAATTTAGCTTACACATAAACATACAAGTAAAAAGATGATTTTGCTTTGCCCGATAATCAAAACATGATCATCTGCATATGTTGTATGAGGCTTCTCATCATGCAATTACTAGCCTTTCAGTACAATAGAGTTAATATTTCTATGGTTTTTATACTCTCACATATTTTAGAATTTCATGTTGTGGTACCATTTTTGCAAAGCCGACATATTGCTTCTGCTCTCCTGCGCAGCATCCTTTTTTGGATTTACTCAACACTGTTTTATTTTTTTTATATCCAATATACAATTTTTCATCAACGTATTAGCTACAGACTTACACGCTACTAAACAACACTGCGACGGCAATGCATGGAGGAGGAAAATATCACGACATGAATGTTAAATCAAACTAATATTCAATCGATAAGTTCTAATGCTGCTTGGAAAACTGTTGCATTTGAATCAACAGATCACTGATTATCGTAATATAGGATGCCTTGTAAAAACGCTTTACTTGAGAGACATATGTAAACCATGAGGCAACAAAATTGCACTTACATTTTCGAGAAGATCCCATTTATTTACATCATTAGCAGGGCAGAGCAAGAATTATTCCATGTCTTCAAATCTGTCATATATTGAACACAAGGTGTGCAAAGTGTTTTTGAAATCATGCTTAACTTTATAAAACCCAGCCTACTTACCCCAAAATGTAGCAGGGTCAATATAAATTGGCCTGTTTGGTCATGCATACGACAGAGCATTCACTAAGCCACAACAGTAAATTCTACAACGGCAAGAGGCCTTTCTTCCGGTAATTCAATCATTTCCAGATCAATAGAACAGCAAACAGAAGGATTCGTAGAATTAAATTCCTTAGGTGAATACAAAAATAGATATAAACAACTCCAATTCAATGTGACCTTCATAAGCCATTGGAAGCAGGACAAATGATAGAGTACGCTTGACTGCTTTACAAACCGTCCTACTATAGAGCCGTTCTTAGTGAAACCATTTTTACTCAACACTTTCAACCGTGCTATGATTCAGTAAATCTGCACCAATCTGTAATTTATAAGCGATCTTCCGCAGTAAATAGACCTACAGTCTGCATTCAATGACTAATGCCTAGTACTTCATGTAGAACAATACGCATTTGCACTCAAAATAGACAAGAAAACGAATATTGTTCAAGAGCCACGTTTTTCTATATTGCAGCGATGGAAAAAGTTAATTTCATTTTTCGACTTCATAATAGTATCACGAAATAGCTTTCCTTATAGTATTTGCTAACACTACACCTCAAGATTTCACTGTTTAAGGTAATGTTCGTATAATACGCTTTTTTATAAGAAACCAGTTTATAAGAAACCTAGTGCCAGACAGCCTAAAATTTAAAGACGCTTAAGGAACTACAAGGAAAGAGTTAAAAAACATTAGGAACTTCTGTACCATCTTTCGCAAGTAGGGAAACACATTTCTCCTCCAAGCATTTAAACGTGACTTATAGGCCTACGTATGTTTTATTTGCTTAAAAGCCAGTGCGTCTTATGGCACTACAAAAGACAATGTGTTTATATGTTCTGCGGCATTTTTATAGGCTATATCGGATTTATTGACGTGCGTGATCTCACCAACAATCGTATCTTCGCTTAGTTTACGACAAGCGGGTGCGCCATTGGGGTGTGAATATTCTTCGACCATGCAAGGCTCAATTGCAGAGTTAAAAGTCGGCTAAAAGAACTGAATTCTCGAATCCCACATAAGCAGTACTGTTTATGATCAAAGAAACGACTTCGAACAGCCCTTCCTTGTCAGATCACATATCCTCCGCTTAAATCGGTTGCAAAATTTACCTCTAATTTTTCTAGTAGTCAAAGCATTTTTGATTACTTCAACTTCAAAGTTGTCTTGTTTACAGTTTGATATCAATATAATGCGGGTTAACGGCAGGGCTTAGTTGCATTCATATAGCAAACAAAATTAAGTACTAGAAGCCATAATGACCTATCAAAGTCAGACACCCTACTAGATTAAGGTTCCGATTCAAAGAAATGATTTGAAATGTACATTGCAGTTACCTTTACTTTCCAAGGAGGCCAATTCCAGCTGCCATTCACTGTTGTCACTTTCTTTGCGTATTTTATAAACAAAAGAGGAAGTTGCTCTGATTGGCTCAAGTCTGAAGGCATTAGTTACCTGTTAGCAACGGCTTTTGTAAGTGGTTTGATAATGCATAATGCAATACTCTCCAGTCCAGGCTACACCTCCCCCTTCAATCTTTATCACAAATGCACAGTGGCGTAGCCAGCCGTAATTGGTTGGTCGTGCTATCAGCGATATATACAGGCATGGGCGGGCCAGCCACTCATCTGGGCGTGGTTTTTGTATATGAAGCTTTTTTGGGTCATGCCCCTACACTAAAATTTATGAAGGAGACTACTGAAAGGATATGCCCCCTAGTATCCTCTGTGGCACAATTTCTGCATACAGACTTGCTGCAATGAACAATACAGACATGCCACTTAGTGATTTCAGATCATGGGTTTAGGAGGCTATAGATATAGTGGGCTAATTTTTATACTTAAACATATGACAAAATGCATCCACTT
This sequence comes from Mastigias papua, assembly GCA_964019165.1. Taxonomy (NCBI): domain Eukaryota; kingdom Metazoa; phylum Cnidaria; class Scyphozoa; order Rhizostomeae; family Mastigiidae; genus Mastigias; species Mastigias papua. The sequence goes on along the minus strand of OZ025271.1, from coordinate 1,587,679 downwards.
AATACACTTCTCTTACAGTACAGATTACATAAGTGTAGCAAATGAACAACATAAAAACTTCCAATCTTTCAACAAGTTCTTAATCAGTGAAGCAACTGACTTAAAACCATTTACTTTTCAAACATCATTTGCTGCCTAAGGCACACTACAGCTGTCCACTACCACATAACTGTGATTGAGGCAAGCTGTAAAATACTAAATTATGGGTTCATTCTTTGCTCAAGTTTTCCATTATTTGTCATCTAGAAGGAAATCATCTAGCACTGAGGCAGTTAATCAGTAGCAGGCAGAAAGGGAAACTGCAGAGCTTCATGCAGTTCCTACTCTCTTCTAAATAACAACTGGACAAAGAGCAATATATATATATATATATATCTGCAAGTGCCACTTGCAGCTGACCAAATCCTTCTCTGAAGCAATGTATTTGAACATAAGAAGGGCTCTGGCAACTCCAACAGCTTTCTATGAATGGCAGGTGTCCTTGAGATGGCATGGGTCTAGTCCTTTTCACTTTCAGTATTTCTTGAATTGATAGGTAGGAGCCAATCTGGATTGCATATCACATTGCTGTGTTACTCATCACTCTTCACATCTTAACTCAGGCATACCCTAGAAGGAATATGACCAAGTTGGATGCAATATCTATTTTTGATATCCAATAAAAAAGTAGTAACTTAGCTCTACTTGGCTATATGATGGGAATTTATCTCTTATTCAGAATGGCCTTGTCCAGCTTTGCCAATGATAAGTTCTTTGTGGAGAAAGTTAAGTATTCTTGGTTTCTTAGCAAAATTTTATAAATATCTTTATGTACTGAAATACTGCAAAAAGAGCCTAAGAGTTCTTGGAATATTTTACTCCTCAACAAATGTCTGAGTTCAAGCAAGAAAGGGTCCTTTGAACAAAGGCACTTGGTACAACCATGGCTTAATCAAACACCCAGGGCAAAGAAGAAAACAAGGCCAACAAAGCTCCTACCTTCACTGCACTTTAGCCATTCTTCTCTATCGTACCAGTAATCTGATAATACTCTGTCTTTAATTCTCATTACCAACTTCGGCCTAGGCCAGTCTTCTTAGAAACTTATCATCTTCTCAGTTAAATGTGTTGAAAACAACGGTTTGACTACTCGACAAGAGACGATGTCTTCCAAATTCGCGATTCTCTGATCTATTGCTGGTAGGGTTCCATAATTAATCGACGAATTAAGCATCTTTATCCTGAATCACGATACCTTTGAGTGCAGTCGTGCTATTGCCAAAGAGCACGAACAAAGGTTTCAACTAGTTACAAATTGAAACACATAAGCCAATCAAAACCCGCTACGGCTACTAATGTACTGCACATATTATAAGGGCCAAAATAACTAGGTCGTGCTCTGAATTTTCAGCACGACCAACCACAGAGTGTCCAGTGATATAGACGGTCAAATGTAGTACTGAAGTAGTGTCAACAGGATGGCTGTTTGTTTGGAAACCCTCTGTTTGGTCGTGCTCTAAATGTAGAGCACGACTAGATACAGGGATACGAGAGATATTTTCTCCAACGTTCCTTTCTTCTCTCAGTTATGAGCACGACCAGAGACAGGGATACAAGAGATGCTATCTCTCAAGTAACGTCTTTTCAGAAAGCTGGTTTTACAGATTATTATTAAAATGAAACTCGAAATTATTTTACATACAACGTTTAGTCGTGCTCAGCACGACCAGCACGACCGCTGGCTACGCCTCTGCAAATGCATACCAGGAAATTTTGTAATTAGGGCGCTACGGGGCAAAATAAAGATGCACACTGGAAAAATTTGCGAGCATTTCCATTTTAACTTTACAAGATACCTTGTGTATTAGCTTCGTGATTCAATAAGTTGGACTTGTTCAACTTTCGTAAAATGCCCGTCCACCGCGTTTGATTATTACTCGATTTAGGCCGTCTATAATCATAAAGAGCCATTTTGGAAAATGTTAACCTTAGATGTCATAGTGCTCCCGACTTACATCTAGAGGCAGGAAACTAAAAGGCCCGAATAAAGAAGATACTTAAGCGAACCGAAGTTCTTTTATCATAGATTGCTAGCTAGTCGAAAGCAATAAATTTCATGACTTTAAGCACAAATATAACTATCAGCGAAATTGAAAGGTCTCCTAACCTACAATGCCATGACACATTAAAATACATACATACAGTATATATGTATACAGTGCATTGTTTGATTATTTCCTTATTATTTTACGTCAGAGCATTCAAATTATGACTTCTTCTTTGAATATGACTCAGATACGGAATAGAGAAGGGGCTTGGTGTGCTTCAGTCACCCCCCCCCCACTACATCTAACCAGCCAGTTATTTATCTAGTCTTCATCAAGCAATGTATTGTTTGTAGCCCCACTTTTTATGTCTAGCCCTCCCTAACTTTTTATTTGGCAGCGCCATGCCAGTGACAAGGCAAGAAAGTATTGGAATTGGTAACATGAAATTCATTTACATACTTTTCACACCAAAGAAATTTCAACAATGCGTATTAGATCATAATTTATAGAAAGGATGCGACGAAAGGCCAATCTGAATTGGTATCTTAAAAGATGGATTGAGGTTGCTAGTTCATATAATACTTATCTCTGATGAAGCTCCAGCAGTTAAAGCTATGAGATTCTACTTTGAAAGATCAGGAAAGGGTTTAGAGGCAGGCCCAGAGAAAGCATCGTAACAACATTGAAGATAGACACCAATACATTAAAATCGATTGAAAGAGATTTTCCGGTGCCACCTTTGAAGAGAAAAGAAGATTCTGAAAACATAAAGTCGCTAGCACAGGACAGAAAGGATTGGAGGAAGTTCTCAGATGTAATTTGCAGAGCAGCAGAAGTAGAAATCACATGAAACACTCATGTCATTACTGCCTGACTACAATTATATATACTAGCTTCCGCCACGTTGTGATGAACACTAGCCTGTAGCAAATCAACATATTCAAGGCCCTAATTATTTTGATTTTTAATCAAAATTTGGAGACCACAATTTATCATCTACCTTATCTTTGAACTTCGCAACATTCACAGTTTTCATCATTGAAATCCTCATCTGCCTTATCCTCGCCTCTGCCGTAACCATCCTCTTCACCATCGTTGGTGGAATTTATGCATCCACATATTCTGATGCAAACACAACTTTGTGTACTACACTTCCAGTTTCTACAGTTACACGAAATTAACTCGAGGACTGGCCCTGATGCTCGACTTTCTATCATCCACTAGACCTCAAAGGTACGATTGCTTGTGTCCCAACAAAAAATCATGTGGAGACGGAACACCAATATTCTCGTCAAGTGCCCTTTTAACTATCCCTTATAACACTTTATATTGCTACAGAACAGGTGTCACCAAACACATTTAGCTTGGAATTTTTACAGTTCCCCAGTGCTTATTGCAGCAATTTTATTTCAGACCTATTCCAACATCCGTTTATTTCAACCCACTACTATTCCTGGTTGGGAATAGTTAGCAAAGAGTTAAATACTTGCAAAAAAGAGGTTAAGTTCCATTGTTTAATTGTGACCTTGTCCTGGAAAATATTGTAATTGGATTAGAGATTTTAGAAGACAGGTAAAAGCTACGGTGACAAGAAACCATTCATAAAATCAATGCTAAAATTGGAACACTTGCTGTATTGACCTTGCTGCTGAGCGCTACCCTGTCCCCCTGATAACAATGTTCATTTATACAGATTTTATACACAGTAAATAAGTCAAATTACTTTCACACAACTGTCAGTTAACACAACGGTCAATTCAGCATTTTTCTAGGGGGTAGGGGGACGTAATCCATTGTGCTTCACCGGAATCTCATAAATGCCATGTAAATGCTGCAGTGAAAGGGTGTTCCACGGACTTTTAGCAGTGATTGTAGCATGTTTGGTAAATGTGCAGGAGGACATTGAATATGAAGCTGCAAAAGAGAAAACCAGTCTGTTTTGATGGAGAGGCCTTTCAATTACAACCTGCATACCTGTTGGGGGAAACCTACAATACAATACCAGTTTCAGGCTTGAGCTGCGTCGGCAAGTTGAATATGGTGGAATAGATCTCAGAGAGCGTACTAAAATGCTGTTTGCTTGATGTCAAAATGTTAAACAGTTCTAAAAGCTATGGGACTTTAAAGCTATGGACTTCTATTCAATACCCACTCCAGTCATACACAATGACCTGTGACCTGTGACCTTATGCTTTCATACTTTATTCAATTTTGATGACAAGTTTTATCGAATTAGCATTTAGTTGTATTAAATAGAGATCAATATGCATGTTAAATGATATACTAGTAACTGAATGTCCTGTTATAGTGTTGATGATTATGAATTGTAAATACTAGAAGAGTTAACAAACCAACGGTTAAGAGTGAATTTAAAATGATTGTGATAATCAGGAATGTATTATAATAATAATAATAATAATAATAGAAAATATTTAAAGTGGGTAATCTACAATAATTAACAATGTTAGTTAATTTTTTACAGTAGGGCCCACTAAAAAGTAAAATAGCTAAGAAAAACCTATAAATATATTACAATAAGAAATTGAAATAGCATAAGATGACAATGTGTATAGTAGTCATAACGATAAAAGACTGGTTTTAAATTGCAATATGCTGTTCTTTGATGTTATTGTTCCAGGTAAGTCATTCCAAACTTTTGTTCCTCTTCTTCTGAAACTTGATGAGGCCTTCCCTCTTGCATTCTTCACATGAACCTTTTTTGCAGCTGCTGATCTTGTGTTCTTCTGATGCACCTGGGCTGAACATGTAAATCTATCCGCCAAATAATCAGGGGCCAGTCCATTTAGACATTTAAACATCATAATGGCAGTGTTCCTCTTAAAACGCTCCTGTAGTGATGCTGGATCTTTCGGTGACTTTTCTTTCATTTTCAGAGCTTTATTGTACAAATTTGATAACCTTCTGAGTGATGTAAAACTTGCTGATGACCAGGCCTCAGAACAATAATCAAAGTAGGGCATTATCAAACTGTTTACCAGTAAGGTCCTGCAATGTTTCGAGAGAAATGGTGATGCCCTTTGTATCTTTTTTAACTTTAAGCTAATCTTTTGAGCTGTTTCCTTTAAGTGTTTCTTCCAGTTTAACTGCTGATCAAAATGCACCCCTAGGTATTTGAAACTTTCCACTTGATCAATTTTGCTGTCACTCAAGTTAATGCTGATATCTCCAAGTTGTTTTGTCTTTCTTGCATGTCCAAAAATCAAATACTTGGTCTTTTTAGCGTTAAGTGTGAGCCTATTTTCAGTAAGCCATCTATGTGCTTTTTCTAATTCAGTGTTCAGCTTGATCTCAATAAATCAATGATTATTATGAATCATTAGATCCACTTTCCAGTATATGGGTGATTGTCAGTATATGACTCATTAAATCCAGGGATACGCTTAGACAATTATGGTGGATGGGGGAGCGTTTGGAAAAACATTGAAAGCTATTATTCAATAACGTTTTGAACAATGCTAATAGTTGCCAGCATCAGTAAATGACGTCACAAAAATATCACAAAAAGAGAGTCGACTGTAAGTGACTGTCAACATGAGGATAAAAGAATTGCATGCTAAAATTTGGTGGATCTCCCGAGTTTACGTTGTATTTTCTACTGTGTGAGGAACTTTTTACAAAATCCATGAACATTGTGTGGCATGTCGCCCCCTTCCAGTGTGCCCAGATCTCAATTTGGAAAGCAAGCCAAAATTGTCCTAAAATTATTCCAGATTTACCAAAATTATGCTAGATTTATAGTCGAGGTTTTATTGTTTGGAACAGAGGTTCGGGCATGTGCAGAGAGGATCGGGCAGGCACACACACGTGGGCATTGTACAAAACAAGACCTTAGAAATCCAGCGTCCAACCCAAAACATGACTCTGAACCAAGGTTATCTCATTTTGACAACAATGGCTGATCACATAGATGACAGTGGTACCAATGGATGATGTCGGTCTGCTTTCTTCATCGTACTCAATTTGACTAAAACAACCAGGATTCTTCGCAACATACACCTATGCGAAATTTTAGTGGAAACATTACCCTTGATGAAATAGTGATAACATTATGCTAGAATTATGCTAGATTTCAGATTATATTAACTTTTATGCTAAATGGCAATATTATGCTAGGTCAGACCACACCCCCCCCTTCCCCACCCCTTTCTCTAATTAAGCTTATTCCTGATAAGACTTGAAGTCCTCTGTTCTATGCAGATTGTAGTGTCACCGTTTGTTCTTTGCAAGTCTAAACATTCAGTCATTCATGTTGGATGACAAGTAGCAGGCTTTCACTAGTCCAAATCTATCTGGTGATTTTATCATCTGCTATATCAGTTGGTCATCGGGGTCATTCATTTAGTACGTACGCACGAAGGGGGGGAGGGGGGGGTCAAGCAAATGCGTACGAATGCGTACAAGGGGGGGAGGGGGGGTTGACACATGAAGTACGTACGCAAAGCAAAAAATTATCAGCTTTTTGCATACATCCTGCAATATTTCCATTTGCAAAGGACCCTTCACAAACAATTAATTAATGAAGTACGTATTCAGTTGAAATTACTTCTAGTACAGGGGTGTCAAACATATGGCCCGCAGGCCGAATCCAACAATGTGTCCCCTAGGAATTTTGAATAAACTGAAACCTAGCGATATTTTTCCCATTATAATAGCGGCATTTACTAGTGGCATTTACAAGGCTGAACACCCAGTTTTTCGCCGTTTTCTAGCGTGCCAGATAGGAAACATGCGATGAGTTATGTATATTTGAAAGCCCCCTATTACCTAGCCCTCTCGGGTTCCGTCAACCTACCAGGCCATTGTGGCGCCATATTATACCCTACGTGGCCATTTGTTTGAACAGTATTATAGATTTTTCATGAAATACATTTGAAGTGATCATTTTAATGTCTCGTGAAAGCTTGAAAAGTCTTTCTCCGTGGTTTCAGATGCCTAGAAACCTTTTTTAGAGATGGGGGGGGGTCGACAACCAAGAGTACGTACGCAAAAGGGGGGGTGAGTATCAAGCGTACGTGTGCGTACGAGGGGGGAGGGGGGGGTCAAATTTTAGCCAATTTAGAGCGTACGTACTAATTGAATGACCCCATCCAAAGAAGCTTTGTCCCTTTTTAGATCTTTTCTTGCTTTTCAACTATTACCCCTGATAATATATGTCTTCACCATTCTCATTATGAACAAATGCTGGATCCCTTTCTCTTCATTGTTTAGTTTACCTATATATCATTCGTATATAGACTTCAAATCACATTTATACCATCTTTGTCCCAATCGCAATTACTGGTTCTTTTGCTGTACCTCTTAGCCTGGTATCCCCTACACTTTCCAATCCATTGTCACTTTCCATGGAAGACTTTTTTCACCTCCTTTAAAAAGTCTTTGGTGCATATGACATGAAGTATACTACAAAGCACAAGTTTTTATTACTTTATTTTTTGCTTTTACCATTGTATAGTTAGCAACCTACTAATGTTATTTGTTTCTTTATTTTTATTAGTTTACATAACTCTTCTTCAGATTGTTTCTGCAAACAGGGTTAAAACATTTCTCTTCGGCAAAACATCCAATGACTAATGAGCACGGCATGTGGCTAAATTGGAATAAGTGCATTTCCATTGCAGCCGACAGTGGGAAATTTATATTGAATTTAGTACCTAACGAATTACGCAGTATATCATCTGTTGTGCCGTCCCAAAAAAGTTAACAAGGGGTGCTTTGCTATTGGTCACTTTATGGGCCACATCCAATGTTTCATTCCAAACTATGCCAATGTAAATACATTCAGCGTATGTGAGAATCATAATTAATTGATGTGAAAACACAAGAAACCATGGTAAGGCTATTGGTCACTTTATAAACCACATCCAATGTTTCATTCCAAACTTTAAATACTCTGAAGGTATTTAAAAGAGTCATAATTAATTGATGTAAAGAAACAAACAACCAATATTCACTTATTGGAAGGGTGCTTGAGCCTTTCTAAAACCTCTCTTCATTTTAACAAGGGAGGCTAAGCCCCCTGAACCTCCCTCCATGACACCACTGGTTAAAACACACCCTCAGATACATTGACAAATATACGCAAATCAGCCTTTAATGTCTAAGACAGGTCATCATGACGTCATGTACTTCATCAGAAATATTTCGCGAAAGCTGACAGGAAGATGCTGAATACAGTACTATACTGTGTTAGAGGCTTTGCAAGTAAAATTTCTTATATAAATATAATGTGCAGACTAGCACTGTTGACCATCTGCAGTACAGGTTTCAGATAGCCAATATGCAAGGAACGAACACGTTTGCAAGCTATTGTGGTAAAGGTGACATCAAATGCCCTTGTACATATTATATTTCATTATCATATTATACCCATTATGCTATAATAAATTATTCAATTTTATATCATACAACAGCATACCATATAATATTGTATACTATATCATATTGCGACCCGCATGGCTAAGAAGTAAGAAGAAGATACCTAAGCCTATTTTCAACTGAGTGAGACTTCGTAGACTCAAAAGGCTTCTATAACTGCGTGCTGGTTCTCTTACTCTGGCTCCGTGGGGTCGGTAGATAATTCAACTTGTATCCACCCTCGAAGTTCCTCAGCTCTATTGGCCACTTTTGGATAAATGATGACTTAGGTCTGTTGTCACTTTGAAGTACATATGAGTATGTTTCTTGCTAGATGAACAGTCCTATGCTATAATTAGCAAATATCGACAGGGTCATAACTTGTTCGAACATCTCTGGGTATCATCACTTTTGTAACTCCCGATTCACCTTCGGCCCCATTTGAAGATTTGCTAGATCTCTTTGGAGATTCTCTAGATTCAACGACTCCCATGATTTCGCTGGACCAATCCGACTGGGAATTAACGATGATGTCTACAGGGCTACCATTGGCTTCTTGCTCAGTATCAACCCGTCCTCCCCAAGATAAACACGACAAAGGGTCTTTTGGAGCAAATTTCATTAGCTGATAGTCATTGACCCTGTGTGCCAGAGAATTGTCGTTTGAACTTTCCTCTTTGATAGCACTTGCCAGGAAATTTATACGACTGTACTCAGATTGAAGTCAAGAATCTATTTAACTTATCTTTTGTTTCCCGTATCTCGGAGAATGTTTCCCAGGCTCATCATCCGTACTTCGAGTCTGCAGTAACTTTCTTTTGTGCGACATAGAATTCGCTGTACTATATCTACCTTCTCTTTGCAGTGCAGCAAGAGTTTACTTTCTGTTGCCTTCGATGGTGGATCGGATGGTTTATTGTTAAGACTCCTTTGATCTGTTGACGAGCTCCTCGTTGGACCTAAAAAGACAGGGAGCAGATGAGTTAACAAAGATGATCAAACGACAAAGAAAGGGAATCCAAGGAATAATGTTTTTTTCGTCTTTTGAAAAGTGCACATTGGAAACAAATTAAGCTATTCTATAATTTGAAACCTCTTATAATCTGCAGACAAATTTTATTCTACTAAGCACTAGTCGAAGGATTCAGCATTTCCAAATATTCACTGAACATCCGTGTCTGGTGGAATTTTGAATAGTTTAATCACAATGTTCAGTCACCTGATGTTGTGTTTAGTGATGTTGGCTCAAGTTGCTGGAGATCAAACACAAGCCATCATTTCATATAACATTTCTGTTGCTTTCCAATGTTCATTGAAATGATGAATCGTCTGCCCCTGCACTGAACATCATCAAACATAACATCAAATTTCTTGGTGAGATACTGGTTGAAACATTTATTTATTTGACAAGGCCTTTATTTCAACATTGATGCAAGCATTCTTAGGCTATGTTCACACTGCTCCGTATTAGCTTTTATCCGTTTTCAGTTTGATCCGATTTACCCGTTCACATTGCTTTTGGTGAATTCTATAACGCTATGAAAGTGATGAAGTGTTAACACGGCTGATAAAAATTGAAAATGCCATGAAAATTAGATTCTTGCTAGCGTTTTCAAAAATATAAACATTTGTGTTTTTGGTGTTCACGCTTGTTTAGAATTTTGAGCAGTTGAACGTTTAATATCTTTAAAGCCACCTTTTCATAAAACAGACCTGGAACGACTTCATCTCGTGGACAATAACACTGAATCATCAAAAATTGCATGTTATATACTCCATACCAAGGACTACAATTACCAGAAAAGCACTAAATAGTCCCAATCAGCCCTTGTTAGAATGTATCACCGTTTGTATATAAAGCCTATAAAACTCTGCCACATTTAAAGCACTATAAACATAACTATTGGAGAAGCAAATTCAAGCTGTGTTGTGTATCTCTAAATAATGCCCCTTCATTATGGTTACCTCTTTAGCTGCAGTACTATAGTGCCAACTTCGTAGGGTACATATTCACTTTCAGCTGGTATCTATACATCACGCAAGGGCAGACTTACTTGAAACGATACTTTTAAGACACATTTTGCTGACTGACCCCTTGATGCAAATGATATTTTAGCAGGAATAAGTAAAGCATCGCATTGTTCTAGACAAGAGTGCTTAACTACAACTATTATTTCAAATACCCAAGGTAGTAAACTAAACTCACCCCATAAGACCCTGAGACATGCTAGATAATCTCTTTACATCAGTGTATTGTGATATGGGATAAATGTCTTGCGTAGCATGTAAAAATTGTCCTGATTGCTTTTTTGTCATAGCAATACAATCTGATAAGTTGCTCTCCATCTTTTGAGGTTCCCCTCTGTCTCCTTCTTGAAAACTGTGCCGCTAATGTAACAACTCATAGTTTGTTGCCAGTTTTTCGTATACTTTGTTGTACACCAACCACAGTTTTTGAAGCACATTGCAAGGGGTACATCTTTAAATATCATCCACGCGATCGACTTGCTTCACTGAAGGGTAAGTACCAATCGGGACACGGTGGTCCATGTTCGTGTTCATTTCATGCTTTAAATTCTACTACCTACAATCAACTACCAATACACAACGTACAAATGTAAGTACACACAAAAATTTACAATTTCGTATCTATATTATAGTATAAAACTCTATAGGTCTAGTGCGTAATTAAATTTGTAAAGGAGGGAATCTCTCAGTAGCAAAACTAATCAAGGAGAGAGCTTCCACTTCATGAGGTTTTTTAGCATATTTTCAGAGGTGAAAAATTTACGATAATAGTTTGGCTGATGGACTATAGGAAATGCAAAGCTGAAACTTTCGCAGCTGAGTATTTAGATAACATTACAAAAGCCAAACGAATTCCAGTATTGTAAGTGCATCACACTCTCATACATAAAGAGAGGCAGTGGAGCCTCACATTATTTTGGGTATTTTAGGCTAAGTTTGAATAGTGACTTGATGGATATATTGAGTAGAGAATGCCGTATACATAGTACTATTGAGATGCGTAATGAATAACTTTAAAGTTCAATTAAGGATGGTACCACAGGAGGACTTGGGGACCCAGGGGGACTATAGGACCGTAGTCATAGTAAGCTAGCACCCCAATGGAAAGTGAAGAACTCTTTTCTAGCAACTATTCTAGAAGTTCTAGTACCAAGCTAACAGTATCTTACTCTACCCGTCGGAAGAATCAGCCCCATATTGGAAAATGCCTAGAGTCACCCATTAGTTCAATAACGAAAAACTATTAATTAAGAGAATTTACCTTAGAAGAGTCAAGGACGTGGCGAATATAGCTTATACTATGCGATGCTCGTCCCCTCCCCGAACAGCAAACAATAGTGTGCAAAGAAACAAGTATCATTTGGTGAGAGAAGCCCAAAATATTGAATGAAAGATATTTAGTATTCGTTGGAGAGATGAAAGACTATTCGAACAGTACTTTCGGATATGTGCTTCATGTCATTAGGAAAATACCGCTGCATAGTATTGCCCGCCTTATTACCTAAGTTTGTAATACTCACATGTGATTTTAACTTGTCCATGTGTACTGAAAAAACACTATATATATATATATATATATATATATATATATATATATATATATATATATATATATATATATATATATATATATATATATATATATATATATATATATATATATATATATATATATATATATATATATATATATATATATATATATATATATATATATATATATATATATATATATATATGCGAATCACATAACCTTTGTGCAGTCCGTGATTCATGGGCAGGTTTTCCGTTGACACTTGCAGTGTCCATAGTACACTGCCTCAGCACTGAACACTTGGCATTAACTGTGCAGTTGAAGAGCTATAAAGGAACTTGTAGTGATAAAAAAATGCATGATGTCCAAAGATTCCCCAAATAACAGAACTTTAGATCTATGCCTTGTGCTGTCCTCCTTATGCAACTTCTGTATCCATTTACTTAGAAGGATTCTCTTGAAGGTCCTAAAATGTTATATATTTATCTTTTCTTCCATAAGCACGGCTATTTCACGCATTTGATAAACCTTTCTTACCATAAAGTGATATATAGGAAAGAAGTTCTCTGACGAACGTTCAGATTTTTGAGGTAGGTGATAGGTGACAAGTGATAGGTCAGCAATAGGTGATTTTGAAGCCTAATTGAGTTGGTAAGTTGATACACAATTGAAATTTTACTTAAAGTTCAGTACTGGATTTTGAGGCCTAATTGATTTCCAATTTTCCACAAGCCCGTCACCTATTGGTTAATTTCTGTATTTCAGTGTTATGTTTGTGCAGTGCCAATCTGTGTGTGTAAAGTGCATGATTACACAATCTCGAAAATTGCTGCAAAGAAAGTCTAGAGGAAGGTAATGTACTGAAATCGGGAATGATTAAGAAATTCTCAATATTGAACGAAATAACATTTTTATTAAATAACATGTATGACTCACCTGCAATAATAATGTGTAACTTAAATTTTCTTTAAAAAGGTCTCTAATAAATGAATAAGATCAGTTAAAGCAACAATAATGATTTTTTCCAGCGATGCAATAAGACGAGGAGCTAGGGGAGAATATCACAATATATATACACAGTATTGAAAATGTGAAAAGAGGAAAACATTCAGTATTGCAGGTCATTGGAAAATCTTACCTTTCATCATCATCGAGCTCCTATTGGTTCCAAGGGGATTGATCCATCTGAATCCCTGGGAGAAAGTCCCGAGATGGGGAAGAGGGTCAGTATCAAGGCTGGAACCTCTTAAACTGTTGATTTTGATATGTTCTGTTTCTTCCGACCACGAATGTCTAAGGTGAACTACTCGTCATGACTGGAGTGGCGTACAGACAGCATCAGTGCAAGTGCAGACATGGGTACAAGTAGAAAGTTCTTTCGGTACACACATCTTAGCAATATGAGGGCAAGGCTGGAAAGGTTTGTGCTTTTGTATGGTGTGCTGAGGCAATCGACATAAACAATGGGATCTAATGCAGTAGAAGAGTTTGATGTCATGAATGGCTAGGTAAACGTAGGGCAGTACCATACACGAGTTGAGCAGGGGTGCATTGATGATCAGCGTTGAATTGAATGAATGAAGGTGCTATAACTACTGAGAAGTGCGAGAGGCAGAATTTCACTTCATTTAGGTGGGTCACGATATTCTTTGATAGATGACTGTAACTGCAAATGGAAACGCTCAGCCATACTGTTAGAGACGGGTGTTAGGCCGTAGTGTGGATACGTGCAATTCCAATCATGTCTGTAAGAAGCTAGAAGAGGTAAGGTTCAAATGGTGCTTCACGATTAGCCGTGATAGCAGAAGGTACACCACATTTTGAAATCCAATGAGATGCGAGTGCAAAAGCAACTGATGTGGTGATGGCATTAGTACGTGGAACAGCTACAGACTAACATGTAAAATTATTACTTATTGTTAATGACAGTGGAAGCCATTGGAGAGCGGGAAAGGCTCAATGATATCAATGCGTATATAATCAAAACTGGAATCAGGTGCTAGAAAGATCCCACGAGAAATAGTAACATGGAAGTGAACCTTTGATTCTTGGCATTTCAAGCATGAACGAGCCCTCTGGCATACATCTTTTTTTAATGCATGGCCAATTGAACCTGTCTCTCGGGAGCTTTTGTGAAGCATGAATTCCAGGATGCGTGAGGGAATGAAGTTTATCGAAAATATGACGTGAGTACGAAAGTGGACAATAGGGACGTGGCAAAGCTGCTGACATATCACAGAAAATCGTACGGTTAATAAATTGTAGCGCAATTTCTTGAAGGCAGAATGAAACCGAAGTCATTTAGGCAATTCTGGGTCACCTTGTTGTGCAGCTGCAAGGAGTGTGAAATCAGTACTGGAGGGGCAGTACAAGGCAATTATGTCCATACATGACAACGTGTCTGCAACTGGATTCTGTTTTTCATGAATATGGAGAATATCAAAGGTAAATTGTAAAATAAACTCAAAATGACTAGCTTCCTTTGGAGAATAACGAGGAGGCCCAGAAGATACTGCATGTGTCAGATGTTTGTGATAAGGCAAAATATAAAGGTTGTATCCTTAGAGGAAATGACGAAAATGACATATGTATAGGTATATCGTGAGCAATTTCAAGAAAACAGTGCTCGCTTCATTCGTGCAGGCTACAAATTCTTTGAGAAAAATCAGATAGAGTGCCACGTACCATATAGTTTTTGCTGTAAAGCTCCCCTACTGCAATATTAAAAGCATCGACCATAAGACATTGTGGAGCTTCAGAAGACACATGAGTGAGATTGGTGGCACCTACCAGTGCAACTTTCACTGCTTGGAATGCGGCAAGGGCGTTATCATTAAGAAGCAAAGAACCAAGGAAGAGCAAACTGTTAGAGGATGTAACTAGCAGAAGTAGGTGGCGGAAAATCTTGAATAGCCTGTACTTTTATTTGTAGAGTGTAATCATGGTAGGAGTAGCATGATGTCCAATTAAATCTAGGGAGGAAGCACCGAAAGGCATTTTGCAGGATTAATAACCACACAATATTCTGGAAGGCATTAGAAAGGAATTTTTAGATCTGTAAGGTCTCCGGTTTCTGAAGACCTGGCTGTCAGGAGGTCATCTAAGTTTACAAAAAATCTAGACCAAGGAGAACCTGGTAGATAAATCGCTGAAATGTTTGAGCTGCATTACGGGGGTCACGTGTCATTGGAAGAAACTCAAGTAATCCACATGGAGTAGAAATGGTCGTCTTAGGGACGTCATGTGGATGCACAGGGATTTGATGATATGAGTGGACAAGGTCGATTTTAGCGAATAAAGATTTGTCATTTAGAGAAGAGGAAGTCTCCTGAATTCATATTCATTAGGATAACAATCCGGTATGGTGATTCTGTTTAATCCGCAAGGACATCAATCACCTGGGGTAGGTATAGGAACTATATGAAGAGGAGTTATGACCAGGAACAATCAGAGGCACGAGTACTAACAAACTGAAGGATATGATCAAATTCAGCTTTTGCAATCTTCAAGTGATCAAGACCAAGGCTGTGTGGGCGGCAAAATATCAATGGTTGGTGTTGGAGGTATAATGTGTTACATAATGCTTTATAGCCCTTGGACAAGAATTATAGGGAAATTGTTACGTAAAGCATTACTAACTGCGGTGAAGTCCCATATACCCGGTAATGGCTTTTTCACAGAGAGTCGAGATGGCAGATTGGTTAACGGCTGGAAGACTGCATGATGAAGGCTTGCACTTTTCAGCAACAGAGTGTGGAAGAACACTTACATCTGCGCCTATCTCAGCGAGAAATCAGGTACCTTTAGCATATTCTGTGATATAGAACAGTTGACTGGTAGAAGAGGGCCACCTGCACTTGTAGTTGCTATTTATTAGTTAGGGAGTCTTCCGACTGCTGACGTGGGATAGATGATGTGAAGGAGCAAGGTACTTTAAATCTATGTGCATTTGATCCAGACCTGCGATGATAGTAGCAAAATGGCTGTGTAACACCTTGTTGGGAGCTGCTGGGATCTCCTCTAAATCGGGAAAGTGAGCGGGGATAAATGCTTAGATGATTAACCAAAGCTGAGAGCTGATTTGTTAGATAATCAACCTAGTTGCATGTATTTTCTATTATTTTAGTGTGGAGGCACTCTGAGTGGTATCGGAGGTTGCTGCGACTGAAGGTCGCAAAGGAACGACTTCAAGAACTCTGTCAGATGGCAATAGGGCATCTAATTCATACAGGCAATAAGCTTGATAGCAAAAAATTTACGTAGGGCACATGGAAGTAACCAATGTACTGCATGCAAATCTGTTACATGATACAATAGAAGCTGTACATGTTCCAGCATTCCATTAGCTTTATAACGTTGACTTGCTTTTTTATGCTAATCAAATGGCATCACTAGAGAATGAGGCCTCGAACATCCTGGAAAATACCAAGGCTGCAGCACGAAAATTCGTTACTTTTCCAGTCAATATTGAGAAACAAAGCAAGTGGAGTCTTTTTTATGAGTTATGGCAAAAAATCAAAGGGAATAAATTGGCTTCAGTCGTACACAAAGTATTCCAAGAACCAAGGAACAATCAAGGCTGCATTCTCACAATCGAGTTACTCACTGGGATTGCTTTCTGATCCCGAATTATAGACAGACATTAGGGGATCTCGTTCGTATGGTCAATAATACAGATAAAAATACAAGCAAAGCGTGTGGAAGTAACTCTGTTACAAGTACAATGCACCGCATGTAACTCTGTTACATGATATGATAGAAGCTCAGCATGTTCTTCTAGTGAATTAGCTATATTTCGTAAGTGGATATTGTTTAAGAGGTATTGCACCCAAGCGAATTGGCTTCAGTCGTATAAGAGCGATGCCACTAACCAAGAATCTATCCCGATGGCATTTGTTAAGTTAAGTTAGTCATAGTGTATGTAGATTTTACTACACCCGGATTGTGGATAGGCACTAGGGGATATGATTCATATTGACAAGATAACTGGTAACATTGCAAGCAAGGCACATGGAAGTAATCAATATACAGTACTTCAAGTAAATCTGTTACATGATATGATAGAAGCTCTGCATGTTCTTGTATTGTATTAGCTGTACATTATTGATTCATATTCTTCTCTTAATTGAATTCTATCATTAGGGAAAAAGCCTCGACTATCTTTGAAGAATATCACGGCTTCAGCACTAAACCTCGTTACTATTCCAGTCAATGTTCACAACAAAGTGGATTTCGTTTATGAGTTATAGCAACCAATCGAAGGGAGCAACGTGGCTTCTGTCGTATGAAAAGGATGCCAAAACCGAAGAACCAATCACGATTGCATTCTCACAATCGAGTTACTCACCGAGATTGTAGACTTTATTATCCCGAATTGTGGACATATATTAGGGGATCTGATTTGTATGGTCAATAAGACAGTTAACAATACAAACAAGGCACATGGAAGTGATCAATGTACTGCACGCAAATCTGTTACATGATATGATAGAGGCTCTGCTTGTTCTTCTATTGAATTACCTACATTTCGTTGACTTGGGTTTGTGTCCTAATGAAATGTTGTATTTAGGGACTGAGGCCTTGAATATCCTGGAAAAATGCCACTGCTGCTACAAGAAATTTCGACACTTTTCCAGTCAATGTTGACAACAAGCAAGTGGATTTCGCTTATGAGTTACAGCAACCAACCAAAGGGAGCAAATTGGCTTCAGCAGTACAAGAGGGATGCTACTAACCAAGAATCCATCAAGATGGCATTCGTTGAGTTGAGTTGGTCATGGTGTTTGTAGACTTTACTATCACGAATTGTAGAAAGCCACCAGGAGATATGATTCATATTGACAATACAACTGATAAGATTGCAAGCAAGGCAGATGGAAGTAATCAATGTACTGCATGTAAATCTGTTACATGATATGATAGAAGCTCTGCATATTCTTCTATTGAATTAGCTTTATATCGCTGACTTGTGTTTTTGTCCTAACCAACTTTTGTATTTAGGGACTAAGACGTCAAGTATCCTGGAAAAGTGCCACGGCTGCTACACCAAACTTCGAAACTATTCCAAGCAAGTGGATTTTGTCTAAGAGTTACAGCAACCAATCGAATGAGCAAATTGGCTTCAGTTGTAGAAGAGGGATGCCACAAACCAAGTATACTTCCAGATTTGCAATCCCAAAAAAGAACATTGAACACGTAAAGAAAGGCTTTCACTACTCGGCTGTTAAAACTTGGAACAATATTTCCTTCAACATCAGAGAGCTTCATACACTCAATGGATTCAAAAACAAACTAAAGAGTTACGCTAAGAGCTATAGTAAACAAATACGACTCCCTGGAAGAGCAGCTACTATGTAGTTAGGCTGCTGTACATAATTTTAGATTTAGCTGTATATTTATGTATTTAATAGGACTATTTACTTTCTTATTTAATATTTGTAAGCTGGAGGTATTTTGTGTATAAATAATTTAAAATGAAAATGAACATGAAAAATGAATTGTGGATAGGCACTAGGGGATGTGATTGGAATAGGTAATGAGACTGATGATAATACAAAAAAGGCATATGGAAGTTTTGAATGCCCTGCAAGTAAATCTGTCACAAGATATGAATGAAGCTGTACATATTCTTCTATTGTATTAGCTGTATATTATAGACGCATTTTTTCTCTTAATCAAATATCGTTATTAGGGAATGAAACCTAGAATATCCTGAAAAGTACGACAGCTGCTGCACGAAAATTCGTTACTTTTCCAGTCAATAGTGACAACAAGCAAGTGGATTTCGTTTATGAATCATAGCAACCAATCGAAGGGAGCAAATTAGCTTCAATTGTAGAAGAAGGATGCCATAGACCAAGGGCCCATCATCCTGATGGCATTCTCAAATTCGAGTTACTCACCGAACCTGTACACTTTATTATCCCGAATTGTGGACAGACAGTAGGAGATCCCAATCGCATAGGCAGTAATTCTGATGACAAAGCAATACAAGAAAGGCACATCGAAGCCACCAATGTACTGCAAGTAGATCTGTTACATGATATGATAGAAGCTGCACATGTTCCTGCATTAAACTAGCTTTATATCGTTGACTTGTGTTTTTGTCCTAATCAAAGGGCGTCAATAGGGAATAAGACCTCGAATACCCTGGAAAAATATCAAGGCTGCAGCACGAAAATTCGTTACTTTTCCAGTCAATGTTGACAACAAACCAAGTGGATTTCACTAATGAGTTATAGCAATAAATCTAAGGAAGAAAATTGGCTTACACATACATACAGTCATACTTGAAGAAAGCCAGACACGAGGACCCATCCAGAAGGAATTCGCATTTTCGACTTACTCGCCGGGTTTGTAGACTTTACTACTGCGAATGGTAGAAAGACACTTTGGAGCCTGAGTCGTATATGCAATAAGCCTGACAACAATACGATACAAGCAAGGCACATTGACGTCATCAATTTACTGCAAGTAAATGTGTTACGTGGTATGAGAGAAGCTGTATGTGTTTTTGTATTGTACTTGCTCGGTTAACTTGTGTTTTTTTACAAGTGAATAATTCTACACGTATGATCCATTGCAATGTAAAAGTGTTCTTTGAAAAAGAACGTGTAGTATATTACTCTGACAGTAGATATGACCGTACAGGTCGATCAAAGTATGAAATGATGCCATATCATGTTTTACCATTATTTCATAAAACGTGTCCTTCTTTGGCCGCAAATTTGACCAAGAATTTGTTGAACGAATGTTTGAAGATCATAAGACGTGTGACATACTAAGGCGTATGACAAATTACTTCCCAGTTTAGTAGTGACGTCAGAAGAGTCGATTTGATCAGTGTAATCGATGCGTAGTATCATGCGCAGTAATAGCAAAACTGAGTCTGGCGCGAAAATACGGCAGAAAATGTGATGGTCAGGCATTCCACAAAGACAGTCTAGAAGCCCAGGACTTTGTATCTGCTCCTTCGAGTTCTGATGAAAAGGATGATGCTGCAAGTACAATTGAAGAGGAAACTTGGAAGGAGAAAAATGGCTCTAGGTGGAAGCAATGTCACTAGTGATTCATATAGGTTTTATGCGCTCGATAGTACCAAAAAAATAAGAACTTCAGACGAGTGTGGACGAATAAGGAGGTAGAAAAACTGATAGGTCTGTTTGAGGAAAATCTGTCCTATGGAATACTGCTCACAAAGACTACCATGACAGCAGTACAAACTTAAAGGCCATAGACGATATGGCATATCAGTCGTACTTTGACAAGAATACTGTCTAATTTGAGGAGTCGTGGACAGTTTGGAAGAGATGCAAATAAGTCCGGACAAAAGGCAGATGAGCGCTACATGCATGTATGATCGTATTTTCACAAGCTTTCGATACTGCCAAGGCTGTTGGCTATAGCTTGATACTCCCAAAAGCTGTTGGCAACCAGCCTCCCTGCAATTTCTATTCGTGGAATACATAATGGTTCATTTGTAAATGACAACATACAGGCGACTCTGGATTACCACCTGCCATATTCCATGTGAAGACACTATTACAGCAGGGAAGGAATCTCGTTATTCCTTTAAGCAGGATGCAGAATGGATGTTAGCAAAGCAATACCTACTTAAGGCTTTATCTGCTTTAATTTTTCAACCAGAAATAAATCCTTTTTGTCTCATGCTTAAACGAACAGCTTGATAAATATTGTTCTCCTCCATCAGATCCAACTGCGTGTACCAATGATGCATTTTTAATCTCCTGTCCTACTTTTAATTTGACTGCCTCCCTCCATTTAGCTGTACTCTCCATGCTCTTGAAAAAGTCCAACGAGACATTGCAACGGGGGTTCTTATTGCCCTAAAGTGGCCTAAACAAGCTTGGAATAATATTATTATGAAAATATTATGCCCAACACCAGTGTATCTCTGACCTCAGAAAACATTTCTCTGTTTACCAGCTCTGCCTCAAGCTCATCATCTTCTTTTATGCAAATTACAGTTAATGGTATTAGGCCATCGGTTGAGCGCTGTAAGATGATATAAAACTAACTGATAACGGCATTTTTGCCGTGTTTTTAAATCCTGAATGAAACTGGTCCCAATCTCTAAATTTGCACATTCAGCCAAAAAATTCGCTTTAATTGAAGTACTTGCACCTAATTCACGTAAGCTTCGCAGTTACCATTCTGCTTGCATTTGGTACACACAATAGTACGCACCACTGAATGTTACTGTATTGCTTGCTTTTGTTATTGTTCTTTCCGGTCCGATTGGTTGATCTATTGGCAGTTAAAAATGAAATACTTCTCAAAATAATGGCGTCTTCTTTGAAGTCTTCTTTGAGTAGGCTTCTTCTTTGAAGGTGAAATAAAATTGGTGAGAAATAGCTGTTTTATTCACTTGAAAGATGTTAATGAGGAGCTTGACGTATTACCAGAAGCTAGATTTAGAAGGTTGTTAGCTGCACACCACGTGTAATGAATGTTAACGGAAACACACAGCAATAACACACATGTTCTTCAACATACAAATTATTTCATGACAACTTAGCTCAAAGAGTAATTGTAGGTGGGAATTTTGAAGGTAGTGGGGTAACATTAAAGTAGCACAAAACTTGTTTTAAGAAACTCTGTGATGAAGAACCATTCAGGAGATCGGAAGAAAATTTACGGGATTGAGCTGCCTCGATTCGAGGACGCAGCGTAAACTTTAACAACCTTCTCCAACTGAGCATGTGTCTGAGTGCAAAATGCCATCAAGACGAGATTCACCTACAGTAACTTAAAGAAATCTGCATTTTCTCCTAGAAACGTGCATCATCTGTAAGAGAAGATATGATTTTTGCCCTTATCAAGGTAGCATATAGGAATTTACCTTAGTTGTTGAGATTATTCCTTTCATGTCCAATCCATTTACGACAACAACTACGGATATGTTGAATAATGCGAGCGGGGAGATAACTTCCTTAGAAGTTCAATGGGAAATTTTGTTGGCAAAGTAAAAAGATTAAGAAGAGCTTTGGAAGTTTATTTAATCAAACCTACTCACAGAAAAACCTGATTTATTTTTCACAATACACGAAACAAAGCCGAGAACTTTCAGTATACTAAGAAGGCCTACAAACGATAAGCGACAGAGTCGAAGCACAATAGAAAGAAAGCCAGACACAAAGAGTTTGGAGAGAACTTTGCTATGTCAACACCGAGGCAGATTAATGCAGAAGAGTTAATGATCTACAGTTTAAGAAAATCTACACTGCAGCTCGCAACACCTGATGGTGACTTAAAAAAGAGGTCCGAATCTAAACTCATGCACCTATTGGAAGGAGATGCTGATGACAATTTTTTCAAGTAGTGTTCCCACTGCGACCTCCTTTATGATTTGTGCAGTGGCTGTAGACAGCAGCAGCTAATTATTATGACCAGACTGGCGGTGCTTTCCTGACCCTTATCGACTATTTTGTGACACTTAACTAGAGATAAGCATAAGAGCCAGCAAAGAGAGACACGAGCTTACTGCAGAGCGTCAACTATCCATATCAATGGTTTAGACAGACTAAAACACTATAGACAGCACGTATAGTTAGATTAACTTAGATTAACAATACGAATTAGGTATCACAGTGACGACAAGGAATGTCTGCTCTATCTTGCCTGGTTGGATCATTTCCCGTAGCATTCATCTCATATTGTCAAGCGCAAAAAGAATCGATATGTCTCCTCTTCCAACTTTTAATCCTGTTTCAGATCCTTCCTCCCTAGGCCAGCATTGGGCGCAATGTGAGCACCGCTGGGAGATATACCTGCCTGCAGTGAACGTCACGAATGATGCACAAAAACCAGCGTTTTTATTGTATCAGGCTAGTGCCGCTACATAGAAAATTTTTAATACGCTACCGATTGCCGAAAATGAAGAGCAAGGTTATCATACCACTTTAGAGAAGTTGGATTAGTGCCTGAATATCTATATAATGCTGATTGGGCAAGCAAGATCGCCCTTTCATTTACGTGTTTTGGAATCAGTTCACATAAAGTCTCAAAACCATATTTTGTGTAAACAGAAAGAGTTCATTTTCTCACTTGGAATCTTCATGTAAAAATGGTAAATAGGCGTATTTTGTCACAAAAGACACCAACCACATTCCATCGCAAAATTGTCTCTTGTGATAGAGGAACCCCGTCTGATATCGAACGTTGCTATTCTCAAACTGACAAAGAGGCGTTGGCCATTGTGTAGTCCATAGAACACTTACGCACCTACTTGTATGCAGCAAAATTTCAGCTGTTTAGAGATTACAATTCAATAGAAATAATTCTGTACTACCACCAGTCCAGGCATCCAGCGCGGATAGAACGTTGGTATTTAAGGTTTCAAGAATGCGGTTTTGATATTGCTTACAAACGTGGAAATGAAAACCCTTCAGACCTTTTATCTCGATACACTCGAAGGGAAAACCCTACAAGAAATTCTACACGCTACGTGTTAATGAGATCCGAACAGCTGTTCTGGGATTTTATTCTGAGCTGTTGGAATAATGCTCGGAATAATGGAAGATGTACTGCATAGTATGTTTTCCAAATTCTTCAAAAGGCATGACCAAGTATCTTTTATTTCCATTATAGTTCGGAGGCACTGAAGAGCAGCCACTTTTGTTTTCGACAAACTACCCCAGACAACAGCACTAAAACCCAATTGACCCTCTGCCAATGCGTAATACTGTGATTGTGATGTTATGTTTTCTAATTGCTTTAATGCCCAAATTCATGAGTTCATTTTGTCTTTTGTGCAATTTAATTGCTCTTGCCATGAAAGCTTTTTATCAAAAGCGTTTCTTAAGTCCAGGAATGCGGCCAGATTCCACTTGTTTCAATCCATATTGTGATGCCAGTGATCATTGATGCTTGTTAAAGATGTTGTCATGGAGTATAGTTTGCAAAAAGCAACCTGATTGCTCGTTAGCATGTTATTTTCCTTTAGAAATTAGAATAGTTATTCACGTGCTAGCCGCTCTAAAATCCTTGCAAATACTGAAGTCACTAAAATGGGCTTATAATTAGTTGAGGCCTGACTTAGATCCTGACTTAGGAATCTGATTAAAACGTGCTGTACTCCAAATATCAGGACAACTCCCATTCATGATTGAGGAGTTGAAAATACGCACGATAGTGTAAGCAATAGAGTTTGCAGCGTCTTCTACCAGTTTTATGGTAGCTTTGTCCGGAATTGATGCTTCCCCCTTCTTAAGACTACCGATGGCATCTCTCAAGCGTATTTTGTATCAACAGTTTTCAAGGTCACTTTGCTATCAACAGAAATGAAATGCTTCAGGCAATCACTTTCTGGCTTTGCGGCAACTTTTTTAGCCAAATTTGTTCCAACGGAAGCATAATGACGATTTAACAGCTTAAAGCATACCCGAGTCCTTAGTCAAAACTATCCAAACTTTATTGATGTTTGAAAGACCGTCCATTGCATATCTTTCTTAAAGACCCTGCTAATAGTAAACCCTTGGTCTAGTGCTAATAGCCAAATATTTACGTTGATCCTGAAAAGAGTTTCTTATAAGCCCAATTACTTAATTTCCTGGCTTGTTATATGAGGATCATAGTTTAGGAATGCGAGTAGCAACTTTCTGAGCCTATTTCGTGATTTCATTGCTTTTCTTATATCTGGGGTGAGCCATGTAACAAACTCTGTTCTAACCCTTCGCTCATTGATCGAACCATGTGTATTTAGGACAGAGTTAAGTGTTCCTGAAATGAGTTCGCTATACCAGATGGATCATTTGTAAATGCATGAAGGATGGTATTCCAATCTATTTGCTGTAGGTCCTATTGGAATAGAGATTTAGCATACTTTCTCACATTCCGTGATTCGACTATCATTGGCGATAATATTGCTGAAGCTTTTTTTCGCCAAGCATTTATCTTCCATATACTAAATATCAGATACTGGACCGTCGTCACTGTTTCTAACACGTCAGTCTTCAGAATATATCTTCAATTTGAGGTAGAGAAATGGACTATTAGTGACTTACCAGTTTTGTACCATTTTCACTAGTATTTGTAAGTACTCTTGTGTTAGTGATTGTTACTTGCTCCATTTGGAATTCTAAATGTACCTGTTTAAGCGTCTTTTTGTTGATATTTCTATTATCCATTAAGTCACAATTGACGTTTACTACAACAATGATTTCTTTATCTTCCTTATCAAGGCTCGCCAAACCAGTATTAAGATTTTCAAAGGTAGCATCGTCCGCATTTGAGACTAGCGGTCGATACCAGCAAACAAGACAAAAAGACTTTGAATGTCTGGGTTGTATCCCTAAGGAAAGGAGCTCACGCGTATGAGTTGTTTGTTCTACTTTAGTCGCATCAAAGGAAACCTTAACATACATTGCCACTTCACCCCCGTGTACATTTTGATCATGTCGACATATTTTGCAACCCTCTATTCCAAGGGTATCAAACTCAAGTTTAATGAGGGCCATATCAACTTTCTGGTAGGCCGGAAAGGGCCGCATGAACAGAAAATACCACCCTGTTATATTTTTAGATAAATCTTTATGAACTTGTTAAGTATTCAAGCCAGTGGATGGGGGGACAACCAACATACGACAAGCATCATTTTACAAAACAATAAGATAATGCTGCCTGTTTTTGAACATACACAAGTAGATCTGTCCTCATACTCAGATGCTCTCTCACACATTCTCATTCATATGTCATGTTACACATCATCATCATTATACATAATCAGAATCATCGTAGGCCTCATAAATCGATGAAGCTGGCCATATTCAGTCAGCGGACCTTGAGTTTGACACATGTGCTCTATTTCGTGCTCACGATTATCGATCCTTACATCTAATCGTGTCTCATTTAGATCTATTTCATCTACCTCGTTATAACGTAGAATGATTCCAAGTTTGTCTTTGTAAATCCTGAGGGATACAACGTTGAGAGAGGCAATTTTTAGACTAGAATTTTAAATGCAAACCGCCATTGAGTAAGGTTTGCTGAATAGGATGTTTTCGTTCGGACTTATGTCAAAGCCATGCATTAATAGTTCCTGTGATAAAATATTGTTCACTTATGCTATCTTGGCCTTGAATTCATGTGAGTTTTTGCTTCTGAATGCTGCATAATAGGCTATCTTTGCATTAGGATTAACTTTCTTGGATCTTGCCCAGCGTTGACTGTATCTCCCTCGTTTTCGAGGCGTTATTTGTTGATGCGTGTATAATGATGACGTTACTATCGGTTCCTATATTTTATCCGTATTTTTTCTCTGATTTTCATTCCTGGTGCATACCCCTTATTTACAGTGTAATGATCGTTAGACATCTTGTAATTTTTTAAAAATCTCAACTGAGATTCTTCAACAATAGTAATCTTGATCGTAAGAATCGTATAGAAATTGTAAGTAGCATCTGCAGTGGGAACTTGGTAACTGTGTGTCTTTTCTCGCTGCAGGTGCTACAATAAAATGTAATCGTAGTTTTGTCGTTTGTATGTTTGTTGTTTGTTTTAGTTGTAGAAAAAAAGTCTTGATCGTTCTACTTTCAATAATCGTTTCAGCTTTTTGCAAAATGATTTTTTCTACTGATATTGCTTCTGCCATCGGTATTATCTAAATTTTCTTTGGTATTTTTTTCTTAATTTTAGTTTTTTTGCGGTAGCGATTTCAGGCACTATAGTGCATGCTTTTCGCAGGAATCCTTTTCCCTTTATTCTAATCGATTTCTGACAGCTCCACGTTACACGCATCTTTGCTCGTCTTTGTGTTTGTGTTTAGCAGTTGTAACACCGAAATAGAGTAGATAGGACTTTGAGAATTTGCAGAAACGGTCACACGCCGAAAGTTGAAGAGAAATATACTTTTTACTGATATGTCCAGTTTACAAAGAAATCACAAAGTAATATATTAGTAGTAAATTTCTATACATTAGAAATCAGATCAGTTTTGATAAATTTATGAATAGTCAGAGCATGGGCAACTTAAGGAATCTTGCAAATTATTTAAGTTTTGCCTTTCAAAGAAGAGAGAAAATTCTTAACACCAGTGGCATTGAAATACAACATGTACTTTTAGTAGTTCAGTGCCTCCGAAATACTGTTCATATTGATTTGGACAAAGAGTACACTAAACAAACCGTCGCTATATGGTATTGACCTCACCTAGCTAGCTCAGAGCTGCCTTCTAAAGTAAACAAAAATCAGTAATTACTATCCACACACTGTAAGGGAATTGAAGAGCACATTCTCGAGATGAGAGGGAACTTTAGAAATTTGCATGGATGCCAAGATACCTATCAGGATCAGGAGATATCATTTTTTGATCACCATTGCTAGGTTACCATTTCGCAGAAGCATGCCAAGTTCACTGGAGATACATACTCAGAGTTACAAACCACTTCAAAGGTGCATACAGGCATTTTGTCCTTAAATTTATCTTGCCTCAATATAGCTGCCATAAATAGATTTTGTCCTCATGCTATACCCTTCAGCAGTTGGACTTTACTGAGATGCTAAGTACAAAGTATGCACAAAATAACAGCTGTATAAAATACCCCTTGGAACATATGCATAAGATTTAGACCCGTAGCCAAGGGGGCCTTGTGGGGCAAGGCCCCCTGGATTTGTGAAATTTGACTCTGTACCTCCCCTAAAGGCATGAATTATATAAAAATATTTATTATGTATATTGGTTGTACCCCCCCCCCCTCTCTTGTGAATTCAAGCTGGATACGGGCCTGATAAAATTAGTACACAACAGAGTTATCTGACTTCCAACTTACGTCATATTGAGACAGTGCATCTCTGTAACATTGAGAAACAGGTGCTGAAGGATTCATCTTCAAAAGAAGATGAATAGAACTAAATAAAGCCGACATATAATAATATGTATAATAAACGTCATTAGACATTCATTAACTTGGTCTAATGTATTATCATTATGAGATAGTGCATCACTATGATGAAATTGCATTAATGATGTTGAAGAATGCTCATGGGTTGGTCATGTGATCAGTTGTATGCTGAGTAATGTGATCCGGCAGATTTGGTTTGCGGAGAGACAGTCTTTGTGGACTGAAACAGTCAGCAAGGTGCTGGAAAATCACAATGGATAGTTTTATGAAAGATTTTGGATATGCTCAGAGCAATGCTGATCCATGCGAGTACTTTAAAACAGAAAATAAAGATAAAAGGAAAGAAAGTTAAATGATAATAGCATTATATGTTGATAATATGGTCTTAGCGATAAATGACAAAGCATTGCTACATAAAGAAAAGAATTTAATGAAAGAAAGGCTCGAAATGGTACATTGAAATCCACTATTTTCTTGATATGTCAACCACAGGAGAAAAAACTTCAAATATTATAATGATCAATCAAAGAGTCTACTAAGAGAACGTGCTGAAAGGATTCCAAATGTTCAAGTGTAAGCTAATGACGACTCCAATGAAAATAGAGCAATGATTTGAAAGCTAAAAGACGGAAACGATACAAAAAATCAAAAGGAATGTCAAGCCGCAATAGGATCTCTGACTTATGCAGCAATTGCTATACGGCCAGGCATTGCATATACAGTGGGAGTACTGAGCCGATTCATGTTTTGTCCTGGACTATTTCATTTTAACAGTGTTAAAAGAATCCTGCGTTACTTAAAAGGAACGTTAGATTATAGCCTAACATTCGAAGCCAAAGATGACACAGATACAAGTATTCATGGACTTGCAGACGCTTCCTGGACAGTTCGTGTAACTGCAAGTAAGTCTACATCAGGTTATGTCTTTAAGCATAGAATTGCAACTGTTTCGTGGAAAGCAAAGAGGCAAACCATAGCTGCACTGTCCTCCAGTGAAGTTGAGTATGTTTCTTCATGTTTGGCTGCATAAGAAGCAAAGTGGTTGAGAAATCTCCTTACGATTGTAGGATACCAACAAGTACACTTTACAACAATATGTGAAGATAACCAAGGTGCGACTGCCTTATCGAAGAATGCAAAGAGTCAGTCTAGAACCAATCACATTGATATAAAATATAATTATGTTAGAGATACTACAGAGGAAGAACATCTGCGACTTGAATATTGTCCGTCAGAGATAATTTTAGCAGACGTGTTTACAAAAGCGCTACCAAAGACAAGATTCGAAGAGCTGCGAACACTAACACGTATGTAAGACTCTCATTAATGAGCAACAATGCTATTTGTTCAAAGCCAGTGTTTTACTGATAAGGCTTATCAAGGAGAAAGGAAAACTGCGTTGATATAATTAAGATATGTAAACCTATCCTATCCCTTTTCTCTAATAATTGCCACTGTTTTGCTGATGAAAGCAATTTCTTAGTGTCTCTGAACAGTCTCACCAAACCTCCATGTACCTGATATCAACCTCTTTCAATGTGTGGATCTTGCTCTAGAGACGAGAAAACAGGTCGATGGTGTACGAATAGTGAAAATTGAGCAAACCTATGTGCAATTTTTGCTTGCATAAAAAATTAAAATGTTCATCATAATAAAAGAGAAATGTTCTCTAACAATTGTCACTGTCTTTCTGCTGAAGGCAATAAGTGGCTCTCTTTTTTCGACTTATAGTCTAATCTACAGCGTAGTTTTCCACCCAACTGAAACTATCCTTTGCTGCAAAGTTCATCACATGATACGGTGGTTCTAGCTGATGGTCGCCAGAATTAGCTCTTATGCTTCCTATGACATCGGTAGATAGCGTACCCTTTGCCCTAGACCATCTACAATTGTTCACCAAGTGGAAGTATTACAATACAAGACTATAATTCACATTGATTTGATGGACATCATGGATATCATTGACTTACTACCAAGATTAAGATGCTGTGCGCTATTGCCAGAATTTATATATTGCTGGTTTCGTTCCTGTTATTCAATTCGTGTTGTGTTCAGCAAAGTTGTGTGTGTGTTTCTCTGGTGTAACTTATATATTAAAAGAAGATAAGTAAGACAAGAATCCAAGGCTGGAATTAACATATTATGGATAACTTGGGATCATAATCAGATCTGTTTTTTACGAGTTTAAAGGAATTGTCTAATTTGCCGAAGCATTACCTGGGACCAGATGCTCATTGGTCAAAAATGCAGCCAACATAAGGCAGAACCCGTCAGAATGGTTGAAATTCATGGCTTCTCGGACGTAAGCGAGAAGGCTGAAGGCTCTGTAGTGCAGTTGAGAATCACATGAAATGCAGACTAAGATGAAATCGATACTCTGTATCTTATAGCAAAAGCAAAGGCAAGTCCTATCAAACGGCAAACAATGCCTAGGTTAGAACTCTCAGTAGCGGTTCTACTATCCAAACTTGTAACGTTAAGGAAATAATCAATAGTGAATTGGGCCTTAAGCATATTGACTCATTCGCCACAAGAAATATGTTGCCAATCCAGTAAGAGAAATGTTTAAAATCTCAAAACGAGAACAATGGCGTTATTATTCTGGGACTGAAAATCCTACTGATATGCCGTCGAGGGGAGTATTATCAAACATGTTTCCAAGTCCATTCTGTTTGATGGATGGTCCATTGTTTTTGCAGGACAATACAAATGAATGGTCCACATTTCCCGGAAACAATGATCAGAATAAGGCAATGAAAGAAAAAATGAAACACTCTCCCATAGTAACTCACGTAATGTTGTCAGAATCGAAGACAAAGGAAATAATAGACAGTGGTAGATTTAGCAATAAGAATAAAATTGTTCGAACACTTTCATGGGTATTGTAAGTCTCAACTAATTCGCGAAATAAAGGGAGAAGACATCGCGAATCAAACTTAAGCGTGTCAGAGATCGAAAATGCAGAAAAGAATTTAATTGCACATTTGGAATTAATGGAAGCTTTTGAGCGCGAGATAACTTACTTGAGTTTAAGTTTAAGGAAACAACAAAGGAAACCAGGGAATATGGCTCTTTATGTAAATCAATTTAAGGAATTACGTAGCAGTGATAAAATCAGCTAGGCCAATGTTCCATATGATAGCATAAGACCAACACTATTGCCAAAAAAAGTCACGGCTCCACGACTACGAGCCGGAGGACTATTCTGCTTTCTACGTCGTATTTGAGGAAGGTTTAGTTATGTGTTTCGACAATGCAGTTTAAGCAAATTCTTCAGTCCATAGGGCATCGACTGTGAAAGGCATAGTCCGTCTACAGTGAAAGTGTCCGAGACATACACTATGCAGAGTTCATGATCTTTCCTTGTTCTGATTGTTTTAAAAGAGGAAGGTTTATGTATGATGACTATTTGACAGCCTAAGGAAGGTTGGGCGTTTTTCTGAACTTAGATCTTATGTTCTTACACAATCACAATAAATAAATGCGCGAAATTTACCTTGTACTCCAACAAAGAACGTAAACGAAATAATAAGTACATATGTAGGATTGT
Organism: Mastigias papua; assembly: GCA_964019165.1. Lineage (NCBI taxonomy): Eukaryota > Metazoa > Cnidaria > Scyphozoa > Rhizostomeae > Mastigiidae > Mastigias > Mastigias papua. The sequence continues at coordinate 1,556,305 of OZ025271.1, read as the reverse complement.
CGAAGCGAGGTCACTATCATCGTAAATGTTTATTCAATTTTACGACTAGATGGAAAAGAGAGCATTTATCAACTGATGTACATGCGTACAGCCCCAGGGCTGGTAGTAAGGAACCTGCTGTTTATCCAAATCATATTGTTCTCCTTAGAAACGACCAGTAGAAGAGAAATTTATGGAAATTGAGGAAAATAGTCGACTTTTCAAGGGAACAGATGAATCAGTCAGGGCTCTCAACCTATTTATCCAAGTAGAATTACCTAATAATATAAGTAACAATCTGTAAGCGACGGTACCCTGTGAGCAAGGCAAGCCAGTGGCAGCGCAATCACAACGCCACGCTGTATCCCCGTCTGATTGGCCAAGGAGAGCTGAAGCTATCGTTGGGGCACTTAGAAGGAAAGACATTTTATAGTCAGTTTTTTATTAAATTATTTTTCTTTATTGTTTTACATGCCATTTACTATAGTTATGCGTTTTGTTCATTGTATTGTTAAGTTGTCTAAATACTTAAAACACCGGGGGAGTGTGTTGTAAACTTGCCTCGTATACACGTCGATGTAGTATTAATTGATAATTAAATCACATGACTGATAGTGTCAAGTACTGAATCGCAGATTTCCGTACATTAAACAGTTAACGATACAGAGCATAAACCAAAAATTACTAGTTGGTGTCTTGTTTGTTCTTGACCCTGTATTCACAGCACTGTCAATAATCATTGGAAAACCTAAGCATCATTTGCCGTAAAATATAATTACCCCGTTAATTTGAGTGATACTTAAGTCAAAAAGCATTTAAAATCAAATGAAATGAAAATTATTTGAATTTGTAGCTCAACTCCAAACCCATAGTGTTTGAATGCTTTCAATAAAACACTGTTATCACCTGCTAAAATTCACAAGTTGAATTTCATAAAAGTAAAGTGATAATCAGTGGAAATATGAGTTTTATAATATGCCAAAGTGATACTATAAGGTGAAACATATAGTTTTTGGTGAAAATGGGAACAGCTTCCCTGATTTTCCTTGATTTTCCCAAAAAACCTCTCTTTCCCCTTATATTCCCTGATTAAACATCCAATTCCTTGATTTTCCCCAATTTCCCTGATTTGGTGGCATTCCTGATATTGGTTAGCTTTCAAAATTAACGTATTTGAAAATGTCATTGAGGTGTATCATTATTTACTTGTGGACACACTCTGGGCAAAGAGGAATGCATAGCCCTACAGACAGTGTCAATTTACAATGATGAGCGTTCTTAGGCAAAGACAGTGAAGAGCATCAAATTACCTTTGGCCTATGCCTAGGATCATTCAACATACAAACTAATGGGGAAATTTTCATCCAGGTCATTAGACTTCTTTCCCTAAAAGATTCTATAGGCTAAGTAAAGAGTTCAAAATTCACTTACCAACTTTCGGCAAATAACCTGCTTTCAGAGCGTCGAACAGCTCCGTTCCATTTCCCCATTTCCTTCTCGCATATTGTAGTACGAGCATCTGCGAGAGGAACGACTTAACAAAGTCATACATCGTCATTACATTCAAAGTCATTGATAGATTCCACAGCTATGGCCATTTTGTATAACGACAGGTGCTTCACAGAATAACAGTAACTAACAGAAGTCGGTTTCACTCATAGTAAATAGAATGCGACTGGTTAGGACGCTTATTGTTTTCAATCGCCGGTGTTATTGTTCTCGTTTTTCGACGTCACGTGACAATGAGCCATTAAGGCCTGCAATATTTGAGTTGATATTAGTACTGAAGCACTAGAAATGCATAGAAATGTCTAGCAAAATTTTTGGAGGCTTTGGATTAAATAATGATAGGATAATTTATCTAAAGTAAAAAAGTAAAAGGACTAATCTAATGTTAACACATATAACTTTCGAACTTCTTCCCAAGTCAACAGATAACGTCAAAAGTAACGGAGAAAAAGTAGCTGCAATCCAGTGTTTTGTCTAGCATTGGTGGGAAAAAATTCAAATCTTTATGGTGCAGGATTGTCTTTGCCAGCTTATCAACATTATTATCAATGTACTTACTGGAAACTTGCCCCCGTGGATCCAAATTATCGGGATGAAGATTCAATAATCGGAAATGTTGAGCCCTTAAACTCCCAGATATTCGGCAATTTATATTCCTAAGGCTTAGGAATTTATAAGAGGTTGTTCATAAGACTTGTTAACCGAACCTGAAGCCTCACAGTAAATTGGCCCCTGTTGACATAGTTCTAGGTTTTCGGCATGTGGTTACTTCCTCTTTCCAAATTTTGTTAAATTTCTAAAGTAGATCATTCATAAGTGGTTTTCATGTGACGTTTCAGTTGAAACTGGGGCATTTTTCCTGAGGAGGTGGAAACTTCAAGGTAGCAAAAAGCCTGTAGGAGGTTGGTTGTAGTCCGGGAGAAATGGAACAAGTGACGTCCCTGATTTGGCCATTAAGACTCACTATAGTGCATACTATTGCCTTTTTGGTCCCTGTCGGGTTTGGTAAGGGCGAGTCTGCCTTTACTGTCGAAGTATCAGTGGGTCTGTTCTCAGGACCACCAATTAGTTGCAACTTTGCCGAATGTTCAGTGCGCATTGTTAGACAGGGTCAATCGTGTAGTACGTACGCACGAACGGAGGAGTGGGGTGAAGCAAAAGCGTACAACTGTGTACAAGGGGTAGGGTCTTAAATCAGTCAAGCACGTACGCAAAATAAAGAAATCGATGGATTTTCTGCACATATCCTGCAATGTTTTTATTTGAAAAAGACCTCATCTTACCCACCAACAAAGTTGTAGAAGAAATCGACGAGGCGTTAAGCTTGGTTCAAACGTCTAACTTTTCATGCGCCAAACTAAATGTTACAGGATGACAGTCTCGATTTGATAACGAGAGAATCATTGCTTTGTAATTGTACTAGGTGGGAGAGTAGCAAAATCAAACATGAGAGAAAAGCATGCTTTAGTCAAAGTTATTGCTCTATAGAGGCTCATACAAGAAACAGACAACGAAGAAAGCTCCTGCTTGCGAGACGGCAACTCGTAAAACTTTGCAGTACAGCCCTATTTCTGACGTTGAATGCTTCTAGAAACAGGCCAGTACGTCATTCATGTCAACATTCGCAGAGCGATAGAGGATTGTGGAATTTTATGCACTGATGCAAGATTCAAGAAGACCTTCATTGCTCATGCCCTGTTTCTTGTCTCTAAGTGGCGCAAAAGCTTTGTTCTGCTGACCATTACAGTCATTCTAGCTCTGTTCTTTCACAACAGCAATTTTTGCTGATTGCTCAGTTGCTAATTCTGGCTGGCAAGAATCACGATTTCCTACCAGTGGGAAAAGATGGCTTAATCAGGATCCATAAGCCTTTCATCTTGAATTGACTTTACCCCAGTGGCACTCTCTATTGTTAGAGCAACTTTTTGCATTCTCCTACACACTTCTTGAACTCTGATCTCAGTTGTATGATTCTGAAATTGAGCACTACTTCTCCTTCTTCACATCGACTTTCTAACGTTTTTTGACTTTTTTCATACATTTTGCAATTCTGTTGATTTTTGTATTTCAAAAACTAAGCTCATATTTGAAGGACTCGTTATTAGCAACAATATCAATGAAGTCATCAAGGACTGTACTTGTCCATCTGTTTTTCCGCCCCACTTTTTTCTTCTTTGCTTCCTTATTTGCAACCGGCTAGTATATGACATGATCAGTGTCACTCACACTCTCACTATCTTCCTCAAGGAAGCTCAGAGCTTAATAGTGGGCTTAGTAGCTTAATAGCTTAATAGCTTTTACAGTATATCTGTAAAAAATAAATTATAATAAATAAATAAATAAATTATTGTAGGTTACCGACTCTAAATATATTTATTATTATTATTACCAATGGATCATTTCCTAGTAACAAATAGAATAGCACATTAAATCAATTAAATGCTACACAAAAGGCTCTTCATTAGCTATATTGGGAAATTAAAAAAAAACCACTGAACTTTCTTGATAGTACTTGAATATGCTTATCTACCATGCAACCCTAAACGAAAGAGGAGACTTCTCGTACTGGTGTGGTAGAATATTTGGCAGTAAAATGAAATGCTGCCCTATTTTTGGCAGAAAGACGGTACAGAAGGATGCAGTCAATCGAACAAAATTAGATAGACGAAGGGCACACTGCCTTGTCTTTAATGCTGTTGCAGCTACTGGTGGCCACAGCTCTTCAGACGTTGTGTGCCCTCTCCTCACAGCAATTCCTGCAGTATCCAACTGATTTTCCAGCAACCCAAACTTCAGTTTCCTCGTAACTCGTAACTTCAGCACCTTGCACATACTACGCTTGGACATCCGATGCAAGAATATTTTGTTGATGTAAAGCAGACTAAACAAAGTGAAGTTTCGATATCACTTTTACAAGCAGATGCCATTTTGAAATCCGAGATGGAATTGTTCGCGGGTTTTCTTAATTTAAGAAAATTTAAAATGCCATCGTCCTCTCTGGGCTATTTCATATGAGTACAGATTCGCTTATATGCTTATCTTGTGCAGTCCTTCCTCGGTTTACAGCATGACTTCTATGTATCTCCAACAAATGCGTGGCTAACTTTAAGAACAAGCCGCATGATGATATCCAATACAATTCAGTAGATTAGGATATTTTATATTTATTGGCTGTCCTTCATAATTTAAATTTAAATTTACGTGCAATTAACAACAATAGCTGGAACAATAGCCTTCGTCAGGATCAATTAAAGATTTCATTCAAGAATAAATTATGCATTTAGAACGGCGCTTGAAAAGTTCGACACCTGAACTGAAAGCGTGCTTAATACATTAAGTACGACATCACCAGTTGAACTTAGTATTTAGGTCGACCTTACTTTAGAGTATAGAGCCATTTTGATTCATACGTCGCTATTGTCATGAACTTAATTCATTTTTTTATGTTCGGCTCATGACAAGGTCGACGTTTGAGCCAAGCAGTAGTGTTGTAAATAATAGTTTTGTTCGCTTTTGTACGTGATCAAGAAGCTATTTTGGCACTCATGCCAAGTCTCGTTGATCACGTGTATGACCTATTCCTCTAGTATTTTTCCTTCTCGGTTTTCCCGTTTAACCTTATATGGACAAGGTTTGGACAGTAGTGCGCCTATTGCTTTTGCATATGTAAAGAGTTGTAAGTAACTACCGTTACAGTGAGTCTTAAAGTGAATTTACCGAAATCAGACGACAATTTTAGACAAAGTTTGTGCATTCGAATCCGGCAATCCATTACAAAGCGCCGCTCTCCAGTTCTGCTCGCAAGCAATTAAACTTACCTGTTGGTTGCAATGATGGGTTCTTGTCGGTAGTGGCTTCATGAATACCCCAAAAGTCCTGCCGATAATATGTGCAGCAACGCGGGAACGCGGGAACGCGCGAGCTCTGCATCGTGATTTATCTTCCATTCAGTACAATTAACTACGAGGACTATCATGTATCATTTTTTTCTTCTTATTGCTTATGCACTCTAAGCATGTGTAGTTTAACTTACTGAAGTAAAACTTAACAGTGTACGGAAAAGTGATTCAGAAGGCAACATTTTGAAGTAAATTAATTAGTCCTTATAAGATATATAACAATTTACTTCCCTAATATGATTGGTTATTGATTGTTAGCGCAATCGTAGTAGAATAAGTAGATCGCGTAGCATATGTTAGTTATCAGGTAGAGCTCCTTGAGTAGAGTTAGAATTAAACATGAAGAGTACACGAGGTCACAACTGAGTTTCCTTCGAGCGTTTTCTCTCAAGTCGTAATTATTTGAACCTAGAGATGGATTGCGATCTATGATAATAGATTTCTTTTATGGCCATTGGCCCTCCTTTTTCAGTAGCTGAATTTTATGAAAGATGTGTGACTTTGATGTGTGTTTTCCGCCGGTTTCACTCATTAACATTGCCCTTCAGCACAGGCAGATAGAACGATTGCCAGCTTCAGCCTAGAGACCTGATAGCGATCTTAAAGTGTATTGGGAAGAAATTAATCTGCCTTCTGCACTGCAGCATAGCCGCCAATTGTTTGAGACCTTTTTTCTCCCAACCTAATTGACCAATCATCAAGCAGAATGTGCCTAGTCCTAGCATGTGTGGTCAGAATCCTGCATGATGATTGGTCTATTAGGTTGGGAGAAAATAGACTTGACATGGTTCTCAGACATTTGTCGGCTATGCTCTGCACTGTTAGCCTGGCATGCAAAACTATAGAGGTAGATTATGCCTAACTATCAGAAATGAAATGTACCAGAATCTGGTCCGTATCTATCTACTGTAATCTCGTTATAGATCATGTATGCTTGCAAAGGAGGCGTCATGTGTATGACGTAACAGAAAAGGTTGATGAACGGAATACTCTGAAGAACTTTCTAATGTAAACAAATAACATCACCGTTCAGGTTTCTGATTGGTTGTTGATGATCGCTTTTGATTGGCTATTACAAAATTTGCCTCTGTTATCTGAGGAATTTTCTGAGGAGCCTAACAGACAGAAGGGATCGAAATAAGCGGAGGGATTGGAAATCTTAGAATTGTCTAACAAAGCGGGCGTTGGAAAATCCACAATATTAAACTCTCAGGGAACGGGTGACAAAATACATCAGAAAGCTACTTTGCAACAACCCACGATGTATCTTTACGTCCAGGAGGTACCCTTAAATTAGCTATGAAAACTTGTAATAAACAAGTATTTGTCTCATAGGTACTATAGTTGGTTTAGAATTTTAATAAGTGAAGAGCCCTAATAAGAGAGGGGGTTTGAAAACTATCGAGAAATTAACATGCCGGGGGTCCATTTATTTGGCACCTCAGAAATCCGTAAAATCTTGAGTTAGCCTTCCGAGGACTTATTTGTTTTTGAAACGTGTTGGGTTGGGGTTCATTCGAGAGGAGTAGTTATTCAAGGGTGCTTCTTCGTTTCCATTTCTAACGCTCTCTTCGCTCGTTTGTTTTGATTTTTTTGAACAGCATTAAAACTCTCGGACAAACGCCTCTCTATATCACACAGTAACCTAAATGACAATTTGACAGTATATGGAAATCACTCTCTTTAGAGTAAAGATGGGAGGGAAGAAATCACTGAGAGAGCTCTCGATACGTTCCTCAAGTTGAAAAGGCGAGTGAAAATAAATAATCTTCCAGGCATTCAAACTTCAACAGAAATCGACGCTCCCTTATCAGACGATTGATTAGAGTCAGACAGTGATATTGATGAAATTGAGGAACTTGGCCTTTTTGGGGTCGAATTTGAATTTTAGTAGACAAGACAACGTGGAATTTTGTTATTTCGGTTTGAAACATATTTAACATGTGCTGATAAAATTGTTTTGATTAAGAGCACTTAACGTTTTGAAATAAGAGCCGGTTGTGTCTATCAGTGCCAAATCCCGCTATCATTTGAAGTTGAATGCTTACAGGATATAGAGTAAAAGCGATTGTAGGTCCTTTAAAGCCACGTAATATTTCCCAAGCTAAATAATTAAGGAAAAATGTTCTATAGTTAACGCTCTAGGCTATGGCTTGCTTGTAGAAAAACGAAAGGGAAGCGCTGTTGAGTTCAATTTTTCAGAAAAAGCTTCGCTATGTCGTGTTCTCAAATAATTTTCCGTCGTTCGTCCCACTCTGGTCATGCGAGTTTTCGGTCACACGCCTCAAATTCAGAGCATGAAAGCCCTGCTATTGTTATTATTAGAGGGTCCGTCATCTGTCCGATTGCATGTCTGCTTTTCTGTCCTTTACAGTAAAGCTTGAAAATTACACAAATCTTGTTAGTATAGACTCATTGATATGTTTCGAATTTCAAACTCCATAAGTGTCTGAACTGTTGCTGTCAACACGGAAGGAGAAAAGATTCTATTGAAACTCGTTGTAGTTCACAATGTTGCGATGGAAGGTGTACAATTGTTCACAATTGTCAGTTGTGACTCTATAAAATCGTCTAATGGCGATTATATACCATCACATGATTATCTCCACGATCAAGTGGCGAAGAGCTGGATGGATAGAAAAAGTGAGTTTGGCAAAACACTGATGATATTTCTCTGTGAGAAGAATATCGACAAATAAACCAAAATATTATATTCAAAGCTTTTCCACCTTAGAGTCCTTGGGGTAAAAAAACATATTTTTAACGTGTTTTGTAAAAAAATGTATGTTAAATTTCATTACTTCGAATAGAATCTCCCTGTCATGAAAAAGATAGGCAAGGTCACCATTTCTGGTTGTTTTCACAGAGTGACGTTAGATCTAAATCAGATTAGAATCTAATGATCGTTAGATTCAAATCTAATGATGATTATATGAGAAGATAGTATAGGCTTTGGAACGAAATCAAACCACTAGCGACGTCTTGGTCCATGCAAAGTTATAATTCATTAGTCTCCCGTGTAAACCTATGTGGGTGTACTGTATATTTCATACGAAATTCTCTTTAAAATTGTCTTACTCTATGGGCGTTAACGGCCCCCTCAAGGTCTTGGGCCTGTAGGAGGGCGCCAGCAATCAATAGCGTATTGCCATTAAACATCTGAAACAATGACTGCAGGTGAAGAGCTGATGATTCATACAATTCTCACATATCTGCCATCTTAACTCTACAGTGGACGTCACGTCTTTATGCCTCATTTCCCTGCAACAAGTAAACCCTACTTGATCATGGGATTTCCATCCTTGTGTATTCAAGGCGAAATGATTTTTCACTAAAGCCATGCATTTAGGTAAAGAATTATACGGTGTGGTTGCGATTACTCTTTTTCTCATTTTGATCTTTCACTTTGTTCAGGCTCAAATTATTATCAACATACTGTTGTTTTGTTTTAACATTTTCATCAATTTTTTTTTATAACATACTATTAGTATTGATGCCTTTACTGCCGCGGCAATGCTAACAATATCTTTCTCCGTAGTTTCCAATGACTAGAAATGTTCCGTTAGAAATGTTGGGATGGTTAATTAACCTAGACTACGCAAACAAGATAGGAGGGGGTATCGTAAAGCATGCCCACGAGTCACATTCAAGCCTTACTTGACCCCCACATACAAAATGGTGATGATTCTTGCATATTACACATTAGATATCACAAGTAACGAAGCATGCTTTGAAAAGCTGGGGCAGTTAGGGGTCCTTCGGGGAAGTACCCGGAAAAAGGAACCATACTGTCTACAACTTAGGAAAACGCCCTTTCCAACTTAAGAGATACACCCATTCTAGAAAGAAGAACAATAAAGAAATCATTAATAAGCGTATGAGATGCGTCAATATTCTAGTTGCATAGGGTCAAATTCTCTATTTGCTATGTTTTTTTTGTCAGATACATACCTTCAGCTTAAAAGGGGAACAGCAAAGCCAAAACTATTGTTTGATATGTTGTAGAATTAGACACGCTGATTCCCAATATCACCTTCGTTTTTGAGAAAAACGACGCGTTTTGAGACAATTCCGGACTTAAAGTACCTCTGGCCCCCTGCAAACTTCTCGGCCATTGTCGGCACTTATTCTGTGTGACGTCACAAATACCATGTTAGATTCCTCGAACAAAGACTCACGTACACAAGACAATCACTTATACGAGAACGCCAATAAGAATCATGCTATCTGTCTAGGCTATTGATATTTAGCAATATAGTTGGATGTGCAGTACAAAATTGCACTGGAATTGGAAAGTCCCTGTTTTCCTTTCCCAAAGATGTGAAGCTAGGAAATCGCCTGTCGGGTTGGGGAAGACCTTGAAAGAACAGATCCCACCAAATGTTCATGAATTATAGTATATCAATCGATAGGTTGATCTCTCAAAAACAAAATTAGATACTCTCCAACGTCTGCATAACAGGACTCATGCAATAATAGGAAGTGCACGCATAAATGGCGAATGGTGAACTAATTGGCAAAGTGTTGAAAATCTTATTCGATTTGATCGTTCTGTGATGGCATATAAGATTCTGAACAAGCTGAGCCCAGAAAGCCTTTGAGACAAGTACCAATATAGATCCGCGTACTCAAATTATGAAACAAGGATTTGTAAGGATCTCCAGATCCCAAAGCTTAAAACTGAACATGCCAAAAAAGGATTTTACTACTCTGCCTTAAAAGCTTGGAACGATATTCCAGCTAATATTAGAGAAATCCAAACACTAGGGCGCTTCAAACAAGAACTAAAAGCGCACCTGACGAGCTGAGAATGCTGAGAACAAAACACTGAAACACGACCCTCTGGAAGAACAGTCCATTTTATTTATTCTCTAATTTTATCATAGATATTACTAGCGTTGTATTAGGTTTTTAACTGAAGGGGTATCGTGTATAAAAATACTAACGATGATGATGAATGATGATGAGGTTGGCGCTAGTACGGTTTTGCACCTCACAGTGGTAACAGGGGGCTACCCCCATATATTATACACCATTCGATAGCTCTTCATCTGTACATTCATATGCTACCCCATTTACCCCCATAGGGGTAGGGGTGGGGTCAGGGTTAAGTTTGGGGTTAGGGTTACTGTTAGTTATTTCTTGTCAGCCATTATGAATATCATCGAAATACTCACGGTATTCATAATGGCGGGCACGAAACAGCTAACGCTAGCCCTAACCCTTCCCTTACTGCAGTTGTGTAAAGCTGGGGGAGGCACAGGGGGCTCAGCCCCCCTAGTTATTTTTTTCTCATTTTGGAGGGGTAGCGTCCCCTAGTTTTTCCAAACAATAACTGAATTTGTTGAAAACTACGTCAGCGGATGTTGGCAAGTAAGTGCTAAACGCCCTGTTGAGGTCCTGAGCATCAATGGTCCAGAGAGCAGATAAGGTATAGCCTCGTTTTTGAATAGGATAGATAGACTCGTTTTGAAATACTGGAATTTATACATGACCCTCCTTAGTTATTTAGTTAGCTCTACAACACTGCCTTACTGCTAACGGAAACCCTACCCTACGGGGGTAAATGGGGTAGCATATGACTGTACAGATCAAGAGCTATTGAATGGTCTATAATATATGCGGGTAGCCCCCTGTTATAACTGTGAGGTGCAAAACCGTACTAGCGCCCGATATTTTTTACCCTCCTAAGTAAGAGTCTGCAAGTTATAACCTTTTTCAAAGTAGGCCCTAGCACACTTTTTCGCGAATATTTAAAACATTGGAAGTAAAATTCCTACATAATTTATATACGATGTGAAAAGAATTCATCATCTATATCAAAATATGCAATAAAATCTTCTGCTTTTAGCGTGGGGATAAGGAATTACAGAAGAATAATCACTCACCCAGATAACTGCCTCCGCCATGCCACTAGAGTCATGTTTACGCTATCTTGTGCACAAACCATAAAGGGGTAAAGTAGCAGTCGTCCTTCTTATTGCTAACTGTACAAAGCAACGAACCATTTGTTTATAATTTGTAAGCATCAGCCCTATCTGAGTAGTGGAATGTGTCCTTGCTTCCGCAGGCATGAACTCTTTCGATACCCAGGAGGGATGCTCACTACTTCTGTATACGGGGGTCCATGTCAGCAATTTGTAGCTGACCCCAAATATTAAGTCACAGTTTAGAGGAACCCCAAATATTGAGTCTCAAAATTTCTGAAGAATTGTTCTAAACATTAAAATGTGGACAATATCTGAATATCACTTATAATACGATTATCATTGTCATATTTATGGTATTAAAACTTCATAATTTGTTTTTCTTTTATAACTTCGTTGTCAATTCTAAGACTCAAATATTGAATATCCACAACTTATTGGTTGAAAAGCATTATGGTATACTATGAGAACACTGGGCCAATAGCAACTTTTTTTACAAATCGAATTTGAAATTCCTATGTGGAAATAAAAGTTATGCTTTTGAAATGAAAAACAAAGTTGTGATTTACCATAAACAAAATTAAGTTGCTAAAATGAAAACAAATGCTATATTTTTGAATAAGAAAAAAGGTTTTGACTTCAAAATAGGAAAAAGTTTAGAAGTTAAATGCTTAAAATGAAAACACTATTGTGTAATTTAAGTAAAACAGTTATGGTCTCAAAATTAAAAAAAAAGTTTAGGAAGTTAAATTAAGAAAAAAGTTTAGGAAGTTAAATTAAAAAAGGTTAGTTTTTTAATGAGAACAATGGGCCACAAAACTTATGCTGTAATTCTCAAACCCCAAATATTGACTTTTATAAAGCTGTTCTGCACAGACCCCAAATATGATTGTTTTTGTAAAATCCCAGATCCCACATATATATATTGACCCTCCTCCCAGTATAGAGAAGTAGGGAATACCCCTGGGTTTCGATACTGTACAGATTTTTACCTCCGGCGCCAACCTGTCGAATAATCACTGCAGGCATCTCTTGGTGATACATACTGACTTAATTAAGACAACTTTCCTAACATTTGTTTTGTTCGTTTCTTCGTTTGTTTTGTTTTAATGCGTTATGTTGAATTAGCCTCGTTTAGGAACACTGGGGCAGATAGGAATAATGGCAGCTATAGAAACACGCTTTTAGGAGATATCGTACTCTGTTATACTTGGTATATGTGTTTACCCCATGAATCTAACTGTATCACTTAACGCTTTTGCTAATGTGTTAAGTTAAACAACTAGATGAAGGGGATAGGCACATACCCCGAAATATGCCTGCAGTGAGTATTCTAAACGTTGGTAAACATCTCTACGGTATGGAGAGAAATCATGTCAGTGGTAAAGGGATATATTCCACCACTCAGGTAGAGCTGATACCTACAAATTACTAACAACTTATTCGTTGCTTTGTACAGTTGGCAATAAGGAGAATGACTGGTACTTTACCCCTTTATTGTTTGTGTACAAGATCAGGGACGTAGGAAGCATCTAACAAGTGGGGGGCCAAGTCCTAAAAGGGGCACATTACCATACCCATTTTGGGCTTCAAAGGGGCACTTTTGGATAGTTTGCTAAAGAGTGGGGGCATGGCCCCTCTGGCCCCCCGGTTCCTATGTCCCTGTACGAGATAGCCTAAACATGACTCAAGTGACATGGCAGAGGCAATTATCTAGGTGAGTTATTATTCTTCTGTAATTCCTCATCCCAACGCTACAAGCGGAAGATTTTATTGAATATTTTGATATGAATGATGAGTGCTTTCACATCGTATATACATTACGAAGGAATTTCTCTTCCAGTGTTAAGGGAAAGGTGTGCTAGGCCCTACTATGACAAAGGTCATAACGAAGAAGTGCTGCATTATTCCGCAAGTACTATTGCAGATTTAACTTGAGAGGTTGACACTTGTTGAATAATTGTTTAAAGATTCAGAATCCAAAAAGGTACTTTTCCAGAAATGTGTCACAGCCTAGTCAGTTCACTAGCGTAAACGAAGAACATGGTAATTGTGACGTCACGCCATTCTAGGCCTTGTCGGTAGCGGTTAGAAAACACTATTAATTCTACAATCACCCAAAATTTCTCAAAAATTTTACTTGTTATCTTCATTTCAAGACAAGCTCTTTCATCTGTAAAAAAATAGTTTTGGCTTTGCCGTTCCTCCATTAAAAACATTTTGTGGGGCAAAAAGGGGCAAAATCTTCAAGTTGGGGGTGGGCAACGCCCTCTGGTACCAGGGGGGCTAGAATTGGGGAGGGTGTAAAATTTTCTCTAATGACACTTCGGGGGGGTATAAAACTTTGTGGAGAATTTTTTATAGGTATGAAATACTTTAAATACAAAATCTGAAGCAAAGCTTAACGATTTGCAGAAGTCTAGTGATCACTCTATTATATGTATCTATTTGTCAGAGTTTCTCCAATAGCAATTTTTTCTCTGATGTAAGTTTTCTGTGGTATAGTGTGTTATTGTAGTGCTCGTATTAGCAGACATCACAGCTGTACGCTCAAATGAGTTTCGATCATAAATAAACTTTTTATGAAAACGTTTCTATGCCTTATGCAAAGAAATCCCACAAAGAATGATATTTGCAATATTTTGTGAAAATGCTTTTCTTGCAATACTTCCCGGCAAGCAATTTTGCAGACCACACTTTCTATATGACCTTTTCAAGTCGATGAATGTGTCAATTGCTACTTTAACAGTAGCAATGAAGAAATCTACTCTGACACCCTTATATGGTAGATAGCAACTGGGGTGTGAAACTTACTACTTAGTTCTCAATGAAACTTTAACTTTGAATTTTGAACTTTGAACTTTAACTTTTGACTTGTGACTATTTTGTAGATTCTAACCTGCCCCGATACCCAGAGTTTTCAATGACTGACCCCTAAGAGCGTCGAATTTCGATGAAGCGTAGTTATGTTCTTAAGTTTTTTGGTTTGACAGCCTAAAATCTTCTTAACATGTTCTTAATATCCTTGTTTTTGAAATGTCCACTGATTTCTCAAAAGAGAGATAATTGTTCTGTAAAGTAGCCGAGGGTCAAATTTCATTCAGTCAACTGACTTGATGGACAACAGTGACATTAATGGGGGTCTAGATAATATTAATGTAAAAAGCAATATGCTCTTTACTGTAAATATTTCTTGCGTTTTCGTAGTCTTTGTTTGTATTTTACTCTGTTTATCATATGTTTCTTGAAAGCTATGAAGGTAGTAATTTACATGTTCTTAACCTTTTGGCATTTGAAGCCTTATGTTCTTATATGGTTTGTTCTTATAAACAACATGTGTAAGGTATAAGCAATGACCTTGACTAGAATTTTATGCCGACCATTACGACATTGTTGCAGAGATAACAATGACGTAATTCGTATGGACATGTGTCTCTTCTCATTCCCGGGGGGGGGGGATCATCTCACAGCAATAGTAGTAACGCGTCAAGTTTGCTTTCGTGGCAGCAATGACGCAGCATTTTGCCTCAATGCAGGTTCTATGCCTATTGTCTAACAAACAATAGGGATTGCGTGTCTTGCATTCTACTGTTAGTATGGACTCTGTACCTGACCGATTTCGTACGTTTCTGGGTTACTATTTACAAAATGTAAAATTGCGCTAAGTTGACAATTTACAGACATACAGACTCATTAGTCAATACTGAGAGTGATCTCTTTTATTATTACCTTTGACCTTTTGTTTGCATGCAATACACTAATCAATGGCTTTTGGCCTACAATGAAAGGTCAGGGATCATTTGTACGATGTGACTATACAGTAAATCCTCGAATTGGACCACGATAAGCCCCCCTTGAATAAGTTCCCATTCAAGAACTTCAAAATTTTAATAAGCGCCCCCCCCAACTAAGTGCCCCCACAGATAATGATGAAGACCGTGATGTGCACATATGGCTAACTTTAGCCTATTCTTGTATGTAATAGTACGGAGAATTGAAGTGCCCTCAAATGACCCCCCACCCCAATAAAAGCCCCCATAGAAACAATATCAAAATAAAATATGCTCCCAGGGGCTCATTCGAGAATTAATTTTAATTTTTGGACAAATTCACATAGCCAGATATGTTGCACGTTTATTGGAGGCCATGCAAATTCTTTTCTTCAGTCAATGATCCTGACCGTAGAGTGGTCTTGAAAATAAATATTATTCGTGTAAAAAGTATCGTTCACCACAGTTGCAAGAATGTCTTGCAGAAAGGACAAGCTCGAGGAAAAGGGGTGCTCTCTTAACCTGTTAACGCCGTCCCCAAGTCTGAAAATTCTTTGCGCTATCCCTGATTTTGTCTAAAAGAAATTTGTTTAAAAGTTGATTTTATAGGAAACACTTGTAAACTGGAATTCCCCGCATTAAATTATGACAAGCTATTTTTGAGCTCCCGGCAAACAGCACATAGAGTTTCTTTCCCAACATTTTGCATCATTTGTCAGAGCTTACGGTAAATCATGTATACTTCGTCATATTCTTTTCATTTTTATTTCATTCATATCTTTTCAGATATTTATGGAGGGGCTAATTCGAGCCCATCAGCCCTAGAGCTGATTATCAAGGCGTCCTCCATCTAAATACCTACAGATATAAACAGACCAAGTGCATATAAACAAATTACAGTTTTATTTACACAAGAGCAAAAATACAGGATTGACGCAGAATAGAGGAAAACGCAAATATTTTGTGTAAAACTAGAAAGGGGCCGTGCCTGTTTGGCCTCTCTTGTAAGATGATTCCATAGTTTCCTACCACGAAATGAAAAATATTTTTGTTCACTTTGGGAGGAGCGCATTGATGACCTAGGGTCTGTGTTCCCGTGTTTCTCAGGTTTTCAGTGAGGTACCAGTGACCACAATTATTGTGAAGCCTGATTATTAAAGGGTTTGAAGATCATGAGTTTTCAACTCTCTTATCAGAGCCTATATGGAGTACAAGGGCAGATCCAGAGCTGGGATTTGGGCGAGGGGGGCTTCTGATTCATTTTATTCTCTTCTTATGTGGGAGTTTTTGAACACGGTTGTTTGCAAAGGAAATACCTACGTTTGGGGGGCATGGCCCTATTTTAACACTTAAACAAATTCTCTTGAGAACTTGGTCATAGGTCAGCCTGCACTTTGCGCATGAGGACTGAAGGTGGCTACAAGTGAAGCCCTTATATGGGATTGGCCTGCTAATCAAATTTTCATAAATGGTGCTCTACTGACTGGGTAACTCGCGATCTGATTGCCCTTGTACTGATTGAAGTAAGTTTTATACTATGCAGGATGTGATATGAAATCTCTGGTCCCATTGTTTTGTTCTTTGTCAACGGAGCTAGGACAAGAAGCAGCCAAGATTTGCAGTAAGCTGTTCGTTGGGAAAATGGGCCTAAATCATAAAAAAAACACTTCTACTCTTTTATTCCAGCACATCTCTCACATTGATCACTGTTATCGAGCCGATAAGGTGTTTGATGTGACAGACGCATGCACTTTCCTCTCCTTCCTTCCAAGGTTCGCTTCCGTTTAGGTAACTGTTGGCTCTCTGACTTTGTTTTGTTTCTGGATAAGATGTGAGATGTCCCCCCGGGAATGAGAAGAATATCATTTCGAAATAAGCTACGTCACTCATTCGCAAACCAAAGAGGTCTCGTTCCAGTCTCCTGCCCTATTAGCCTTAAAACTGCTAGCACGGCGCGGCATTCATAGAGAATTCAAGGTGTAGAGAGAGGTACAGGTAAGTATCCATCTTTTAGTTTCTCATATTTTTTTCACCTGTTGTGCTATTTCACAGTGTTCCTTTACGCGTCTTTTACGAATTAAATGATAGAAACTCGTAGCCGTAGCTCATTTGTGTAGGTACTGTTGCCTTTTTTCTGACATGACAATAGATTTTTAGGGCGAGCTGGAGACACTTTTGCACTTAGAAGTCAATTTCTTATTACGATTCACTTGGCCTTTTATAAATTGTCAATTTTCCGGAGGCCAATACAGAACCCTGTACCGCATCGTACATAAATATGGTTGCAATGCACAAGTTGTATGATCTTGCGAAAACGTATTCCAGACGAGAGTTAAAACGGTATCCAGACAAAATTTGATTTAACCCATTTAGGCTTACGACACTGTTGTCGACTGTTGAAAATCTGTGGAGCAAAGTAGGTGGATAAACGTAGCTCATTTGCATCTATTGATTCTGCTGAAATCTGTTGGTTTTGGCACCAGTCCTGGTTAAATGTCAAAAGGTCTCTAGACGAGCTAGTTGCTAGCAAAGTATCAAAACTGACTTCCATCTTGCAAATAGCTCTACATCCCATTCAATGATTAACAAGTGAATTTGCCCTGATGGTATGATGGCACAGTAGTTGAAACTGCTCCCACCCCCTATCTATTTGTGGCAATACCTGTGTTTCTTATAACGAGCCTAGCAGAGTACCGTAATATGCGGTTACTTGGGCCAGCGCGGCAACTTGGACCAGTAACTAGGTATGAAAATGAATAATGTCTTTTACAGTGTTGGGAGCTTCAACAGCCATGCACTAGATATTTTAATTTTGCTTAAGGATTCTAATTACAAAATACAGAACATTTGAAGTTAAATACTAGATTTTTCTGTTTCTATGGAAAGCTAGTTAGTCAGCACCAAACTCAGTCCAAAGTTTGCATGTTCAAAATGGGTACTTTGTGTTGGAGATGACATCAAGTATTCGTTCTAGTTAGTAGTTTTTTATACATTGTATCCCTGTTGCTCAGGTATTAATCTTGCCTCGTGCTTTTGCTGAACATGGCTGTCTAACTTCGTGTGTACTTCTCGATAAATAGTTTTATCACTTTGCAGGCTGCTATATTTCTAGTACTGTATATGAATATTTCTCATGAAAGGTGGATAAGAAGTATATTAATTTTCAAAATAGTAATACAAGAATTGAAAAGATTAGCGATGGTTTCAGCAAATTTATGGTTTAATTTCATCAATGACATTTCTACAGAGAGCGGGGTAACTTGGACCACCTTGTGTTATGGGATATAATGTGAAACTATCAGCCACAACAACGTGGATTTTATTTATCCTGTTTATCGAAACATACGGATGGCGATTCTATGTGCAGTTAAAAATTTACAGAATGGTAAAATGTAAAGTGCTAAAAAGGTCTTGTTCTACTGATTCCATGCTCGTGCCAATGCAGACAAGAATGGGCGGTAAAGGGAAATGGTGTTTTTCTGTAGATACTCTATTATTTTATATCTTGCATTTCTGTCACAAAATCTGCGACTTTTGTAATACAAGCAGTTTTTTGTTGAATTTTTTCCAAGAGGCTATTTGTTAGAAACGCTATTTTATTGTTGATTTTTTCCCAGAAAGCTATTTTTCTTCAAAGTAATGCTATAATAGCACCATATTCATATTTGGAGTGACAATTCATTATTTTCAATCTTTTTTCTTTATGTTGTTACAAGGTAGAACTGGTTCCAGGTCCCACTGTATATGGCTACGTCAGAAACTGAGAAATTTCAATAACTGGTCCAAGTTGCCCCCATGCTATAATTACTTGGACCAGAAAGGTTTTTTACAAACTGCAGGATATATGGCGCACCATAAGTTTGCAAATCCATTTAGTCATAAAGTACTAAGTCTTTAAAGAGTTTTTTAATGATAATTCGGTATCTATTCATCAGAAGAACCTACAGCTGCTGATGATTGAGATTTGCAAAACCAAAAATCAGTTGAATCCTCCGTCTATGGCAGAAATTTTTTACAACAAGGCAGCACCCTTTCAGCTAAGAAGCACCCCTTCAGCTAGAAAGCACAAGTAAACTAAATCTACCAAAAGTGAGAACTACAAACTATGGTACAGATACAGTACGGTTCATGGGTCAAAGAGTGTGGGCAAAATTGCCAACAGAATTAAAAGCTTCCAGCTCTTTGATAGTTTTTAGAAAACACCTGAAGTCAGAGAAATGCGGACATTGCAACTGTAAGATCTGCAAGGCCTTTATTTATGGAATAGAGTATTTATAATTTTTATAATTTCTTTTTCCTTGCTCTTTTTTATCCTGTAAATTTTTGAATTAGCTCTAGTAGCTATTATAAATAGCCAACTTTAAATTAAAGAGTTGATAATAATAATAATAATGATATTTTTTTCAAATTTCATCTTATATCATATAATAATGATAATAATAGTAAGTCTCTTCCATCTTTCTATGAACCAATAATAAATGAAAAGTAATAGGGAAAATTTTCATAGGCAAGCAAAGCTGAAAAGTGGTCCATGTAACACCATATTGCGGTACCTAGTTCTTGGGGTTGGTTATTTTTTGACCTGTTTTGACCGCATATGGGTAATAATAGCTCCTTGTTAGTTTTTAAATCTTAGCTTAGTATCATAGATACTTCAGACTTCAGATAATTCTGACCGCATGTGGATACTAATAGCTTCTTGTTAGTCCCTAAATCTTAGTGGAACATTTAGTGCTAAAGATATTACAAGCAGTCCGGTAGCCAAGGGAGGGCCTGGGGGGCAATGCCCCCTGGACTTGAGAAATTTACCTCTATGCCCCCCTACAGAAATGAATTATATATATATATAGATATATAGATATATATATATATATATATATATATATATATATATATATATATATATATATATATATATATATATATATATATATATATATATATATATATATATATATATATTGGCTGTGGCCCCCCTTGCGAATTCAAGCTGGCTACGGGCCTGATTACAAGTGTGCGTTAGTTGAAACAATGGACTAAGGGCATTGCAAGTGTAGAAAAATAACAGATGCGAGTCACAGCTCACAAAATACACACAAGTTATGCGAGTTTTGCTTCTTAACTTGCAAAGATATAAATATTCGAAGTTGAAACACCCGAAAATTATTTGGTCTATTACATGTAGGTGCTTCATGAGGCTGTTCTTTAGGAAGTAAAGTGTATTCCATTCCTTTTATTGGCTTCAAAATGAAAGATGAATGATCGGTTAAAGTGGTCTTAAGATTGTATCTTTCACAACAAAGATCATTTAAATTTAAATTCATTTAAATTGAACCCAAAGTTCTGCAACTTTAGATGTGATGGGAGATTTTTGGGTTCAATTTAAATCCGTGTGTATTTAATGCTTCATTGCTACTTTTGAACTGTCTAGCATAGAAGAGCATGTTAGGTAAAGTGGAAAAAGAATTTCCTGTTTAACTCAATGCTTGTTACTCTCTTCATCCTGTAATAATTCTATAAAACATAGAAGAATAAGCAAAAAATAAATATATATTCTTTATATATTCTAATATTTCTATGCTTAGAAGAGCATGTAATCCTTTGCTTGTTGACTGTTTCATCCTTCAGTAATGTTAAGAAACAGAAGAACTTACCTTGTATGGAGTTATTTTACAAGATGAAATCCTCCCTTGTAAGCAAATGTTACCAGGAGGCCATTTCTGCAACTCCATTTCTGGTAAATAGTTGACCGGTTACATGGTTACCCATGGTTGAGCTCGCTGCTTGGGTTTTTGCTGAAACGGAAATGGAATCTCACTAGTTGTTTGCCTGTGTCATTGTCAAGCTTTTCAGGTCAGGGGATAAAGGTCGGTTTACCAGAAAAGGTCAGAGGAAACATAGAGGCTTTCAAGACAAAAAGTCAGGGAAAATTTTATGCTCTTTAGGTAATAGTCGGGGTAGGTTTTCAAACAGTCTTGGTATACCCTGAGAATGGTATAGTTTGAGATCAGATACGATTTAAGATATTCCCAATTTGTCATTCCTGGATGCAATAATGCTATCAACATCCATACAAAAGTCAAATTGTAAGCATCAAATAATTCTTAGTGTATCAATATAATCCTTTTCTCCTTAGTTTAAAACAGTTTATCGTAAATCAGGGCTTTGGTCGGTGCTCAAACGATTGACATGTATTTCGTAGTCAGTTATTGCACGAAACTGCTTGACAAATGAACTGGCCTTTTACATGGTTTCCTAAAAGCCTTCCATATCAAGTGCGTTAGCTGTGAATTTCCGTTAGCTTTCTGGGTACTAAAAGGTTGGCCCAGTGCTTGTTATAGAGGACACATATCCTGAGCCATCGATATGCTGATGTAGAGTTGCAAATTCCTTTCCTCAGTGTTGCACCAGGTACCAATTTGCTGCTTGGTGGACAGTGACTCGCATATTGATGTATCGTCCATAAGTCAAGCGCTCTAGCCAGTGGAAAACATCTTTTGTGTTTACATAGTGATCTACTCCTGTTGAACATAATATGTTCTTATTGACATTGTCCAGTATCTTTATGGTAACCTTTCCAATTCCGATTTTTAAGGGTTAGGAATCATTCAAAACGTACGTAACGGAAAAATTGCCATTTTGACCTCCACGGGCTTGGCACAATGTGAACTTGCTGAGCAAAAGGACCGAGCTCTTCAACAAGTTTTTGCATAAAACTTTTCGATTTTATTGTTACCACGTTTAAGTGTAATGTAGACATAAAGTATTATTTTTGTGTTTCAGTACTTCTCAGTCATGTTGTTGAAAATATTACTTAGATCATAGTGACAATACAGTTATACATAGCATAATATTATGCACAACAAGTAAATTTTTTTTATTTTATTAACTTTCAGTCATGATTTTGGAGATTTCCACTGCACTGTTTGTCGCTGTATTTGGATACATCCTTGTGAAGTATGGCCAGCAACTGCTACAGCTCAAAAACTATCCCCCAGGGCCATGGCCATTACCTATAATTGGTAATTTGCATCTACTCGGCAAGAAGCCCCACAAAGCATTAAGCGACCTTGCACAGAAATATGGTCCTGTTATGGGTTTCAGTTTTGGCAGTGAGCGGGTGGTTATGGTACAAGGCATCAAGGAAGCAAAAGAATTGCTGGTAACAAAGGGACAATTTTCTGCTGGTATGACCATTACTAGTGTGTGTTGATTCTAATTAAGTGGTGAGGGGACGTACTGCATGGGACATGTTCCAAGATGACTGATTACAGGTCTGAGGGAAATGCAGTGGGTAAACATTGCACATTCTCTTCAAAATTTGCGAGCGATGTTCACCAAAGGGTTGCATGTTGATCGGAGTGTGTTGCAAGTGTAAACAAGTATTTATGCCTCTTTCCCATTATATATACTTTTTTATTATCTCGAGGTGTCGCACCTTTTTGTTATGTTAGAACAGGGGTTGGCAAACTTTTGAGTGCAAGGGCCATATTTACAAATTCTAAGTCTTTTTAGGGCCGCATAGTATGTTTCCATATATTTCTCAAGACACAGAGTGGTCTATAAGCAGCTATTGAAGTAATATTCTGTAATATTAAACAGTAGAAACATGAAATGAAACACATACATTTGGAAAGCGAAGTCACGTAGTGACTAACTGTTATGAATAGGACAATGTCAGTGAGAATGTCATAAACGACAAGGATAATGTCATAAACGAAGTTATGTTTGCTTCCTAACAATTTTCGGCGAGCCGCAAAAAAGCACTTGGTGTTCCGCATGCGGCCTGCGGGCCGTAGTTTGCCCATCTCTGTGTTAGAAGATGCCACGTTGCAATGGAAGCTCATTTTCAGACTCTTTAGCCTTCATCAAATAATGGCAACTGTAACTGGAAATTCAACAGGACTATGACTATGACTTATTGTCATTTCGTGTATATTTTTCGTGACTTATCTATTGAACATAGTCCTGTATTGGATCGTACATTTCTCTGTAATTTTCTTAATATTTTTGGAAATTTAAGTGTTTCTTATTTTCTTACGTAAATTTCAACACCTAGAAGTTTGACCTTCTATGCTCAATCCAAACAACTTTCCTTGTAAACCAAGGGAAATCTGCTGAATTTTCCAGAAGAAATGATTTAAAAATGCTGGCTTATGCCAGCGGATTCACAGATTTAGTTTCTCATTTCCAACGCTATAAAACATGTTCTATGAACAAGTTGAAGTGGCTTCTTATCTTGGCAAAGTTAATTGTTTTAAGCAAAGTAGAAATGGATAAGGATATAACTGCTGTTTTCGTCAGAGTATTTTAGGCCCATAAATTTGTAATCCAAAATTGTCTTAATTTTGTAGTTTTTAAGCTAAAGAGACCCCACTTATTCAATTGTTACGCAGTACATAAATTACCATTTATTCTTGATGTTAGCTGTCTTTCATTTGTTTTGCCAAGATTTGCTTTCTCAATTACCTAAATTTTTATCAACAGGCCGGCCTCAGGATAATTATACAGCAAGTATGTTGTCACGGGGAAACAAGGACATCGTTTTTGGTGATTACAGCCCCTCTTTGAAGGCAATGAGAAAGATCGCCCACGGTGCGCTCAAGGCATATGGAGAAGGCTTGATAAAACTTGAGAAATCTGTTTTGCAAGAAGCAGAGGCATTATTTAAGAGGTTCGACAAGAAAAATGGAGAAGGATTTGACCCAAGAGATGACTTAAGTGAGTTACTAGTTTGATTTGTTGTGAATTTTGACATAATTTAGAATAGACATATTTTAGCATATTTCAATAGCCCAGCTGTGTTAAGGAATATAGCCTAGAGTTGTTCACCACTTGTCAACATTCACCTACCGAACCTAACTGGCATGACGTGGTAACGTTAAAGGTTAGTCCCATGTACGATTCCGTACGTTAGGAAGTGCCTGTTGGAGAGGACACTTATCCTGAGCTGTCGGCATAGTGAGGTAGGGTGGCCAGTCCCTTACCTCACCGCTTTTTACTTCACCAGTGCTGCCAACACTTGCCCATTGCTACTTGGTAGACAGTGAGCGAGCATCCTACATTTGGTCCGAGAGTTCGGCTCGAAGCATCCATGTTCTGCTCAGCAGTCAAGCGCTATATCCACTTAGCCATTCTCCCATCATGAAGTTGTAGGACGTAAATAACGAATAAGAGATTTGGTGAAGTTGACCTTCCAGCTGGTATCTTTTGTGCTATTGATTCCATACTGGCATTCAATAAGAGGCTGGAGAGCTTTTTGTTCCAGCCTTCCTCTCTCACCAGCAGGTGCAATGCAAATAGCGTTGGAGCTACGATGGATCTCGTGTGCAAATTGGTTAAGAGAGGGGCAGCGCGAGGAAATGCATTTGAAGCTGTCACACGATAGCTCAGTGGCAGAGCACTTTACGTACAATGTCAGGCAGGGGTCATACGTTCGAGTCCCGCTCGTTTCAGTTACTTTCTCGCAAATGCAATTTTTATTTGGGAGCTAATTTCTCATATTTCGATAATTTTTCCACCTTTACTCCAGTTAGCTATTACATGAAATATTCTCCAAAATATTGTCAACTGTTACATCTTGAAGTCGGTTCTTGTTGTAGGACATTTTTCATAATCTAAACGCATACTTTTGATTCCCTTTCAGTCCTCTCTGTTACAAATGTAATTTGTGCCATTATTTTTGGCAAGAGATATTCTGAGGATGACGAGGAATTCCAGCATATTCTCAACTCCATTACCATGATCACTGACGCTGATTTCGCCGCCCCTGTCAATTTTGTGGGATTTCTACGACTCTTACCGAATAAATCTTTGTCAAATCTAAAACGTGGAATAAAAGGGCGTGATTATATCCTGGATAAGGCATTGAAGGATCATAGAGAAACATTTGACCCCGATAATCTTCGCGATTTCACTGACTTTATTTTGAATGAATTTCAAAAGCAAGGTAAAGAAGACAAAGGCATGCGGGACTGTGTTGACGATATCAACTTGCAACAAATTCTAAGTGATTTGTTCATAGCTGGAATGGAAACAACATCAACAACACTCAGATGGTCCTTTGCCTTCCTTTCAAGATGCCCTGATATACAAAAACGTGTTGCGGATGAGCGAAAGAATATACTTGGTGATAGGATGCCGAGATTGAGTGACAGAGGCAGTTTGCCATACTTCGAAGCTGTGATACAAGAGACATTACGAATGGCATCAGTGGCGCCTTTAGCTCCACACAAAACACAGCAGAGCATAGAATGTGGTGGCGATAAGATTCCTGCTGAGACACAAGTGTGGTACAACATATGGGCTCTGCACAATGACAATAAGGAGTGGAATGAGCCATCCCGTTTCAAACCAGAAAGGTTTCTCGATGAACAAGGAAGATTTAAGCGAACAACAGATCAGAGCTTTATGCCCTTCGGTGCTGGAAGAAGAGTCTGTATTGGAGAGGCATTGGCCAGAATGGAGCTGTTTGTGTTCCTGTCAAATATCCTGTACAGATATGAAATTCTACCCGATGAAGAATTTACCGATATGGAGCCCGAGTTTGCTATAGTATTGAAGCCGAATCCATTCAAGATAAAACTGAAAAAGCGTTAAACCTAATTGGGACGTTGAGTGGCATAAATAAAAGGTATGGAAAAGAGGCAAAACTCTATGGAAGATTGAAGTATGTATGGTTACACTGAAATGCACGTCACTCAACATTTCCATTTTAGTATCAGCTTTAAGTTCTTTTTATGCTGCGTAACTAACTCTGATTATTTTACATGAAGTACTATAGCTATTGATTTTGTAAATTACATTTGGTTTCCTAGTGAATTGTTAATTAGAAGCGATTGTTTGTAATGCCTGTAAAATATGTTAATTGTAATGAAACGCTGACAGGAACAATTTTCCCTGACGTTTACTAAAATTAGCTCCTTTTGCAGGTTTTCCTGGTTCGCTATATACCTAGGCATATTCAGAAGCTCCAGGATTGAGTCTTGCGCGCTGTGCGTTTGCTATTGGGCCTTCCAGAGACCATACGAAATGTCTACCTGACGGTTCTGGCCATATGATTTCACAGCAATATCGATACAGTTTGTTGCCCAAGCCTTCTTTTCTGGCAAACTATTTCTTTTAAATGAATAAAAAACCTTAGTAAATTGAATCATGCAGAACGTGCCCCAATGTCCAGAACTTTATACAACCAGAATCCATTAGGTTTGAGCACTAATTGTGATTGTATTTCAATATTACATTAGATGATTATTAGAAAATGTCCAAGATTGATAGCTTTCTACGTTTGTTCAAATAGCGACTAGATATTGAAATTGCATCCTTTTAGAAGTTAGCGGGATGCCGTCAACCTGGAACAAATATTTCCTTACGACCAAAGCCGTTCTGAAAAATCAATCTTTCTTGCATGAAGATAGGACACATCTGATACCATCGTTGTGATGGCATCACAACAGTGGTGACGTTACTATGATGGTGACATCATGATACTGATGACATCGTCATTATGACGACATGGTAGTGGTGGTGAAATTGTCATGGTAGTGGCATCATCGATGTAGTGAATTCATCATGGCAGGAGATAATAGTCCTAAGGACAATTTGCCTTTCAAAATTGTGTACATGCATTTTGATTTAAAATGCAATGCCCAAACTAACTTCTTTATGATTTCACAATGGCATTAATGACTTTCTGTGATTGCTGTGCAATTTCTAGCTTTACGGCTAATCTGATATTAGTAATTTCATTTGATCTGATGAGTTATGATATTCTACCAAACTTTTTATGTACCCAATACTATGCATTGTATAATAGCATTCAATAATAGACAATCAATGTGACTTTAACCTTATATTCATCTGCTTCTATTGAAAAGTAAAGCTGCCAAATACATTCTAAAAAACTTCATGCAGTATATTGTTACATTGTTATCAGTAGCCCTATCAGCTAATGCTACTTTTCAGGGGGCCGTGACAAAAATTTAGATTTTGAAACATAATATATATATATATATATATATATATATATATATATATATATATATATATATATATATATATATATATATATATATATATATATATATATATATATATATATATATATATATATATATATATATATATATATATATATATATATATATATATATATATATATATATATATATATAATAAGAAAAGGCTAACAAATACCTCACACAGAGCTACAGTAACAGAAATGTGGCTCAATGATACCTCTATAGATATGTCTAAGAGTTTCCTGGTGTAGCAGTTTCTTATCAGTATGTCTAAAACTCTAAAGAACGAGATACTTTAACACACTGACAAATCTAACATGTTCTTCCCAAAAAGTTGAACTCCCAAATATTTGGCTTTTTTGACAATATCAGTTTGTGATGCGAGGCATCATTACAATAGTATGGGGCTGCACTTTTTATCATGAATCTTCATAAGGTTTGGCCTAGATCCTACCGCCACTGCTTGAGTCTTAATCAAATGTAGAGAAAGCTTATTTCCATGAAGCCATTGCTTCAGATTGTACAAGTGCTTATTGATGTTTTCACTGAGATCAACAATATTTTTGGAAAACTGTGATAAGGTAATACCATCAGCATACATGACAACCTGGTTGCTTTGCAAAAGAAAATGA
The DNA here is from genome assembly GCA_964019165.1 of Mastigias papua. NCBI lineage: Eukaryota > Metazoa > Cnidaria > Scyphozoa > Rhizostomeae > Mastigiidae > Mastigias > Mastigias papua. The sequence goes on along the minus strand of OZ025271.1, from coordinate 1,528,569 downwards.
ATGATCATTAATGTAAATCAAGAACAGTAGAGGTCCAAGACAAGAGTCCTGAGGAACTCCCCAAATGATATCATCAGGCCCCGAGGACACTCCATTCACTCTGCAAAACTGCATTCGGTTACATGAATAAGGTGCGAACCATGTATTCTCAGAGCCGTTAACTCCATAGTTCTCCAGTTTTTTAAGTAGGATTTCATGGTCTACGGTGTCGAATGACTTTTTTGAAGTCAGCAAATATCATTGCTATATTCTGACCCTTTTTCATGTTAAGATACCAGTCGTTTGTGCAATTAAGCAGGCAAGTAACAACAGAGTGCAAAAATCTAAACCCAGCTTGGAAATAAGAAGCTTGCTTCTGTCAAGGTAGTCACAAAGCTGATTGTAAATTCAACTTTTCAATGAAAGTCACAAGTTTGTTGACACTACAGAACTTCAATACAGCAAGAAAAGGTAGCAAACTTTTAGACATAATAAAGGCCTTTCTCCATCCGACACTCGTCAGAATATGAAACGTCGGATAACGACCGAAAGGTGAACCGAAATCTATAGCCACATGCGGATCATCATAGTACTGGTGAGGATTTTCAACGCCTTTACTTACAGAGAAGTGTATATTTGGTTGCTTCTTTTTATGCATTTTATATACTTAGTGGATGCGGATTATATTCATATATATATATATATATATATATATATATATATATATATATATATATATATATATATATATATATATATATATATATATATATATATATATATATATATATATATATATATATATATATATATATATATATATATATATATATATATAAGTATTTAAAAATATATAAACATATATATACAAGTATCTATAAAGTGGACCCCCGAAGGACATTGAAGAAGTGTCCGCGTTAACGTCGTGTACGCTTTAAAGAAAATTCCCCTTTTTGAGTGTGAGCTCAAATACACAAAGCATTGGCATCACTTCAATAAGGGGCTATTCAAAGAGTACGTACGCTCTGAAGGGAGTTGGTACCTAATAAAGCGTGCAAGGGAAGAGGGTCTATTCAGAAAACATACGTACGCCTGTATAATTAAAACGCTTATTATTTGCGAACCATCCTAAGTAAATAGAATTATCTTTTAAACACTGTACAGGCAAGATCTTTCTAAACATGAAAAACCTTAATTCTTGAGTTTGCGAAATTTGCGAATTTTGCGAAATCTGACAATGTTAGGATAAGCGACAGATTCAAATGTTTAGGCGGGGTGATGATGGTTTAGAAGTCATGGGAGTACCTCCATTAGGTGCAACAGTTTACAATGGGAGGGAGCCTAAAAACGGACTTATTTTCAAATTTCGTACTTGTTCAATGGCCCCTAAATAAGATGTGGCTCAACTAACAAAACACCCGCCTCCTTCAGACTATTCTGTGCAAATTGCTTTCATTTCAATAGCAACACGAATTGTTGGGAATTTGAATGTCTTCACATCGTTTTCTGAATCATCGTCATTGCTGTCACTATTGGCACAAATTTCTTTGCACTTTTGATATGACCTTTAAGTGCTTCTTCACATAAGCGAACTTACAAATCGCATATGCTTGTGTCAAAATTGGTCATCCAAGTCTCGAAACCGAAAAGAACCACCGGTATAAGACATGACATTCAACTTACAGCACGTTCTGTAATCCGATTTCTTAAATTTATCCTTAAATTATTGTTTTCAAACAAAACTTAATGTAAATATTCGTATATATATATATATATATATATATATATATATATATATATATATATATATATATATATATATATATATATATATATATATATATATATATATATATATATATATATATATATATATATATATATATATATATATATAGACCGGATTTGTTCGGAGGATCGTCAGTTTGAGAGTAGGTTAAGTGAGTTGACTGGATGGTTAAGTGATAGGGGCTGTGAAGAGTCAATAGTTAATGAACAGATAGATAGGGTATGTAGGTTGGATAGGGGACTCTTCTAGCTACGACAGGTAGGGAGCCCAACCCGGGGGGATGATAGAATTCCATTAGTTATTACATGCCACCCAGCGCTCAACAGTGTGGGGAAAACATTAAGCGATCTCCACCCTATGCTTTCCAATTCGAAAGAGCATAGGGGACTTTTTCCTGAACCTCCGGTCACTGCATTTAGACGATGTAAGAAACTTAAGGATATATTAGTTAGGGCTAGACTTACTAACAACAATAACTGTGATACAAAGAGTTGTGCTCGTTGTGAAAAATCCAGATATCAGGTGTGTCAATCTATGTCTGATAATGATAGTTTCCATTCCCACGTAACTAAGAAGGAATATAAGATGAACTTTTCGTTTAATTGTGATTCGTCGAATGTTGTGTTCTTGTTTGATTGTGTTGTGTGTGGTTTCCAGTAAGTGGGTAGTACTAGCAAGCCTTTTAGGCTTAGGTTTTATAATTATAAGGCGTGTTATCGTAGGTATAGGTCAGGGCCTTCAGTTCTCCAGATAGACTTCTTCAGGCATCTTTCTGAGGATGGACATCATGGGTTTCTGGAAGGCATTCTTGTTACTATAATTGATAAGCTTGTTGGGGGGAATAGGATACGTGAGAGTTTCTGGCAGCATAAGCTAGACACTTTCACACCCAAGGGCCTTAATGTTAGGGAAGTAGACACATAGTATTATTAATTATTTGAGTTTATTGGTTTGCTTTTATTTACATACTCTCTGTTTTCCTCTCTTTACTGTGTACACTTGCCTCACATAAGTATTTCACCACCCTGCTAAAATGGCGGCCAACAGCGGCCAAGGGCCTAGTCTACAACATTTACATATCAAAAATGTCTCAGTGTAAGGGCTTCTTCCCTCTAAATTTAGGCGGGAAAAGATTCGTTAGTTTCTCAAGTTTCGGAGTAGAACACACTTTGAAACAATATTGATATTTTTCCAAGAAAAAATTCGCAGTATTTTAAAGCAGTGCTATCGATAGTATTGGCAATAATTGTTTACAATAGGCATAGCAAATTGTAGAAGAATGAAGCAATTTGAATATAAAAGCATGATTTTCTGGCATTTCAAGGCGAAAATGTTTCAGGCCTAGCATTCGAAGTGAATGTTTGGTAATTTGGCTTTTGCCATTTAGAGCGACAAGGTTTTAGTTCATGAAGCAGTTAAGGGTGAGTTACCCTTGAAGAATCTAAATATCGATTGACATAAGTTGTGCATTTAATAAAATAAAGATAAGTATTATATAAAGAGCCCTTTTGGTATATATGTAAAGTTTGATAATAAGCATAGTTATTAGGACCAAAAGTATGGCCTATATTCTTTTAGAAACCAAGAAAATGGAAGCTTGCCAAAATGACATGACCATTGGTATTAGAACATATCGCTCAGCTGAAACTGTCCTGTGATCTAAAATAATATTATTCTGACCGGAGTGAACCAATTCAGCAAAAAATTGTTCTACTATCATGAGATCTCATACATTTTGGCTATAAGGAACTGAAATAGCACACTCCTTCTTCAAAAGATTAGTGTTTTTTACACTATTCTGTTATGTCACCTTCACCTAATAAGTGCCCAAACATTTAACGACACTCCTACGTCACAATTCCTAATATTTCTAGCACACTATCCCAGTAATACTATGAAGTTAGTTTTGCCTCAAACCTGAGTAAATGAAGAATATTTTTTATTATAAATATGGTGATTGAACACTATGATGGTCCAAAATCATGCTATTAAAATTGCAAAGAGCAGCCCATTGGCCACTACTGGCCGCCATTTTTAGCGGGAGGTGAAATACTTACATAATATGTAAAAATTACATTTTGTTGTTTTACATGTTACATGTTTTACATGTTATTGTGAGGCAAGTGCAATTTGGATTTATTCCAGTTGTTTAGGTTGCTCTACATTTTATTTATACAGGCTTTGTTCATATTATGTTTGTTTGCTCTCTATACAATCTATTTTAGTTTGTGTTTGGCTTTCTTTCCATTGCATTCCTCACTTAACATTATTCTGCTCGGTATTCTCCTAACCCCGGTGGGAGGGTCAGCATCATCCTCTTTAACACCCCTATATTCTAGTTGTTTAGGGTCAAATTTTCTATTTGCTATGTTTTTTGGCAGAAACATACCTTCAGCTTAACAAATTTTGCAGGGCTTTGTGGGGAAAAGCCTCTCAGTTGCGTTGGGGACGCCCTCTTGTCCGCTCCAAGCTTGTTTCTGTATATCAAACTTCTAAAACCTGATGATTCATTAAGCTAGGCTTAAACTCTGCTTATAGTTGCTCTAGAGTCACTTATCTATATTATTTCATTAATTCCTGATTTCATTTTGTCCATCATTTGTAATTCTAAATGCGGGTAACTAAGATATACCATGGGTGTACCTTATAAGCAATGACCTCTTGACCTTGATTGGAATATAATGCCGACCATTACGACATTGTTGCAGAGAAAACAATGACGTAAGTCGTATGGAAATGTGTCTCTTCTCATTCCCGGGGGGATCATCTCACAGCAATAGTAGTAACGCGTCACGTTTGCTTTCGTGGCAGCAATGACGCAGCATTCAACCTCAATGCAGGTTCTATGCCTATTGTCTAACAAACAATAGGGATTGCGAGTCTTGCATTCTACTGTTAGTATGGACTCTGTACCTGACCGATTTCGTACGATTCTTGATTACTATTTACACACTGTACAGACATACATACTCATTTGTCAGTACTGAGAGTGACCTCTTATGTTATTACCTTTGACCTTTTGTTTGTATGCAATACAGTAAACAATGGCGTGTGGCCTGCAATGAAAGGTCTGAGTTCTTTTGCATGGTGTGCCTATTCCATAAATCCTCGAATTGTTACACGAATGTGTCCCCATTTAGGAACTTCAAATGTTTAACAAGCCCCCTCAACTAAACTCCCACCATCGATGATGATGATAAAGACTTTGATGTACACTAATAAGGGGGGGGGGGTCATCAGAGTTTGCGGAACCGCGGAATTTGAAGAAAATTGGTCGTGGAATACGGAATCCTGGCAGTTTTTTGACGGAACGACAGAATTCTTCATCCTTACCGTACGCCGATTTTCTGGAAATTGGATTTCAGCTGAACATTGCGCGTAACGGCGGATGTGTACCCCCCTGATGACCCGTTAATAGCCAGCCCCAAGGAAACAGTATCAAGTAGATAAGCTCCAGGGGGGCTAATTCGAGAATTAATTGTAATGTGAAATAGCCAGATTGGTGTAGGTTTATTCTTGACCTGAAAACAGGCCCGTAGCCACCTTGAATTCGCAAGGGGGTCACAGCCAATGCATATAGTACATATATCTATACTTAATTTCCGTATGGGAGGCACAGAGTCAAATTTCAGATGTCCAGGGGGCCTTGCCTCCCTAGGCCCTTCTTGGCTACGGACCTGCCTGAAAATTCTTATCTTCAGTCAATGTTCCTGACCTGACCGTAGTGGCCTTGAAAATGAACATTGTTGATGTAAAAAGTAGCGAGCACTGTACTTGCAAGATTGTCTTACAGAAATATCAAGCTCGTAGAACAGGGGTGGTGCCTAGGGAAAGCTAGAAGAGGCTATAGCCAACCGTCGGAGTATGCGAAGTCCCCCTCCCCTCGGTAGGTATAGAATTATTTTATCGCGGGTATTTCTAACAGCTCTCGTAACCTTCCATATTCAGATCTAGTATTGTTGTGTTTATCGACATCAAACATAAATAAACTTGAGATGCTCCAAATTCTAGCGGGAACCTGTGTATTTGGGCAATCTTCTTCTTGTCAATGGCCATCTTGGCAATCGGAAAGACAAAGAAAAGCAGCGTTATTTGCATAAAAATGTGTAAATCGATTGACAATATGCATATTTAAAGATTACTGGCAAGGAATAGGAACAATTAACGGATTGCTTAACAATTTCAGGCACAAAACCTGAATTTTTTAGGAAAATCAGTCATTTCCAAGGAGACTGGCCTGTCAACAAACGCTACACGTTTTTTTATATAAGAAACCTAGCTCAAGGCCTAGAACTAAAAGTGTCTTAATTTTTGGCCACATTTTAGTTCTAAAAGTTTCTTAAAAGTTCCTTAATTTAATAAAAAAGATTGCATTGAAAACGATATAAAACACGTGGATATAGCAAACTATTAGCATGATAGCAAACAGAAGACGTTAGTGCGGCTCTAAATCTCAATCAACCTCATGTCCTCATCGTTAATTTCAGAAAACTTTACGTAATCTTCACTCTGGTCCTCGAAAAGCATACGGTATTGGTTCAGTTCTGCGTTGAACTAGGTAATGGTTCCAATGTGCCATTTGTCACAAATATGCATATATCTTTCTCTCAACCAAAGGATATTTCTCACATTTTCCTCGAACAATCTATTTTAGTTGACACTCGTTACATCCATGGAGGGAATATATTTCACAAAGCCCAGACTTTGAAGTAGCACAGAAATTTCTAAAGTTTCTTAACTCTTTCGTTGTAGTTCTAAAACTTTCTTAATTTTTTGCGTGTCGTAGTACTAGGTTGCTTATAAACTGGTTTCTTATAAAAAAAACACGTGTACATGAACTAAAATCTGAAAACTCATCACTGTGTTTAAAAATAAGGTGCAGTAAACATTTGAACTAGATAAGCTTTAGTGCATCATTTAAATTCAAGCCTTTTGAACATGAATCTAGTGAGCTGCACAGATCTTGCAGCATTGTTATTTTCAAGTTGAAAAGTTCCTCTGGTAATCTCACTTTTGGTTCCTCATAAAAATAAGTGCAATTTATAGGAGCTGATTCAGTTAAGCATAGATGCCCCCTATTAACATTATTGAGATGCATAATTTGTAATTTTCAAATTGTTCATAAATGAAATGCAGATTTAAAATAAGTTACATTTATGTTCATTTTCTGTACTGTCATCCTTATAGTTTATCTTGCCCATTACAGAACTATGACCTTCGAACACTGTTCAAAATAGTCAGGCCACAGAACTGTGCGAAACGTTTTTTGAAGTGATTTATGGCAGCTAGAAGTTGAAAGGGCTTCAAAGGTATGGTTACATCTCAATATCATGGATAAGATTTCAATTTGATGAAATTAGGTATATGCAAAGTTTTATATATGCATGCTTCCTTGTAAGAAAACGACTCAGCTTCCAAGCCCCCATACCGGGCATTCCTTCAGCTGGGCCTCTGTTTGTCTGTAAGATATCTTGCAATGTCTGTAAGGCAGGGTGTCTTATAGCATTGTCACCATTCGAGATTTGCATGAGGGTTCTCGTCCTTGTCTCAGTATTGCACAAAATGTAAACCTTCTTTCCCACAAGCACCTGTCCCTATTTGAACACTTAAAACAAATTCTCTTGAGAACTGGAATGGTCATAGGTCAGTCCGCACTTTGTGCATAAGGACTGAAGGTGGCTACAAGTGAAGCCCTTATATGGGATTGGTCTGCTTATCAAATTGTCATAGATGATGCTCTACTGAATGGGTAACTCGCGATCTGATTGCCCTTGTACTAATTGAAGTAAGTTTTATAATATGCAGGATGTGAAATGAAATCTCTGGTCCCATTGTTTTGTTCTTTGTCAACGGAGCTAGGACAAGAAGCAGTCAAGATTTGCAGTAAGCTGTTTGTTGGGAACATGGGCCTAAATCATGAGAAAACACTTCTGCTCTTTTATTCTAGCACATCTCTCACATTGATCACTGTTATCGAGCCGATAAGGTGTTTGGTGTGACAGACGTATGCACTTTTCTCTCCTCCCTTCCAAGGTTTGATTCCGTTTAAGGTAGCAGTCTACCTTGATAAGGCAAAAATGAAAAACTGCCATTAACTAAAAAAGTGCCTGAGCTACAACCTTGAAACTCTCGGCTAACTTTCATGTTGTCATGTGAAGTGTAAAAATGTATGTTTGATAGGGTGTGGTCAAAGCGTTGTCATAGAAACAACAAAACAATAGTGGCAATTCATCGTCTTGTGAAAGTGATATCTCTTAAACACCAAAGCCTATGGAGACAATTCCTTGGGTACACGTTAGAAGTAGTATGGTCCATGCAATGAGCACACAGTTTCATGATATTGTACTCACTTCTGAATTTATCTTGAAAAATGGCTTTTTCTTAAATTTTTCATAAAATGTTCCCTCTATCAAAAATATGTGTGTTCATTGCATAGAGCATAACAAGATACACATTACCTGAAAATTTTACATCTATATCTCATACACAATGAAAGATATCCTTTTCACAAGCCTCTCAATTAGCCGTAATTGATATTTGAGAAAAATGAGCTTAAAGTTTGACCTGGAAAAAACAATAGAATTTTCATGATTGTTTGAACTTTTCCAGGCTTGGCTGTTTATATAACATACCATTCCTATTCCTTAAAGTTTTTAATGACTTCTAGAGGCATCACAAAGTTGATTGTAGGCTCTAATTGGCTGCCATGTGCATGCCCAATACTTGGTGTATCACTTGGCTTTTCATCAACTTTCCTCCTTCCTTGATTCTGTCCCTTTTTAGCTTTTGGAGCAATTTCCTTTCTTCTATTAGATATATTCTCTGGTTGTGCACATAAACCAAAAGCACCAGATAAATAACTCTTCTCCTTAAAATCTAGTCTTCTCTTCTTTATGGCTCTTAATTGCTTCCTGCGATTTCTATATTTGTTTGAGACCTTTATTGCAGCATCCTTCAGTCTAATATTATCCATCTTTCTTAAGTATCTTGAAGTCTGTTGACCACAGTTAATTTTAAGTGCTTTCATAACATCTGCAATAGCTGATGCACCAATATTGAAATTGCCAACTGATAAACATGCAGCAATTTTAACTTTCCTTTTGCCACTAAAACAAGTTTTAGGACACCTTCTCCATACCATTCCATGCAACGACTCATTCTGGTTCTGTGTTATCCCTTTCAAACATCTCTGTAACAAAGTAACATCAGACAGCCTATCAAAGATTGGCTTCAAAAGGTTGAAGAAAACTGATGGAAGCCTATGTTCTACAGAATATGTTGCTGTTTTGTTTTTTGCATCTTGCCAGAATTTGCACCATGTAAGATTGTCCTTTGGGCATAAATCATGTTGCTCTTCTAAAGATTTTCCCTCCTCCTTTACCATATGTTTCAGAATGGCTTGTATTGCATCATGCATCTGGTCCAATTGTCCTTTGTTGCCCCAAATTGCTGAGCCATAGTGATTTTGCATCTTATCAATCACCTTATCTGTAAGCCTGCCTATGCCCCCTAAACCTTTCCCATCATCAAGCTTCTTTCCTTTATAATGTGCTTTCAAATCTCTTAGGTGCTTCCCTAATCTCTTCTGGATGTGTCCTATACATTCCTCCTTTTCAATTTCATATGCATCACCAAACTCTCTCTTTAAGGCCTCACGAACAGACCCAAAACACCCTGTATCACCATCACCTACCATAGTTGTATATTTCAAGCTCCTTTGTTTTATTGAACGCATGAAAAGCCTTATTGCTCCTTTTGTCTCCATTTCTCCACTAGATCCTTTGTGGTTAATGGGGCAAACATACTGGTGCTTGTCTTTCCATTGTTTGTACTCATCACTTAGGTGATCTAGATTTTCATGAGCTTGACATTGGTGACAAACCAATGAAAGAACTTCAAAGTCTAAGACTTCTCCTGTGCGCACAGAGAAACAAATACTATGCCATTTTTAGAGCTATAGCCTCTCTTTTGCCAGGTTCCATCTACTGTAACAGCAACTTTTGCAACTTTATGCCCATCATCATCAATTTCAATCATGTCCTTGTTTTCTCTTTCTGTGACGAGCATAAGTCTATTGGCTGCTTCATTCATTATTTTCTCACAAACAGTAGTTGATGCTTTCTCAAGACGAACTAACTTTTTATTGTAGGCTGCTTTAGACAAGGGCTTTGGCAGGTTGAGAATTCCACAAAATCTCTCTAACCCTGCAAGACCAAATTCCAATGATGCAACAACCGACCTACAATTTACTTCATATGATGCTTCTCCGCCTCTTTTGTCTAGCCTCTCTGAGCCAGTTAGCTGTTGACTTGTCTCAAGTTGTGTTTGTGTACAACAGGAACTGCATATAAGGTATTATGTCTCAGCCAGGCCTTTACTATTGCTAAATATCAGGCTTAATCGAGATTTAGGATCTCTACATGTTCGACAAATAGCAGCAATGCTGACAGCGCTCACCATTAGTTGTCTATCAATAATAAAGAACCATCACCATCAGAACTGCTGCTGCTGCAACTACAATCTCTCATTCCTTTTCCAGCAGAAATTGATCGTGTGATGGTGCCTGCATCGTCTGAATTAAATGATGAATTCAGTAGTTTTGACATTGAAGCACTTCCTTCCTCTTGATCATATTCTGCATCTATTACCGCAGCTGATGACGGTGTTGGTATTCTTTGATTACCTTCAAAACAGCCTTGGCCTAAGTTCTACGTTCCAAGGTACTTTGAGGATAAACATTTTTTCTAATTCCTGCAAATCCTTTCCTTTTCTTACGTTTTATCGATCGAAATTTGCGATAATAAACTCTCTTCTCGGGGATTCCCTTCTCTGACAACTTTCCTTCGTCATCAGAAGGGCACTTCGTAAAATTTTCCTCTGCCATATTGAAACACTTTGAACTGGGATGTGGATGGAAATGCATTGTGGGATATGCTCAATGATTTGCGATTTGGTATGATTATATTTAGGGGGCTGAAGCATGTCATATGGGTGTATAATGTCCCTAGCAACCAAAATCATATTGGTTGCTATGATACAAACATCAGACTAGTGCCTAAATAAAACGGATTTTCCAAAAAACTAAAATAGATACCCAAAAAATCCATTCAATACTAAATTCTTCAATAAATTTCATACTGATATCGTAAAAAAACGACATTTGAATAATTTTTTCATAATTCACTATGATCAAGGTAGACTGCTACCTTAAGTAACTGGTGACTCTCCGACTTTGTTTTGTTACTGGATAAGATGTGAGATGTCCCCCGGGAATGAGAGGAAAATCATTTCGAAATAAGCTACGTCACTTGTTCGCAAGCCAAAGAGGTCTCGTTCCAGTCTCCTGCCCTAGTAGGCTTAAAACTGCTAGCACGGTCACCGCATTCGTAGAGAATTCACAGTGTTAGAGAGAGGTGCAGGTAAGTATCCATCTTTAAGCTTCTCATGTTTTTTTCACCTGTTGTGCTATTTCACAGTGTTCTTTAACGCGTCTTTTACGAATTAAATGATAGAAACTCTGCGTTGCCGTAGCTCATTTGTGTATGTACTGTTGCCTTTTTTCTGACATAACAATAGATTTTTAGGACGAGCTGGAGGCACTTTGCACTTAGAAGTCCATTTCTTATTACGATTCAATTTATCTTTCATAAACTTTCAGTCTTGCGGAGGCCAATACAGACCCCTATAACATATCGTATATAAATATGGTTGCAATGCACAAGTTGTATGATCTTGCGAAAACGTATTCCAGACGAGAGTTAAAACGGTATACGGACAAGATTTAATTTGACCCGTTTAGGCTTACAACGCTGTTGTCGACTGTTGAAAATCTGTGGAGCAAAGTAGATGGATAGACATAGGGTCCATTTTTGAATTATTGATTCTGCCGAAATCTGTTGTGTTTGGCACAAATCCTAACTAAATACTTGTCATGGGATTTCTAGAGAAGATAGTTGCTAGCAAAGTATCAAAACTGACTTCCATCTTGCAAAATGCTCTACATGCAATTCATTGGTTAACAAGTGAAGCTGCCCTGATGGTATGATGGCACAGTAGTTGAAACTGCTCCCACCCCTCTCTATTTATGGCAATACCAGTGTTCGGTATGAGGAGCCTAGCGCAAGACCTAGTTCCTGGAGTTTGTTATTTTATGACCTGTTTTGACCGCATTTCGGTACGGATAGTTTCTTGTTGGTTTAGTTAACTCTTAGTAGAGCATTTAGTCGCATAGATACTTCAGAGTTCAGGTAATTTTGACCGCATTTGGGTACTAATAGTTTCTTATTAGTTCCTTAATTTTGGCCTAACATTTAGTGCTATAGATATTGCAAGTTTGCGTTAATTGAAACAGTGGACTATGGGCACTGCAAGTATAGAAAAAGACAGATATGAGTCACAGTTCATAGAATACCCACAATTCATGCAAATTTGCCTTCATGATTTGCAGTAATAAAAAATCAGTGTTTTTGTAGCGTGCAGTTCTAAACTCACTTTTTGTAGTTCTTGAGAGTAATCTCTGCAAGTTACAATATACGATCAGGCAGCTTTTGACCCTTGTAGAATGAAAGGTTCCACTTTCGTAGCAGGTACAAAAGTTTGCACCTACCAAGAGCTGCAAGTTTCTGTGTTAACCATACTTATGGGTAATGAATGCTAATGTTAGTGTTGGCTCTGCAGGAAATTTTTATCATTTGTAAATGTGTTTTTTATGACTTATATTTTGGTACTATGAATACATTGGCTTTAAGTAGCTATTTCTCGTAATTTGCATACATGTATATCTTTTTTGTACATTTTAAATAAATTATGAATAACAATACTAACAAACTTCTTGTGTATATAATACATATCGCTACTTGTATATTTGTTCATTGGTTCATAACCCTATATCTACCTTGAATGTTACATCTAAAATATACACGCATTTTTTCCTGCTAAGATTGTACTTTCTAGTCCAAAATCTCACAAACTCGTGTAGATTTTTTATTCTTTGTGAGAGTATAAGGCATAGCATTTTTTAATAAGTTTACACTGGACAACATTATCAAAATCCAATGCATTTATAACCTTGTATGGGTATACAATTTTAGTAAGGAGTCATTTAATAAAGGAACTTTCATGTTGGAGGCCAAATGTTTAAGGAACTTGCACAATAAAAGAAAAAGTCCCTGAGAAACTGTTAGATTTCAAATGCTTTTTGTCAGTGCAAAACCTTGAGATTTAGAAATCATGTTTAATTCATTGCTTCAAATTTGCACAAAATGCGTGTAACTCGTGCAGCAGATGCGTCATAGAAGGGTTACAGTTGAAACTTAGAATATCTATAGCTTCCTGACCTAGCACTGATTATAATCACTGATGACTGATTATAATCACTGATCACTGATTATAATCACAGATCACTGATTATAATTATTTACGATATTTTTAGGGAATTAAATATGCAGTTATGATAAGGAAGTATTAAGGAGTTTTTTGTACCAAACTGTGATCGAAAGAGGTCTGATGAAATGTAAGAACTAAATTTTACGTTAGATTCCTTGTTGAAAACTTATGTAAAATCATGTAAAATTATGAAAATTTATTACTTGCATCGCAATGACAACAATTGCGTTTTTAACTGTTCAGAAGAAGATTTCTGTGATTATTCCAATGGTTAAGAATGACTATCACCATAAATCCTGGAATAGGCCATATTGAACCAGCCCCCTCCCCTTGAATATGCCCCCATCTAGAACTTCAAATTGTCGATAAATCCCCCTCGAATTAGCTCCCACCCCAGATAGTAATGAAGACCTTGATAAAAACTAAAGCTTAAATTTAGATTATTCTTTTAATATTATGGACAAAAGGCGTTTTGAATATGAGCTTCATATGCAACATATGTAAATAACTTTATAAACATCTCCGTCGAATAGCCCCTTCCCTCGAATAAGCCCCCACCCAACATGTGCCAAATATAAGTATAACCCCAGGGGGTTAAGTCGAGGAGTTGCAGGAATGCTTTTTGGGATAAGTTCACCCCAGGATTCAAAAGCATGATATCTAGCAATGGTTTTGTTATTGAAATTAGTAAGCTTTTGGGGATACTCTCTTACTTCATAAGTTTAGTTCAAGGAAAATATTTCTGAATCCAGAATCAAGCTACTTTAAACAAATTTCACTATTTGGCAAATATCGATAATACAAAGGAGATTGTACTTATAAACCCATCTTTCGTTATCGATAACACATTTCTAGTAATCCAGGCAAAATTAACTCCAACAGTATAGTTTTTTGTCTATTTTGGTCTCAGTTCTGCCTGTGGGGGTGTTCCTCTTGTTGCGTCACTCAGTGTTCTAAATTTCTGTGCCAGGGCGACAGTTTTTAGTGTACTGGATGACATTTTGTCGCCCATTCATGCAGTTGGAAAGTCAGGGCTTATGCTGTCAGGGAAAGTCCGGGGGAAAGATGCTTTTTCACTTTGATCAGAGCAAGTCAATGAAAATCAGGGGCACTTGCAATGGTCAATGGAAATAGCATCATGAGACTACAGACGTGGGAAAGAAGTTTAGTTTTTTCATCAGAGAAGTAGTTAGGTTCATTAGCTTAAACGTATCATGTTTCATTTCCCAATTCTGATCAGAATGATTGTCATATTGATAACTGTCCCAACTAGAAGCACAGAGAAATTAAGTTGCGCTGTTAGTTTTGCAGTGTTGTACATGTTTATTGGCGTTGTTGTTTGGGGGTGCAAGGATGTAGTACCCCTCTGGCATCAGATAACGTAGGCGATTGCACAAATATCAGTTGTTGTCAGCAAGTTTAGAAATTTTAGTTTCCTCTGTAATATGATTTTCATTTTCGTTCAGTTTTATTCTTCGATTCACATTTGGGGACTATACTACATAAATACTATCTTTAAAGTTTATTCTTATTAAACTAACAATTAGTTGTAATAGGCTTTTATGTAGTATATATGTATATCTTTTCCTTTTAAGTCCTTTTAAATTTATTGTATGTAGTTAAGTAGAGGGCCCCTTGAAAATCAGCTTTGTTGCTTAAGGTGACCCTCCTAAATTGTATGGAATATGAATATATGAAATAAGTATATTCTTCGGTGTAAATTTTTAAGCATTCTAGAGGGCAACGATTGGAAAAGCTTTTTCTGCTCGATGCGTTGAAACCAGCTATTGACTCGAGGCGCCACCTTTGACTTACGTTAGAAGAACCAAGTAATGAACGATTGAAAGTCATTTCCTCCTCTCCTGCGAGAAAGATTTGGCAGAATCTTTCCTATCACATCTAAATTTGCAAAATATTAGGCTCAGTTTAAATTCGTGTGTATTTAATGTTTTATCACTGCTTTTGAAATCTTTAGAAATAGAAGGACGTTTCAAGTAATGCAAAAAGCATCCGGTTTAACTCAATGCTTGTTACTCTTTTCATCCTGCAATAATTCTAAGAAACAGAAGAGCTTACCTCAAATGGAATTACATTACAAAATGAAATCATACCTCGTAAGCAAATGCTTTAGACCATTTGTGCCACTCCCTTTTTAGCAAATACTCAATCGGTGACCACACCCTGTGACTTGGCTTTCCTTCCTCTTATTTGAGCTCGCTATTGATGCCCCTGCACATATTGCTAAAACAAAAAGGAACATCTTGCTATTTATCTACTTGCATCATTGTCAAATCCCTCAGGTCAGGGGAAAATGTTGGTTTCCCAGAAAAGGTCAGAGAAACATAGGCTTTCAAGGAAAACATGAGGTGGAATTTTATGCTCTGTAGCTAATAGTCAGGGTAGATTTTCAAAAAGTCTAGATATATTCTGAGAATTGTATAGTTTGAGATCAGATATGATTTAAGTTATTTCCAATCTGTCATTCCTGGATGCACCAAGTCTATCAACATCCAGACAAAAGTCCAATTGTGAGCATCAACTGATTCTTAGTGTCATCATCATCATCATCATCATCCAAATCATATGTTTACACAGAAACCCTATCAGCTAACTGAGATACAAAGAAAAGGTGATTAATATTAAATTGTAGCAATATAATCCTTTTCTCCTTAGTTTAAAACAGTTCATCATTAAAACAGGGCTTTGATCGTTGCGCAAATAACTATGTTTATTTGGTAATGATGTATTATACGTTTTACATTGTTTCACGCTCTAACAAGTGGAAAACTTCTTTTGTGTTTTCATAGTGATCTACTTGTGTGGAGCTTCATATATTCTTATCAAATTGTCTAATATCTTTATGGTTAACTTTCCAAGTCCGAATGTTAAGGGTTAGGAATCATTCAAAAAGTATCGGAAAAATTGCCATTCTGACCTCCCCCGGCTTGTCACATTCCGGCTGCTACCCCCCTCTTTGTTACGTATCATTCTGGAATGAAACCCCAGCCTCCAAAACACAATCTTCATATTTATTACAATAATATATTCTAGAAGAACATTAAATTAAGTCTCAAAATGGGTGAAATTTAGGTATGATTGGGTGAAATTTGAAATTCCAAAAATCTTAATCTCTTTCTTTATTTGATTATTTATTTAAGGAAATCATCAAAAAAGTGAGAAAGTGGAAACATTGCACTAAAATTCCGGTTTTACGTGCCCCCTACCGTAACTTACTTTTTAACGGCCCTTAAATTGCTCAGAATGAGTTTGTATGGAAGCATTCTCGCCTGTATCTTTAACTGTCGTATAAATTTGATTTTCTTTCAGCTGCTCTTTTAGGGAGCTGTCCATTAGTTATGACCGGGGTTGGGACTGAAGAGACAATGGCTGGGTAACTGATAAATCAGTATGTTCCTGCTTTTTCGTGCAATACTCAAATTTTGCAGAACTAACAGGCTATTCACCAAAAGTGCTACTCCTTGATATGAAGCAACGTAATATCAACTGCAAAATTTAGTAGTCAGCGGCAACCAATAGAAGGTCGAATTAATAGTCATTGTCGATACGAGCGACTGCTGCTGAAGAAGAAGACTAGTGTTTCATATCATATACGAGGCTACGATAAAACCTGAGGACGGATACACGACAGTCGATCTTGGGCCGTCAGTCGCTCGAAGTGTTCAACGAGAGATATACAATTCTACGCATAGACATACTTAGGAGTTGAGGAGACATATGTGAGAAAGCTAGAGTGGAATAAAAAGAGTTAGAGCCAGTTAGAGAGTTTGACAAAGAGAACATTGTATTATGAAATGAAGAGTGCAATACGTGCTCAATATGAAAATTCCGAGCAAAAGGATTGAGCTCTTCAACAAGTGTTTGCATAAAACTTTTTGATTTTGTTGTAACCACTTTTAAAGGCAATATAGGTATACAGTATGATTTTTATGTTGCAGTACTTTTCAGTCATGTTGTTGGTAATATCACTTAGACCATAGTGGCAATACAGTTATGCATAGCATGATATTATGTACAACAAGTAAATTGTCTTTATTTTATTAACTTTCAGTCATGATTTTGGAGATTTCCACTGCACTGTTTGTCGCTGTATTTGGATACATCCTTGTGAAGTATGGCCAGCAACTGATACAGCTCAAAAACTATCCTCCAGGGCCATGGCCATTACCTGTAATTGGTAATTTGCATCTACTCGGCAAGAGACCCCACAAAGCATTAAGCGACCTTGCACAGAAATATGGTCCTGTTATGGGTTTCAGTTTTGGCAGTGAACGGGTCGTTGTGGTACAAGGCATCAAGGAAGCAAAAGAATTGCTGGTAACAAAGGGACAATTTTCTGCTGGTATGACCATTACTAGTGTGTATTGATTCTAATTAAGTGGTGAGGGGATGTACTGTATGGGACATGTTCCAAGAGTCTGAAGTATAAGATATCTGATCTCATTCCGGTATTAAGTATACTGTATGAATGACTGCATGTGTTGGCATTGAATCGAAGCTTTGTTGAATCAATGGGACATTTTTAGACCTTTCAATGAGCAAATTTGACGCGCGCTGCCAATCGCGCGCATACTAAATATTCAGCTAGGAGAGCTTTCCTTTGTACTTGGATATAACTCTTTGATAGAGCTGGCACGAGCGACATGTCGAGCCGGTGAACTGAGCAGGACGCTTGTCTGAAGATGGCCAGATAGTGGCCGAAACTAGTCAGCATTGAGAATAAAAAGTGCAAAAGACCACATTGGTGCCTATTTCTTCAAAGAGTACTGCCCTCTTCATATTGTTCATTGTATATATATATATATATATATATATATATATATATATATATATATATATATATATATATATATATATATATATATATATATATATATATATATATATATATATATATATATTTCTTCTAATTTTCTATTTATTCTAATTCAACATCGTAAATATTCTTTTTTATTTTAATAGCATTTCAATTAGGTTTTCTTCGTGGCCCCCTGAAAAGCAACCACTCTTGGTTGATGGAGCCACCGTGATTTACAAATTTAATATGAAATGACATGACAATGATAGTGTAATATATATATATATATATATATATATATATATATATATATATATATATATATATATATATATATATATATATATATATATATATATATATATATATATATATATATATATATATATATATATATATATATATATATATATATATATATATATATATATATACATACATATATATATATATACATATATATATATATATATATATATATATATATATATACTCTATATATAATAATATAATATAATATAATATAATATAATATAATATAATATAATATAATATAATATAATATAATATAATATAATATAATATAATATAATAAAATATAATATATATAATATCATTTAATATACTTTAATTTACATACCGTCCTTAAACTTCTAATAATGCAGGGTTTGTCCCATGCTATTAATAATAATGATAATAGTAAAGTGAATAGCTAGACATGATATTCTTCCAGCGTACTAACGATACTGTTATCTTGATGGACCTGTCGAAGAACAGAAGAGAAGCCATGAACACATACTTAGTTCTTGTGTCATGTAAAGGAGAGGGTTTGTGTTGTCTTTAAGGTTCGTTATAGGAAGGCTTTGTTCAAAAACGAAACACTTCTATATTCAATTGTCAATTCAGCACGTGTCAAGTCATTATATAATCTTCGACCAGCAACAACAACTCAATTTTGTCCAATTCATGTTTTGATCTATCATAGTTAACTGACTTATTGTAATTTCATGTACGTCTTTCGTGACTTATTTATTCATCATAGTCCTTTATTAGGTCATGTACATTTTTCTGTAACTTTCTTAATTTTTTGTAAGTTTAAGTTCTTCTCACTTTATTTACATAAATGTTAACACCTAGAAGTTTGACCATATATGTTCATAGTATACGCTTGACCTTCCATGTTCAATCTTAACAACTTTCCTTTATAATCAACGAACATCTACTGAACTTTCCAGAAGACATGATATAGAGATGGTGGCTTATGCCATCGAATTCGGCAGATTTAGTTCCCCTTTCCGTTGTTGAAGTGCCTTATTATCTTGTCTTGGCAAAATTAAGTAAAGTAGAAATGGATAAAGATATAACTGCTGCTTTCGTCAGAGTAGTTTAGGCCCATAAATTTGTAATCCAAAATTGTCTTACTTTCGTAGTTTTTAAGCCATAAATGCGCCATTTATTCATTTGTTACGTAGTACATAGATTGCCACTTTTTTATGGTTTTTACCACTTTTCATTTGTTAGCCAAGATTTGCTTTGTCAATTGCTTAAATTTTTTCATCAGGCCGGCCTCAGGATAATTCTACAGCGGGTATGTTGACGCGGGGCAACAAGGACATCGTTTTCAGTGATTACAGCCCCTCTCTGAAGGCAATGAGAAAGATCGCCCACGGTGCGCTCAAGGCATACGGAGACGGCTTGATAAAACTTGAGAAATCTGTATTGCAAGAAGCGGATGCCTTGTTTAAGAGGTTCGACAAGAAAAACGGAGAAGGATTTGACCCAAGAGATGACTTAAGTGAGTTGCTATTGCGTTTTGTTTGTGAATTGGCTTGGATTTCTTTCTGTAGAAGTCATCCCACTACGAACCATTCGTCTATGATTTGACAAAACAATCTTTACCTGATTGAAAGTTGATAACCAAATTGATAGAGCACCCAATGTTGACATAATTTAGAACTGACATATTTTAGCATATTTAAATAGCCGAGCGGGGTTAAGGAACTTAGCATAGATTTGATCACACCTTGTCAAAATTCAGCTACCGAGCCAAATCAGGATGACGTTGTAAAGATAAAAGGATTCATATTGTAAGGCCCCATATACGATTCGGACGTTGGGAAATGCCTGTTAGAGAGGGGACTTATCTTGAGCAGTCGGCATTGTGAGGTAGGGAGTGGCCAGTTCCTTTCCTGGTCGCCCTTATCATCACCAGTGTTGCCAACATGTACCCATTGCATCTTGGTGGACAGTGAGCGAACATCTGGGTTCTGGAACGAGGGTTCTGGAAAAGAATGTTAAATCCGCAACCCTTTATTACATTGAAAACAATGGCCAGGCCTTAAGAAAAGAAAGTGATATGCTTGAGGCTCTAAATCATTACTTTGTTTCAGTTGTGAGGAACCTAGCAAAACAGATAGACACACAGCTCGAAGACAGATAGACGCACAGCTCGAAGATACTTTTCTTTTAAGCACATCACACCTGTAAGAAATCAAATTGAATCTAAGGCCATTGATGAAGGGTGTGTTTTGACTGCAACTAGTCGATTAGAAAAAGAGAAAACATCTGGTCCTGGTAAAGTGTCTGTCGCACTTATACAAGATGCTACCAAATCTATTTTGTATCCACTAGCGTTAATAAACAACTCATCACTCAAAAATGGAGCCGTCCTGAAATCGGGAAAGTAGCAAATGTTACCCCGATTTATAAGTCAAGTGCAAGAACTGATGTAGACAATTATAGGCCGATATCTGGGATAACTGTGTTCTCGAGGATGTGTGAAAGAATTTGGCATGCTCAGCTTTCCTGAATTTTTACAAACAAATAATACTCTAACAAAAAATCAGGCTGCTTTTCGTAATCTCTATTCAACAATGACATCGCTTATTGCCACCACTGATTACAGATACAAAAATATTACTTGTAGCAAAATCAATTTCACCATACTTCTGGACCTAAAAAGGCCTTCAATACCGTAGATCACATCAAAAGTATGGGGTAAAGACCCAGCAGGAGAATGGTGCGAATCTTACTTATCAGACAGACAGCAATTTTACTGCTTAAATGGTATAAAAACTAAGCCTAGGAAAGTCCCAAACGGGATTTTTCAAGGATCTTCTTCAGGGCCCCTCATATTTATTGTATACTTGAATGACTTCGGTAAATGCTTACAAACCGGGCTGGAGAGCTTTTTGTTCCAGTCGTCCTCTCTCACCAGCAGGTTCAATGCACATTGCATTGGAGTTGCGATGGATCCCCACGTGCATATTGGTAAGAGACAGGCAGTGCTAGCATATGATGTGTCTTTGAGCATGCATTTGAAGGCGTGGCACAATAGCTCAGTGTTGGAGCACTTGACGTACAAAGTCAGGGGTCATGGGTTCAACTCCCTCTTGGTTCAGTTGTTTTCTCGCAATTTCAATTGTCATCTGTCAACTACTATCTCATATTTTGATAATTTTTTCCACCTTTTCTTCAATTAAATTTGTTCCAGCATTAATACCCATATAGGCTATATTCCTATTTTGAAATGTGAGCAATGTACACTCCCCAAAGGGTTGCTAAGTCGCAGCAGAGCATAATGGACTCCCAGAGCATAATGACTCCCAGAGCATAATGGACTCCCAGAGCATCATGACTCCCAGAGCATAATGACTCCCAGAGCATAATGACTCCCAGAGCATAATGACTCCCAGAGCATAATGACTCCCAGAGCATAATGGACTCCCAGAGCATAATGACTCCCAGAGCGGATAAGTGAAACTCAAACTTGTTTTGTTTCCCAAAGAAAACTCAAATCAGGAAAGATCTGAGACTTGATGAAGCTTGAACCTTGCATTATTTTTAGATTATTGTAAATTTCATCGAATTTGAGCCTAGATATTCTTGCAAAAAGAAACGTGTGTAACAGAAGGTGATGTGAAATGATGTGATGGATTTTATTGTAGACCATTTTACATAATCTAAACGCATACTTTTGATTTCTTTCCAGCCCTCTCAGTTACAAATGTAATCTGTGCCATAATATTTGGCAAGAGATATTCTGAGGATGACGATGAATTCCTGTATATACTCAATTCCATTAACCTGATAACTGACTTAGATCTCGCCGCCCCTGCCAATTTTGTGGGATTTCTACGACTCTTACCGAATAAGATTTTGTCAAATCTAAAACGTGGAATAGAAATGCGCGATTATGTCCTGGATAAGGCATTGAAGGATCACAAGGAAACATTTGACCCCGACAATCTTCGCGATTTCACTGACTTTATTTTGAGTGAATTTCAAAAGCAAGGTAGAGAAGACAAAAGCATGCGGAACTGTATTGACGATATCAACTTGCAACAAATTCTAAGTGATTTGTTCTTGGCTGGAATGGAAACAACGACAACAACACTCAGATGGTCCTTTGCCTTCCTCTCAAGATGCCCTGATATACAAGAACGTGTTGCGGAGGAGCGAAAGAATATACTTGGTGATAGGATGCCGGGATTGAGTGACAGAGGCAGTTTGCCATACTTCGAAGCTGTGATACAAGAGACATTACGAATGGCATCAGTGGCGCCTTTAGCTATTCCACATAAAACACAGCAGAGCATAGAATGTAGTGGCCATAAGATTCCTGCTGAAACACAAGTGTGGTACAACATATGGGCTCTGCACAATGACAAGAAGGAGTGGAATGAGCCATCCCGTTTCAAACCAGAAAGGTTTCTCGATGAACAAGGAAGATTTAAGCGAACAACAGATCAGAGCTTTATGCCCTTCGGTGCTGGAAGAAGAGTCTGTATTGGAGAGGCATTGGCCAGAATGGAGCTGTTTGTGTTCTTGTCAAATATTCTGTACAGATATGAAATTCTACCCGATGAAGAATTTGCCGATATGGAGCCCGAGTTTGCTATAGTATTGAAGCCGAATCCATTCAAGATAAAACTGAAAAAGCGTTAAACCTCATTGGGACGTTGAGTGGCATAAATAAAAGGTATGGAAAAGCACGTATGGTTACACTGAAATGCACGTCACTCAACATTTTCATTTTAGTATCAGCTTTAAGTTCTTTTTATGCTGCGTAAGTAACAGTGACTATTTTCCTTGAAGTACTATAACTATTGATTCTGTATATTACAGTTGATGTCCTATTGAAATCGCCAAAGCAATCATGTATATCGCTTGGAAATTGTTATCACTAATCAAAAAGTGAGAAAAACAATGGGTATTAAATTCCTGTAAAGTAAGCGATATGAACATGTACAGTCCCACAATCATGATATACAGGGTTCATAACCAATACCGTAAATTCTCTATTAAACCCCCGGGGGGCTTATGGATGTCAAGCACTCTAAATGAGGGCTTATTGGAGAGGGGGGCTTATAAGAGAGGGAGGGCTAAATAAATGTTTTGAAAATTTTTAATAATATACTGCATATTTGCTGTTTAAAAATAGAGAAAAATATTCAAATTGATTAGTGTGTACATCATAAGTCCCCAGCAGAACAAACAAAATTGAAAGATTATGTGGCAACTGTTGATAAAGAAAGTTTTGATCTGCAGAAAGTCAATGAATGACTTTGATTCCTTAAAGTTTGGGAGCTATTGTTTACTGAGCGTGATCACGCTTAGTGTATTTACTCCTATGAAGCTTAGTTATGCTAGTTACTATTCTATATTTTATAGGGGGGGGGGCTTAATAGAGAGAGGGGAATTAATAACTATTTTAGTCTAGAAAGGGAGACTTATTGGAGAGGGGGGACTAAAATGAGAATTTACGGTATTAGAATCAAATTTCCCCGAGTTTTCCCTCGATATTCCTTGACCGATAGTCGAAGATACTTCGTCTGTCCTTGAACCCCAATTCACATATTTGCAAAAGTACTAAAAGAGCATATTAGGTTAGTAATAAGATGACATAGTGCAAACATTTATTAGCTACAAATGGAGTAACAAAGTTGTGAAAATCCATTCATTAGAGAATGTGCTTTTTCCTGACTTTTCCATTACTTGAAAAAATTGGAAAGAACTCCCGGACAATTAAAGGTTTTCCCTGAATTTTCCTAAAATGGGCTCCTTTTCCAGGTTCGCTATAGACCCAGGCTTACTCAGAAGCTCCAACATTGAGTCTTGCGCACTTTGCGTTTGCTCTTGGGCCTTCCAGAGATCATACGAAATGTCTACCGAACGTTTCTGGCTATAGAATTTCACATCAATCTTGATGCAGTATGTTGCCCAAACCACTATTACTGGCAAAACTATGTCTTATGGATGGAATTACAAAACTTTGCAAATGGAATAGAACAGATCTTCCGCCAATGTCCAGAACTTTATAAAACCAGAGCCCATTAGGTTTGAACACTAATTATGATTGTATTTCAATATTACATTAGCTGATTATTAGACAATGTACAAGATTGATAGCTGTCTACTTGTGTTCAAATAGCGACTAGATATTGAAATTGCATCCTTTTAGAAGATAGCGTGATGCCATCTGCCTGGAGCAGGATAGGTTACTTCACTATCTATAAAGCCGTTTTGACCAATGAATCTTCCCTGCATGAAGATTGGACGCAACTGTGTTACCCTCTTTATGATGGTATCATTATAGTGATGACGTCATCATGGTGGTGACGTCGTCATTATGACGACATGGTAGTGGTGCTGAAAGTGTCATGGTGGTAACATCATCGTTGTCCTGACTTCATCATGGCAGGAGATGATAGTCCTAAGGACAATTTGCCTCGCAAAATTGTGTACATGCATATTAATTTAAAAGGCAATACCCACAAGTACTTCTCTATGATTTCACTATACCATTACTGACTCTCTGTGATTGCTATGCAATTTGTAGTTTTACAGCTGATCTGATATTTGTAATTCCATGTGATCTGATCAAGTATGTTATTGTACAATATTCTAATATGCATTGTGTGAAGCATTGAATAATAGAAAATCAATGTGACTTTAATCTTATATTCGTCTGCTTCCATTAAAAAGTAAACCCTGCCCAATACATTCTACAAAATCGATACTACGTATAGACAACTACTTCAGTGTATTAAGTTCCAAGGATTGCAGAATGGCTTTAAAGTTCTGTCCTTGAGAAATCATGTGTCCTGTCAGTACACTATAGTGCTTCTTTCGTGAAATGAATGTTTTGAAGTTGTTTGGAATGTAAATGACAAATTTTCATTGACGCATAGAAATAGTTCTGATCCCCGGTTTATCAAGATCTCTGCTTATCAGAAAGCTAACAGTAGAGAACTCTTTCGTCACAAAACAGCTATCACAGCTGAATTTAGGCCAGGTTCACGTGCTTTTAATGTTTTCGACAGCAAAACAAAAACCAATCGTGTTTGCTCAGATTTATCGACGCTCACTGAGCTTGCCTTATACTTCGTATTTCTGACACCTCGTATTAAAATCACTACTACCCGTTTGGTCACAAATATCATATATTTAATTCTTTTATAAATACAAATGTACCTTACCTGTGATTTCCGTGTTTCTCTTTACAGCAACTTCCCATGACAAAGCTATATGCACAAGACTTTTGCATGGAACATCACTTAGCAGTGTAATATTCAAATCTAAGTACAATTCGATTTGACTATGATATTCATCTGCACATGGTTTATTTCCAGCGGCAGAAAACATTTCTTTTCTGCCTTCTTTTTGACATTTCCAGATACAACTTTCCAGGTACCTTACAATCAATTAGACAGTAATACTGTGAGGTGAGGACTGGGCACTATCTACGTGATATAAATTTGCGCGGGAAATTGTTCTTTGAGATTCATTGTTTTATGTTAGGCCTCGTGGCGGCTATGATAATGGTACCCGATACTGACTTTTCCTTTCAGTTGCTACAGTAGATATTCAGCTGCAGCGATCTACTCCAGGTCCTTAAAAATCATTTTACGTAAGTGGGGTGTTGCCATGTTAAGTCTTTGGTGCACTAGCTGCTTGTTCGGTGCAACGATTTAGGTATAAAGATTTGAACAGTAAGTTTGCATTTGTTATGAAACTTAATCTTAAGTCCCGAATAGACGGGGGGGGTATGGATAATTCCTAGAAACCTGATTACCGGAGGTTGGAATAAACCATTCTATGGAATAAACGATGTGGATGGTAAACTCCTATACGTATATTAGCCTTGGATGAGTTTCAAAACATATTTCGACTATAAACAATATGGAAAGAACAATTTCTCATGTTACATCATATTCGATAAAATTACAGATTGTGATTCAAAAATGTCGTATATCTATAAGTGATTCTTCATTAAAACAAGCATGTGGATTCAGAGGGCTGCTTTCTCACGGCAAGCCTAAATGTTCACCAGAAAAATGAAAACAGTATTTCAGTCATCACTACGATAATACTTTGAGGTAGACATCAGAAATCAAGAAAGGGGCAATTTAGGCCAGCGAAAACCCAATGAAGCCAAGGCAGCTAAAAAGCAAGTCAGATATAATGCAAGACAGCTTAAGTGCAAGAAAATGAAAGCGTAGTGCAGTTCCTCAGGCAGTAAGAAGACTAGATCGCAAGAGTACTAAACACAACTACTAGGTAGCGAGAACAATAGACAGTGAGAAGACTATATAACATGAGCAGCACAAAATAGCATGAACAACACTAGCCAGCAAGAAAAACAATATACAACAAGAGCAGAATGCAACCAGATACCTGGACAGCCAGATACAAAAGCGACTTGCAGCTTCTCTACTAATCGAATGTGAATCGTATTCAAAAGATGACAATTTAATATATTTCACATCATACTTACTAATATATTACTGGCAATAACATGAACGGTTAAGAATACTCTCATTACCAAAAGCTTTGGATACGAAAAAATGCACCTGAAAAAAGCCCATCCAGCACAAACATGCGTGAATAGTTGCATATAAAACTCACTGAAACGCCCCTGGAAAAAAGCTATAACAAAACTCCTACAAAATCCCTCAAAATATTGAAATATTGAGTGTTATTCAAAATATCTAATCCAGTAGAATTCTTACGTCTAGAGATGGAGGATAAGTTTCATGTCTAGAGATGGAGAGAATATATATATATATATATATATATATATATATATATATATATATATATATATATATATATATATATATATATATATATATATATATATATATATATATATATATATATATATATATATATATATATATATATATATATTTATATATATATCAAAAGTCTGTTGGTACTACAGAACTTCACTATAGCACGAAAAAGCGGAAGCATTCTTTTAGCATACTGAAAGCTTCTTTCGTCCGACACTTGTCAGAGTATGAAACGTCGGCTAACGACCGAAAGGTGAACCGAAATATATAGCCAGATGTGAGTGCACGTGATATGATGAATAATGCGTCTATTTGGCCATATGATTGGTGAATAGGTGCTAGTTGGCCAATCATATGGCCAAATAGACGCATTATTCATCATATCACGTACACCCGCATCTGGCTATATATTTCGGTTCACCTTTCGGTCGTTATCCGACGTTTCATACTCTGACGAGTGTAGGACGAAAAAAGCTTTCAGTATGCTTAAAGAATGTTCCCGCTTTTTCGTGCTATATATATATATATATATATATATATATATATATATATATATATATATATATATATATATATATATATATATATATATATATATATATATATATATATATATATATATATATTTGCATATAGTAATGAAGAAGATATATTTATCGAAAAGTGTACAATATAAGAAAGTATAGTTTTGAATTTCCCCATATACGTTTATATATATATATATATATATATATATATATATATATATATATATATATATATATATATATATATATATATATATATATATATATATATATATATATATATATATATATACAGACATAAGTATGAATTCGCATTGTTAGGTATCGGCTTTCTTTGTAGTCCATAAACCCTGTGAACTGGAGTGCAATGTGACCTGGGATGGTAGAGGGGGGATGAAGTTTAGTAAAAGTACTGTTATTTATTATTCGTAGCAAAAATACAAAAAAAGTTTATCAAAGTTGTAGTTTTATTCACAGTAGTTTTCGTTTTATCTCTAAACTGTAAATAGTTGGTTTGAATTAGCTCGCATTTCTGTATAGTAGATCTTGCTAAAACATGAACTCAAAATACATAGCTTATTATTACCGCTATTATTATCGTTTCTAAATCATGATAGAAGTCATCATTCGTGGTGACTAAAGCAACGTGCAGTATATTCCCACAAATAAGATCTGCTTTATAAAGGCCAGGGTGAATAAGGTTCCTAATTAAAAGGAACATAGATTATTTTAGGATAGAAAGCTTCTTCATCGAAGGTTCATTTACTTTTCCTTGTACCAAGAAGAAACCCATGAATTCTAATGGTGACTGACCGTGGGAACATTCTCAAAACGTCTCGTTTATTACGCAGCCTTTCGTCCTATTTGCGTGGGCCTCATCCCGTTTATTGCGCGGTCTTCATCCCGTTTATTGCGCGGGCCTCATCCCGTCTATTGCGTAGCCCTTCGTCCCGTATATTGTGCAGCACTTGATAGCTACTTTCAGACTTCCTGACCCTCCATTTAATGAAACTCTCCTTCTTTCCGAACTGGAGAGCAAATACCGTAAATCCTCAAATTACCCCCTGGGTGCTTATTTATCACTGATAATTTTTAGGGGGAGTATATTGCAAGGGAGGGCATATTCAAGGGGGGCTTATAACATCATTTGACACATGCTGCATAAAGTCTAGTTTCAGAACTCCTTTTTCCATAAAATTAAAAGCACACTTACGCCTGAGTTTGTATCAAGGTCTTAATTATCCTTTGTGGTGGGGTTGATTCGAGAAGGGGCAGCGTAGCTTATTCAAGAGGGGGGCGTATTCAATATGAAGTGCTAGCATGGGGTCCTATCGGGGAGGGGGTCATTCAAGGATTTTTACGGTACGAGATTTAATATGCGCACAACAAGCAAAGAAGTTGCATCGTAATCACGAATGATAATCTACTCAAACGTCATTGCATCCATGTCAACATGTCTCGGCTCCCTCTGTAAAATAAAAGCCAGGCTCTGCTCGCTAGCCCGCTTGGCAAGCTCCTTGTGCTCGAAATCAGCATGCAGGTTGAAGTGATACGGGTTCAGGTGCTCCAGAATGTGCAATAATTCACTAACGATGCCAGCTACCTCACGATCTGGTCGCTTCCAAATCGAACTCTTCTCAAAATACTTGTCAATGAGATGCTTCATTCGGGTGAAATTTCTAAACCACGTGATTAGCAGTGTCTCATTCCAAGTCTCGTTGTGCCAGTTGAGGGCCTCGCAAACGAAATTCCTCGCGCGTAAATCATCATCAAATAAAAATGGGCACTTCTGAATGATCGAGATGACTTCTTGTAGAACAGGTACTTCAACACATGCCTGAGTGACATCGGCTATAAGGGACCATAAACTATATTTGCTAGTACGGCCTGTAAGAAACCGTGTTACAGACTTGTCCCTTTTCATATCATGAAGAATCAAAGAAAAGAATGCTGTGCAAAAATCCCGCCTTATCAACCAACCTAACGCGGGGCAAACTGAATCGTCACCCGCTTGTCTAGGAATTCTGCATGACTCCGCATCCAGAAAATGCTGCCCAATGGCAATGACAACCTTTCCCAAGGGCACAATGTACCTTTCTCGAAATTCGAGTGTCTCCAATGATATATACATCTCGTGAGATGGTCTTTGCTGAACAAAAACCTCCTTTACGGTAGAACCAACTACCCTGGCAGTCGATTCCACCTTTTCCGATATGGTGTTTCTCATAGTGTGCATTTTCGAAATAGCACGTTGCTCCTTTGCGACTCCAGTTGTACTATCCTCTCTTGCACGTACCTCATTTCTGCTAGAGCCAAAACACGGACTAGGAATAGGCCGTAGGCGCTCGTCCTCAGGATTCAGAGATGGTTTTACATGATCCTCCGTAAAGCCGGTGACACGCCATTTCCCACCGTTAGTTGGTATCCAGTGGCAGCAAACACCACCTACAAAGACAGAATAAGTATATCAGAATTAGTATAGAATTCGAACAGAAATGTCAGTAGACAAAGGAATATGATGAAAAGATGAAAACCTATGTCGATAACTCAAATTTGAGCGTATGGTGGCCAAGACGAATTCGAACTAATCTCGATATTTCGAAACTGCGAATCATCCCGTAGTCAAAAGTGCTTGTCACAAAGAAGGGGCTTTAATTTAGATGGTAAATATACAAAATTGTTGACCTTTTCTCATCTAGTAAATTTCTCCGTTTACAAACATAACGTTAACAAATATTGTACACATGGCCTTATACACGGTATATCATTTAATATATACAATATAATAAAATTATATAGCAATAATCCACATCGAAATGATGAAAAAAAACATGTTTTACAGAGCTTCTGTGTGTAAATAGCTAGATAAATGCTATGGCTAAGAGTGTCTATATTGACGTGTTTGGAGAAAATGAAACTCTATAAAAATCAATGCCCATATTTGAAAAGGGCCTAACAAACAAGAAACTATTGCAGTATGATGCAAAATGATGCTACTTGGCATAATGTCGAAGACAACGCACGAGCGTAGTCTATAATGTGTCTTAGAACAACTCATTTAACCACTTCGGGGTCATTCATCTAATACGTACGCACGAAGGGGGGAGGGGGGCCAAGCAAATGCATACGAATGCGTACATGGTGGGAGGGGGGTTGACACATGAAGTCCGTACGCAAAGCACAAAGTATCAGCTTATTGCATACATCCTGCAATATTGTCATTTGCAAAGGACCCTTCACAGACATTTAACCAATACCTATTAGTATATATCAGACATACAAGTAGTACATATTCAGTTGAGATTACTTCTAGTACAGCGGTGTCAAACATACGGCCCGAAGGTCGAATCCGTCAATGTAGTCCCCTAGGAATTTTGAATAAACTGAAACCTAGAGATGTTTTCCCCATTGTAATAGCGGCATTTACTAGTGGCATTTACAAGGCTGAATACCCAGTTTTTCACCGTTGTCTAGCGTGCCAGATAGGAAACATGCGATGAGTTATGCATATTTGAAAGCCCCTACTACCTAGCCCTTTCGGGTTCCGTCAACCTACCCAGCCATTGTGGCGCCATATTATGCCCTTTGTGGCCCTTGGGCCAAATGAATTTGTCACTCCCTGTTATACTACTAGTGTTTTGTTTGAGCAATATTATAGATTTTTCATGAAATACATTTGAAGTGATCATTTCAATGTCTCGTGAATGCTTAAGACGTCTTTCTCCGTGGCTTTGGATTTCTAGAAACTTTCTTTTAGAGATGGGGGGGGGGGGGTCAAACAACCAAGAGTACGTACGCAAAGGGGGGTGAGTATCAAGCGTACGTGTGCGTACGAGGGGGGAAGGGGGTCAAATTTTAGCCAATTAAGAGCGTACGTACTAATTGAATGACCCCTTAAAATGATTCTTCGAAATTAAATACCAAATAATATCACTTAATTTAAATCGAATCTAACGTGTATGGAAGTGCAATTAACCGTTCCGGCGCTTACCAGTCAACCAGAATTTTCTGTCTCTTTTCACTTTACTTGCGATCGAATCACCATCCGTCTTCAATGCTTGAGCCTTCAGTGAATCGAGGCTGCTGGTAAGCTCAGACTCGCTATGAAACACTGTGTCATCCACTAATTCCCAGGTTCCATTTATATTCCTTATGTGTACTCCTGAAACGAAGAAATCTCGTAGTTAGGCTCTATCTAGCAAGGCGCTGTTGCTGTCACCCGCAATTGAAACAACAGATAACAAAAACAAATTAAGGTATTTTCAAAGTCTATACGTGTACTAGAACCATACAGAGGTCAAGATCATAGTGAACACAGAAAAAACAGTAAATAGAATACACTGAGAACTTTCTAAAGCACAAAAAAGTTTCTAGAAAGCTCTCTTCTATCTTCTTTTGTTCTTCAAAACAGGGACGCTGCACATTGCACGATATCAGTTTGTACGTGGCTAAACACGGCTGTGCAGCGCTAATAACCGAAATCTGAGCCACAACAACCTCCACGCATCTAATACTTGTAATACAATCAATTCAATTCGATGCTCTCTAAAACTAGGGTTTGGTAGTGCATTAGTTTCCAATACAACTATACATCAATGCAATTCAACACATTCCCTAAAAACATAAATTGATGGCTACAGGAATCAGGCTAAAATTCTGTCAGCCTAAAGAAAAAGTGCATACAATGTAACCAACTATACTAAGGTGTTTTTCAAATGGAATGGGCTGGCTTAGAACAGCAAGCAGTCTCACCAAAACGAGCTGCTTGCGTCACTACCAACATTCACTACAGCACGAAAAAGCGGTACCATGTTGTAACCATACTGAAAAGCTTATTTTCGTCCGACACTCGTCAGAGTATGAAACGGCGGATAGCGACCGAAAGGTGAAATGAAATTTATAGCCAGATGCGGGTACACGTGATATGATGAATAACGTGTCCAGTTAGCCATATGATTGGCCACTTGGCACCTATTCACCATTGTTTACTTGAAAAGTCCAAGTGAGAAAATGAACTCTTTTTGTTTACACAAAACTGGGTTTTGAGTCTTTATGTAAACTGAAGACGTTCAGCAAGTGCTGCGAATCAGATGGTGGGCAAGATGGCCTACCTACATTCACTCGAATATAAAGCTTCATCTCAGCTCTTGGAGGTTTTGGTAATCTCGTTTGTGATATGGGTCAGGTGGGCTAGCCTCTTTTTCATGTACCCATACTAATATCTATTCTTACTACAACACAATTATTTATACCAAACACATTGATTGCATAAAACAAAATGTATTGTCCATCAAAAAACAGCACACCTAAAAAAAGCATGGTGACGTCATGTAGCTGTAAGGTAAGTAAATGTCATACCTGACAAGCACAAATAATTGTATATTGAACTACCATTGGCATCACCAGTCTGAGTGCAATCTCTCAATGCGACTTTCATTTCTTTTAACTTAACAACTTGAAATGGCTTGGCATCACAAAGGTCACAAGTTGCACAAGCCACTCTTCGCTTCATAGGTGATGCGGGGCGCCTATTAGAACCTGCTTTATTCTGAGCTACAGCCGGTTCAATCACTCTTTCTGATGCCATCTTTGTGGCCGTACTGTCCATTTGCCTAGCCTCTCTTTGCATCAACTCTTCCTTTTCGGCCTCCTTCAGTCTAGCTTTCTCCTGAGCAGCTTCTTTCTGTCTCATCTCTTCCCGTCTTGTCTCCTCTTCCTTTATCCTTTTTTCCTCTTCTTCTCTTTCAACCCTATGTCTTCGAATCCTCTCCATGGTAACGTCTTTTTCGAACTCATTTCGTTTGAATGCGTCCCTGCGGCGGTGCATACTGTCACGCCTCAACTCACCCGCTTCATAAACAGACTCTGTCAATACAATGGGAAATTATAGAGCAAAACGTAACACGATTAAATTCACAACTAGCACAGTCAAAAAGAACAGTGCAATAATAGCAACTACGAGGGCAGCACGAACGCCATACTGTAAACCCTCGAATAAGCCCCCACTTCCGAATAAGCCCCCTTGAATAAGCCCCCACCTAAAAAATCATTTTGTCAAATAAGCACCCCTGGAATAAGCCCCCATGGCGGCTTATTTAAGGGAAGCATAATTTTAGAATAATATCTTATTTCAAGAAGCCATCACAGGACAATAGCTGTACAGTAGTACTTCCTTTAAATGGAGGCAAAAAACTAAAGAGAAACGCGACTTTCGTGATAATGAAAACATTATAATTTTTCCTGAATCTTCGCACAACACTTTGTAACTCTTTAAATGATATCAGCGTCTGTAATTAGAAGTTCAAAATTAGTTGATTGAGAAAATTATGTCGTTTTTACGTCAACCTTTGAGAAAGATGCCAGAGTTTGAAATACACTCCCCTCGAATAAGCCCCCACCCAAAACTTCATTTTTGCAAATAAGCCCCTGGGGGCTTATTCGAGGATGTACGGTATGCATTAAAGAGTATGCAACTATCTCCGTAAATCCTTGAATCAAAAACTGAGGTAATGAGAAAGGCTTTCCGCTTTCCGCCTCTTCCTTTACAGGCCCGTAGCCTAGCGCTGGTATCCGAGCATTTAGTGCACAATTTCTTCTCGCATTTGTTTTCGATTTAACCTATGCAAAGCTGGTGGTCACGTGCTCCATCACAGTAACTTTGCATTTATTTTATGAAAATCAAAAATGGTCGAAGTTCCTGGATTCTGTGGACTGTCTAAGCTCTAAGCAATAGGAACTAAGGGCCATTTTACAAGGAGGTAGGGTCACCCTCCTAGGAGGGTCACCCTACCAGAAGGGTCAAAACATAGCCCTACTTTACAAGTAAACTTGTTAAGAAGGGTCACCCTAGGGGTAGGGCTAGCTTTCATGATCTCGGAGAGTTGGTATCAGCCTCTGTTTGACTGCGAACAGCCGCTGCGCTGATAAAAAAATGGCGAACAAGCGGCTTCTTGCAATGCTATCTGTTTTGCTCTTGTTGTCACTATTAACTGCTGTTCTTCAGTGCTATAGCCTGTTGTTTTCAATGTTAATGGTTCAAAGACATCTCCCATCACGTATGGCATTTCAAACCACTACCCAGTGCTCTGTCGCGCTAGCAAGACTACGCTATCGGTAAAGAACATTTGTTCGTCGTCGGAAAAAGGTTTTGGAAGATGCCAGGAAGAAGTGAACAATGGTGGAGGAATCTTTTGGAGGGCATTCTTCCAGACACTGAATGGAGAAAGAACTTTAGAATGGATCATGACATATTCATGAAAATTGCCAATGATTTACGACCATATCTTAGGCCACGAAGGGGCCCTCGAGGAAAAGACATGTTGTCAGTTGAAAAGCAGCTTGCCCTGACACTATATTATCTAAAAGATCAAGGCTCTTTGGCAATGACTGCGAATTCTTTTGGTGTTGCTCTGTGTTCTGTATCCGTCGTAGTCCACAAATTGTGTGATAGAAGATTTGGCACCCGAATGCTACGCAGCATGTGTACATCATATCGAGGCCGACAGAGATAGCCCTTCTCCTAGGGTCACCATACCTAGAGCTTTTACAAGGCTTGAGTAAACAAACAGCTAGCCTTCCTAGGAGGGTAACCCTACCTAGATGATAGGGTGACCCTAGGCCTAGGGTGACTCTCCCTGGCTTGTAAACTGAACGATGAAAAACAATAGAGGAGGGTAACCCTACTAGTAGGGTGACCCTCCTAGGAGGGTTACCCTACCTCCTTGTAAACAGGCTCTAAATGGCCTATTTCGGGGTCATAGACATATCCTATACGTAATCTTTCGTATTGGATAAACACACATAACTGAAACTGATACACTTAAATTAAACCGAAATTAATTTAATGACGTGAAGCTATTACAAAGACATATTGTAAGTAAAATGCGAAGCTTTTACCGAGCCACTCAGCTGCAGCATATACATTTATCTTATATAAGAATCCTAGCTCAAGGCCCGGTAGAAAAGATTCCAAAACTTTTGTCGCATTCTAGTTCTGAAGTTTCTTAAATGGCTTAGCAACTAATGTAATGGAGAGTTCTTAAATCCGAGGAGGAAACAAGGGGCTTCCGAAACTGCGAAGGAGAACACAGAAAGACCTATAGTGTCTTAACTGTTTCTTTGTGGCTCTAAACGTTTCTTAAATTCAAGGTATCTCGTATTAAGTTTCTTATAAAACGGTGTCATAAAAAATCCTGAGTAGTATTTGTGAAGAGCTTCGTAGTTCACAGTCAGTCGCATCAAATGAAAACTTTCCTCGGACTGGATCGTTAACGAAATGCTAAAACTTCCAATGTGACACAAAAACAACATCTTCCTCCGGCTCATAAACGTGGAGCAGTGAATTTTTCTAGGCTTAGTATAATGCACATATTGAGCCTAGCTTTCTTCTCGCCAATATAAGTACCATTAAAAATGCAACGGTTAACTATATAGCGTATAAATAAATATATAGTAAGAATAAAAGCGAAAGGTTTAAAAGGCTTAAGCATACAGCAAAATTAGAAATATATAAAATTAATAACTTCCAACTAGGGCTTTTCAACAAAACTCATGCCTAGTAACTAATGGCACCGAAGGTTTAATCACAAAACATAAAGAAAACAAATTAATAAATCCAAATCTCTTGTAAATGTCATAGATGTAAAGGATGTGAAAGTTTTTAACGACCTAGCTTTGTAAAAAACTCTTTGAGGTATCATGGAATGGCATTAACTATTTCGCAAGTTTGTAGGAACATATACTTCTGCGTAATAACCTAATTGTAGGTTGATGTGCAGTAAATTTATAGATAGATAGATACAAACCTTCACGAGATTCATTCATACTGTCTTTCTTGACCGAATGCGACTTTACAAAAGTTTCTGCAGTTGCTGACGAAACAGAATTTCCCTGTTCTGGTAAATTGACGTTACTACCGCATTCACTTTGTCTATCGAGACAAGAACCCTCCCTCAAACGAAGGTCACTCTCTTCGCTATTACAAGCTCCTGCATCCTGCCGTAAAGCATTTTCAATGGTTTCCATTTCATGTTTGGCTGAATCGAAGCTCTCCATAAAAGTCTCGATACTGGAAACACATGACTCATCATCTTCATCACTACCATCAACATCATCACTGCAGTCCTCGGTTTCATGATCACATGGCGAGGACCCTAGAGACGAGGTCATCCGTGACGGTAAAATCATCCCAACACCGCCGTTAACAACAGTAGGAATTTGCGATGAATTAACTGAAGTTGGCAATACTTTAGGACTATTCTGAATGTTCACAAGGATAGGAGTATTTTGATTATTACATGATAAGGGGTTTGCTGGTAGCCGTTGCTTTCCAGACGGCAAGAATGCCCCAACGCTTTTACCTACAACCGGAACCTGAATATCTCCAGGGAGGTGCCCAGGACAATGGACTTGCACATCAACAATTCTCATATCTTTGTGAAATTCTTGTTTGCTGTTTAGGCTATCCAGCTCTGCTGATCGGGGATCAGCTTGGCGTAGCAAACTTGGCGCTTCTGAGGTTTCTGTCAAATTTGAAAATTCTTGAGTGATCGTAACTTCGTTGACATCGCATTTGTTTTGGGTATTTGGTTCTTGCAATCGGCTGTTGTTCTCTTTCTCTTTTTCACTAACGATAGAATCCATCAGGGAATCCCCAATTACTTGGCCACTCAGTAGATCACATCTATCTTTGGTAATATCGGAATCACCATGTACTTCTCTCCCACATTGATCTCCACTATCTATGTCTGCTTGTCCAATTGAGATTTTGGGCAGCAATGTTGAGTCTACCTGGTCATCAGTAACATACTCACATTTACCTATATCATCAGGCGCCACATCATCTTCTGAGGAAATATGCTCGGAATGTTTCCCAGAAATAACAGCTTCTCCATTACCTGCTTCCTCGTTTCCCGGTGATAATACCACCGCAGGGGATTTCATACTGTGGTCTGCAGATGTTTCACCCCCTCCGTCTACTGAAGAACACAAGCGACCCTCGCCTATGGGCATGGTAGAGTCATTATGACATCTTTCCCCAATAATTTGAGACTTTTCATTCGTACATATCACCACATTATTCAATGTGCTTTGATCATATGCTCGATCTGAAGATGAATCAGACATTCTCTCACTTTCTGAGATGGTGGAGTCAATATCACACTTTTCGGCCGTTTTCACTGACGTGTCAACACCCACCGCTGACCCTGTTCTAGGTTTTACAGAGGTTTCGGTGTTAGCATTTGAACGCAGTAGATTTTCAATACGTTTCTTGGATGGCAAAGGAGGACTAGAGATACACGGTGGGGTAGCTGTTTTAATGTTTGTCCTGGTGTCTTCAGTATCTGCCTTCAACCGTTCACAAGGGTCTGTTTCACAGTTGGATACTTCATAATCAAGTTTTTTGCTACTGGCCTTTGTCACTTCGTTGCCATTTGATTTGCCTAGCCCTTGAAACATGCCTTTGATGGGAGATTTTCCTCTGTGGCTTGGTAATCTGTACACAGGAACTAAGTCTGGAACATTCTTAGGAATCACACCAGAGGGCTACGGAAAAAGATTAATATCATATGACAATTTAACCTTTTAAAATTGTGGATGCATTCATGTGCATATATCCAAACAATTGATCTTAATACAAAAGTTTCTCATATTGTCTAAAACTAACTATAAAATTAAATACACAAGTAATTTTGGCTGTGTGACGGTAATCGCTACTTGCATCTGAAATGGCATTATTGATTAAGGTTTGTGCCATAACGTAAGGCAAGTAACATAGTAACATTCTGTTCTCAACTAATCAGGGGATTTGTTTACATCAAAGTATTGACCAATACGATACTTCCATATTTTACATCTCTCATTTCAACGCCATTTGGAAGCGGAGTTGTTGTGGAGAAATCGCCACTCACAATATGTGGCCCAGAAAAATGTACGTTCATCTACAGAGACGAGTTTTAACCGTAACCTCGAAAGTATATTTTACATTGCAATATCGGAGCTCTAAGATGGGGAAATAAATGGTTTCCAGGGTATTCAGCATATAACATAATTCAAACCTGTCTTCTCACTGAAAACTGGCAATACCATCTTTAGTAAGCATACAGGCTTGTTAAATGGTCAACAGAACATTGGGAAATGTAATCTTAGTGATGACAGTAATGATCTGTTTGAAACAGTAATGACTTGGCGAAGAATAGCCAAGGTGATATTTCCTACATTTTTTCAAGTAGGTTTCAAAAATAATTTGCAAGTAATACTCCGAGACTAAATTGGGGAAGAGGATACCAACAAACTAGATTTCAGGGAAGATAAAATGGACACCAGAAGGTATATTAAAGTCATGTGCTGATATGACAGCTGATGTTAGCTAATTCGTAAATTAAGCCTTACCATCCCTAAGCAGTAAAGTACATTAATAGTTGTCATGTCTGTTTCGCAATGATAAGTAATTATTTAATCTTTTTAACTCTATATATAAACAGTTACATCTGTATATATATATATATATATATATATATATATATATATATATATATATATATATATATATATATATATATATATATATATATATATATATATATATATATATATATATATATATATATATATATTGCAAGCTACTGAGTTCATATGTAGAGCTGCTTGAAAAAGGCGAAAGCCGAAAGTAACCTAAAGGTGCTAAAATCAGGAGAGTTAAAACAAGCCACTGTGGTCTAGTGGTTAAGACGCTTGCCCGGAAAGCAAGAGATCCGTGGTTCGATTCCCGGTGGTGGCAAGTTTTAATTTTCTCCTGATTTCTCTGAGAATAATAATGTTTCTGTCTGCACTGAAAAAGGAGAAATCCTTGTTACTCGCAAGCTACTGAGTTCATATATATATATATATATATATATATATATATATATATATATATATATATATATATATATATATATATATATATATATATATATATATATATATATATATATATATATATATATATATATATATATATATATATATATATATATATATATATATATATATATATATATATATATATATATATATATATATATATATATATATATATATATAGACAAAAACTTACTTTCTAAGGTAAAAATATTCATAATTTATATCAAACAGTTCGCTGCTCAGGGCTTCATCAGTGATAATGATAAAATAGTAAATAGGTAGGATAATGATAGTCTATAGGTAATATGTATCCTACAAAGCCAGTCATGCTGCTTTCATGCTTTCTCACCTTCAATGCGTCCATGAGCTTTTGTGTGCGTAAAGCATGAAAATAATTGGATATAATATTTCCCAGGAGATATCACTTGCAGAAGGACATAACGGTGTACATAAACGGGTTGTTTCTTCATGCGTACGTGTTGCTAACCTGATGTTTCTTCTCCATTCTCAGATATAAATGCAGTGAAAATGCCGGAAATTGATTTTTTCACACACATAGGCTGGCTAAATATCTGTCGGCTACATTTCAGCAAGTATCACAATTATCTGGACAGAGCATTTTCTCTTCTTCAGTACTGAAGAGGATAACAATTAAAACGAAAACAACAAAACCAGCTGTATAACAACTCACGAGAGAATTCGGTGTCTTGTCTTGCAAAAGATCTGTTTCTTCTTCCTTCATGTAAATCAGCTTGACTGGAATATAAATGAATACAGATCACATTTAGAGCCACTTTTTGCCAGCACGAATATAAATATATAAGTGTTTGCGAACACACACACACACACACACACACACACACACACACACACACACACACACACACACACACACACACACACACACACACACACACACACACACACACACAACACCACCACACCACACCACACAACACCACACCACACCACATCATACCATACCACACCACACCACACCATACACAATAATTGACAAGGCACTATGGAAATGAACTGAGATGGGTCAGAACACTCCTCAGAACAGTACTTAAGCTGGACATTTAAGCTACAATACTCGCCAAAAGTCATTGGGACACTTACAAGAAACTGATAAAAAACCACTTTTCTCTACATATTGTCATAGATGCTACATATACGCACCCCCCCCCTTCCCCCTAGAGCAATGGTGGTTCGCTTGTGGCAAACTTGAAGTTGGCGTGTACGCGAAATATTCCCATTATTGCAAGTATATCTCCAAACAACCAAGATTCTTTCAGGGGGAGAGGGTGATGAAAGTTCATTGCAGAATACAAAAAGTGCAAAGTATCCCAGGACTTTTGGCGACTACTTTACTTCCTAAGCTACTTCAAGTAAACAAAATAAACAACAAATGAGTATGTACAACATGCAGACGGAAGTACAGCATGCAAATATTGCATAAAATGGATATCCAGTACCTTTTACGTCAGGTTTTCTATGCGCCACCCCATTTTCCGACTCTGAAGCGAGAAAACCCGTAATTAGAAAATAGCCTTCCATCGTCTGGGTATTTTTACAAGTAGTAAAACGTATCAAACAATGTATAAAGTAAACGGTACCCTAGCAAAGTATACTATATCACAAACAGCAAATAATACGATGAACCTGAAAAAGATGAATACTATTTACGACAATTTCAAGTGTGATAATCGATGTAAATATTCTCGCAATAATGTTGATAAATTATTATCTACTGATGATAATACACCAAAAATACCTGAGAATAAAGGACATCAAGTTATAATGTACATGGTTTTGAAGAAAAAATGAGAATGATGAAGAAAAAACGAGAACATATCCGAACGCCAAACTGTAACAATACACAATCTGATACTAAGGTACGAATACACTCACACAATTATATGCACGTATAAACCCACGTAAGCACGTTAGAAAACGCACGCAAGCACGTTAGCAAACGCACGCAAGCACGTTAGCAAACGCATGCAAGCACGTTAGCAAACGCATGCGCATGTATGCATACTGGTAAATGCACACGTTCTGTCGTATATATCAATGACAAAATATCCGTACATTTATCACTCAAAAAATCGTATTACATAGGAAAAATTCTACTGTCCTAATGCGAGGATGTCGCTTACCATAAAAAATATCCAATGGCTTGTCACCATCTTTCAATGGAATGTCTGAAAAACCAATGTACTTCATATACGATACATGCATAGTCCATAAAGGTGGTTAACACAAAACGTTGGCTAAGCCCCATAGGTGGATTAAATACAAAGGTGACTCGAGCACAGAAGGGGGGCTCAAACATAAAATTTGTCTAAAACACAAAGTTGGCTTAACCACAAAGGTGCTTAAAACAACAGTGGAACGAGCACCATCATCCCATGTAACACAGTTCAATCAAGGCATTAACGAACAACATGTAAAGCGAAACTACAAGGGAACTAACAAACCGTGATTGCATATGTAGCTTAAATTACCAAACAGCAAATTGAGATAGCGGCTAACCGAATGTAAAAAATTATCAATACGGCAAAATTTTCCAAATTAAGCTACGAGAATACATCCTACGTCTAAATCATTCTGCATGACATCAAAAACTTGTTGCATAGTCAGCAAAAAAGTAACAATGAAAACCCTTAAGTAAGTCTATGTTGATTGCCAATATAAAGAGCCTAAATGGGTTGATTTTTACAAATTGGGTAAAACTGTTCTTACCTATACCAGTATCTATGCTTCTCTTCACAAGCACGAATGAGGCTGAAGAGTCCTTCTCGTTCAATTTTTCTTTGATCGAAGGCAACTTTGCAATCTGAATAATACAAAGTATTGCAAAACTAGATCGGGTATTGTGTCATATTGCAGCACAGGAATAGTAACAGCTAGATGATTAACAAATTACAGAGATATAACCGTGGTTTGCAAACTTTTCTCACTACTTTACATGGCGGTCCCCTAGACTATACTCTTTCGAATTAGGATCCCCTGGAGGGACACAAATATATGATATGATAGATATACTTTAACGAAAAACAAATATTAACAATAATATACTTTAATAGAACAACGAGTCGAACAAACGACGGAAAATTTTTGTGGTCCCCTGAAATCGTTTGGGACCCCTAAATGACCGTGCACCCCAATGTGGGAACTACTGAGTTGAACATTCACAAGGTAAAGAAGTAATTTTCATCGGTTGGGGATCCTAGCCTTCAGATTGGTTAATAAGGCAGAAGATTCCCCTATTAGGGAATGCGGTAACAGCCAGTCAATACTTGAGCCTATGCTTGGTTGGTAGAGAGTTCATGAGGAGTTGAAAGAGGTCATTAAAATCCTAACAACGGGCCCTACAGAAGAAAATACAGTATGGTCAGGTCATGATAGTGAAGGTGATTTGATACTGGTGATGGTGATGTTCTGTCGAACTACAATGATGCATTGATAGAAAAAACACATGTCGTACAAAGCTTCTGTATGCAAATAGCTACAATCGTTGCCAAAATTGTTGGAGCGAAACGCAGATTTTCACATTTTTCAATAACTAGCTTCCCCCCTCCCCCGTACAATGATGTGTTACTGTCGTATACGCTTGGTGTCTCGTAGAAATCGATCGGTTTGACGCGTAGCAACGTCTTATGTATAGAATCCAGCATTGTTCTGGGGGGGAGGGGGCTTTAAATCACTTAAACGGCCTGTTTAATATGAGCACTAGTTGTGTCAGTATCATGCCGTTTAATCTCAGAAATGTGTTGTGTTCTAAGTAATTTTGGCAACGATTTTAGATAGATGCTATGGCTAAGAGTTTCTATATTGACATGTTTGGAGAAAACGAAACTCTATAAAAATCAATGGCCATATTTAAAAAGGGCCTAACAAACAAGAAACTGTTGCAGAATGATGCAAAACGATGCTAATTGGGAAAAGTTGGAAGACAGCACACGAGCATAGTCTAAAATGACTGTTTGAAATTGAATATCAAATAATATCACTTAATATTAACCGAATCTAACGTTCTATCGGAAGATGTACCAGTCAAGTTG
The DNA here is from genome assembly GCA_964019165.1 of Mastigias papua. Taxonomy (NCBI): domain Eukaryota; kingdom Metazoa; phylum Cnidaria; class Scyphozoa; order Rhizostomeae; family Mastigiidae; genus Mastigias; species Mastigias papua. Next base: position 1,485,019 of record OZ025271.1, on the reverse strand, counting down.
TGCTGCAAAACACAGCGAATATTGCACATTATCAGGAGAATGCGTAATTGCATTTATATATTTATTTTGCGCCTGTATTCCGTGCGCAATATACGAAATTTACTATGGAAGAGCCTACAAGGAGTTATTTACATAAGTAGCTATTGCGACACTTTATGTTGCGTTACGTACATACATAGCTATAGGGGAAGCTCTGCGTACATACATGCGTTATGTAAATATGTAGCTATAGGAGAAACTCTGTGTATTATCTCTAAGTGACTATACCTCGGCTGTTGTGATGTTTGGCGGGACTGGCACAGCCACCACTTCGTCGTCATCAAATGAAATAACAATGAGCTGGAAAATGAAAGACTTGCATGCCACTTACACAAAGGAGATGAATATCAAATCTATAAGCCATAGCTCACAAGACGTTATACTATCACTTTCGATGTATTATGGTGTAATATATAAACGGAGGTCACCAAGAGTAGCATAGATGACATTCAGAAATATCTGAAATTTTTCACTTCGTTTTTAACTGGAGCATCTCTATACGTAAAAGAGTGAAACTTAAATCGAGTGCACTTCCTGGATTGCAAATAGGGGATTCCCTATCGCTATCGGTTGAAGCAAATAGGGGATTCCCATATTGAGTAATAGCTAATCCCAACTCCGATTTCAACATAGTACTAGAACGTGATGCCACAAAATATATATTTCTATCCAGTACTAACAAAGATCCTAATCTGAACAATAGTGGTGGAGGTATAGGCAAGTGAATATTGATGCAAGCTAGTCCATATTTAGTAATCACTGTGTTTTTAGTTTGGTACCAAGTTGTGAACAAAACAAGAACATATACACAGTGCGAGCTACAAGAAAACTGTTTATAGGAAAGTGGTATTCGGCTGCTTAAAACTCTAAGAAAGGTCAGTACTGGACTTTTGAAACCTCAAAGAGAGTCAATACGCCAAACACCTCTAAAAGTTCAATATGAGCGTTTAACAATCATTCCTTTTACTCTATTGTAGCTTTCTTTTTGTAACTTTGGTACCAGAGTGCTTTGCTTGTGTAGTCCCTGTCTGTGTGTGTAAACTGTAATGATACGCAGACTGGCTATTTCTGCTAAGAAAGTCTTATGAAAGTTCCAGCACTGATATCATGAAAAAGCTAACAAAGTTTGAGTAGTGAGGGAAAACAATTTCTAAAAATAGAGTGTAGGCTTCTATAGCACTCTCCTTTAGTCAACTGGTCATATATTATCTCATAATCAAACTATTCAAATAAAACCAATAATTAAAACATGATCTGTGACCATCTTTCAGTATATATGGTCAGTAAACGAAAAGTCCTACGATATAAGTTTATGACGTCCTCACTTGAATACTCTTGTTAACTTTGATTTGTTTGTATAGCACAATTCGATACTTGACACTCGATATTTGAAACTTTTTCCTATAATCGCTACTGGTAGTCCTAGCTATGAAAAGGTACCTGGTAGGAGCACTGGAAAGCAAATGGAATCTAGAAAATACATTCACTATGCCAATGTCATTTACGGGCAACACTTCAATATCACACCAGTGCAAGTGTCCGTGACCTGGGGTGTCTTCTAAAAACTGTGCAGCTCGAAAAGATAGGAGTTCCATATCCCTCAGACCCATATCATAAAATCGAAGCTACTTCCTGTTGTTGGTCTTTGGTCTGAGGAGGAATGCCGCAGTTTTGAACTTGGTAAGTACTAACATTCATAATAGGGACCTTGATACCTGACATTACCTTAGTCTAAAGCAGGGTCACATGTGTCATGCTCAAACAAAGGCTGTATTAAATTAACTTTATTTACGCTCTTGTTATTGGAGGATCTTTGCACATTATGTTATAAATTTTCCTCTTATTTGCATTATACAACAATATAGACTTCGCATATAAAATTCTTAAAAATCAGCAAATTCCACTGACGGATTGGCAAGAGTCTATAAACGCATCTCGCTTGCAATGTTCTCTATTAAGTTCAACCACCTAAGTATGGTATGATCCTAGTCACAAGAAAAAGGAGTCATAGGGACAATAAACAGACTCTCTTTACCTTGTAACATTTTTCCAGCAGGAACAATTGGTAGCCCTTCACAACGTACGGGTATATTTCTTCAAATTTATTGACCAAGCATTCTAGAATATTACAAAACAGGTAAAAATATAACAAATATACAAATGAACGAACTGCGTAATTAAGTAACATAGAGTATAGCAAGATACAAGTGAACGACCTATAAAAGTATCAATGATGTTATATAGGATAGATAAAAATGAGCTCTCCACAAATATGTGCTAAAGGTATGACAAATATAAGAACGACTTACAAAGGTATCAATGCTGTTTTATAGAGAGTGTATAAAATGTATAAAAATGTATACAAATGTATACAAATGAAATAACGTATAAAATGCATAAAATATGTATATTATAAAACATGCATAAAATATAAAATATGGTACGTATGTTAATGTATAAAATGCATACAACTGACCAATGCACAAAATTGTGTGCTGCTGCTGTACGTACGAGTGAACAATCTACATACTTACGTAAATAATTCCATAGAAAGAATGCAAATGCAGCCGGCAAAATTTATATGATATCTATGTCTAAAGAGAGCTTCCTATCTTCAAGGGGGACAGACTAGCGTTACAAGGGCATGACTCAGAGAAGTGTCCGTCTACAATTCCAAACATATTGTCCTCAATGTGCGGCGTGTCATCTGAAGCCAAATGTGGACACGCCGTGTAGTTCTTGAGGTTAATTACATGGTCAGGCAAAGGGTTCATGTGTCATAGCTCGATAATAAAGACACCCACTATATATCAAGTTCAACGGAACACTGAGGCGTAAAAAAGCCAAAAGACCTTATCTATATGGAATGACGCATCCATTATAACGCCAATATGTGGAGACTATCTTGATAAACTACTAAATTGAACATAACATTTGCTAAAAGCCGGATTCAAACTACCACAAGACATCAATAATCCACCTTAGCCGTCTTTCCACCTTAGCCGTAAATAAGTTCTATTTGAGCATATATGCCATAATCAATCTCACAAAAACTGTTCAACAATATCTTACCGCCCTCCGTTTTATGTATCCCCCAGAGCTGCGCGCCCTTCTCTTGGAGCATGCGGAATGACCCAGTCACAGTGGGTGTTCTCGTATTGGATGCTTTCCCGTCGTCCTTTGCTGTCCAAACACTGTAGAAATCTCTGAATTTGGCATCCTTGTTCAAACGGATCACTCGATGGCAACCACTTATATCTGTAACCTCTGCCTCGAATTCACCTCTGCAAATTAAAAGAGTCACACTCATTCACCACCCTGACTTGACGCACTAACGTAAAGCATTATGGACTACAAAAACTAAGAAAAAAAGTATTGACAGACGGTTGCTATAGTTTAGTTAAATATCATTTGCTCTGCAAAAGGGGGAAACATGGAATTAGGAATGATGGGTAGGTAAGTTTAAGCAGACGTATACAGAGTAACCTGTGATGAGAGGAATCTTCTGGTGATTCCTTGATTCAAAATCACTTCTGTATGGCAAACGCAGTCAGACGTGCACAGTAGAAAATACAGAAGTGGAATGGAAATGAAGAAGTACAGAAGCACACGGTCATAATACATTAGTTTAATAATTTGAAGAAGAATAGTAGTAAATAATAAGTTTGAAGAAGAATAATTTATGTAGTTGAATGATAAAATATATGAATAATCTGTTGGTTCCATAGAATTCTAAAATTGCATGAAAAATCGAGAACATTCTTTAGAACACTAAACAGAAAACGCCAGTTTCAATCATCAGACATTGTGGCAGTGTGTATTTCTGTCCAGTTGTCGACTAGAGCTTCCAAATATATTCACAAAACAGGAATCTGAAAGAGGTTTTGTATGCATTGAGATCATCAAATGCCCCTCAGAAAGATCGAGGGAGGGGGGGATGAGTTGCCGTCGACTAACTATGATTGACTATAACTGTTCTCATTATTACCTTATTGCTATATTTTTAACTTATTCCTTCACAAAACAACAGCTATGTATACAAATGCACCCTTACCTTTTTGGATAAGAAGAGAAAAAAGGTGTGGAGCTTTCAAGGAAACGAATTTTACACTGTTCGTATACGAGAAAGAATTCGAAAATGTAAATCTGCTTACAAGAAAATCGGCATGAAAAATTTCTGTGTTTACAATAGGAAGGATTTGAAACTTCTGTATTTACAACTGGATGGACTGGAACTGTCTATGTTTACAATGGGATGGATACAGAGCCTTCTGTGTTTACAATAGGACCGTTATGAAAATTCCTGTGCAGACGGAAATAAAAATTCCTGTGCTTACACAAGGAAAGATCCAAAATTGTCTGTGTTTACGCCAGAATGGACCCGAAACTTCGGTCATGAGTCAAATAAAACTATTGTCATGTCACGTTTTTGAGAAATTTGTGAAAGTACTTGTGGACTTTCAACAAAAGGTACCCTAACCCAATGGGTACTATGGTCATGGGAAACATGCCTTCCATAGCAAATGTCGTAACATATTTACTCTTTATATAACTTCTATATCATTTTTTATAATATTTCATGGACAATTGCCAAAATCTGAAATAATACTGTGCAAAAGATATTTTCTTGATATAAGGAATGAAAATCAAACTAAGAGAGAATGACTGGCTCATTTGAAACTTTAAATGCTGACACATAACCACAGAAACCCTAGATTTCCACCCAATGCTGTCTTCAATCAGAGACAAAGTAGTTGTATGGAGGTGAAGTAGTTGTACGGCAACATACATAAAAGAAATGAAACGAAATGAAGATTGGCTGGGTGTTGTAAATATGCAACATAAAAAGGAAACTATCTTCAAAACACGTACTATGGCGCTCTTGCAGATTCATGCACGAGAACAGATCTCGTACTGCAAGTAAGTACCTGTGAAAGTCTATCGAAGCCACGGTAGAAAAATATAAAGACGATATTAGCACATGAATGATTTTATCTTTACACAACCTACCTATCAGGCGGCGCAACATCATTAGGGGCCTAAAATCAAAGTGATTACGTCATAATGCAATAAAGGCACAAAAATACAGATGGAAACTACACTAAAAGCCATTTCTGACATGATTCAAAATAAAAGCGTTTCCAAATTACCCAGGGACTCTAACAACTGGGCACAACTCCGTGACTCCCTGGTATTGCCACCAGTTAGCCATTCCTACTGGGTGGATGTTAACCAAGTATACCATCTATGATCTGAGGGTAAGGCTGGAACCGTCGCTGATCTGCTCAGTAGTTGGGCGCTCTAACCATATGGCCCCTCGCCCATGACACCTTTTCACAAAGTACACTACAAAAGTAAACTGCAAGACAAACTCGATAAAGACCAGTTTACATCCAATGATCCATGGGTAAACCGACTGTGTCAATACTTCTACACACTCCTTGACGTGCTTTTAAAACTTTTGAGTTTCTCACAGGTAGGCCACTTGTTCTTCTATTCATCGTTGTATTTAGGTTACATTGATTATGGTATCCATCGTACAAGTTATACCATACAAAGAGGATGATCAAATTCAATGAAAATATTATAGCCTAATCAAATCTTACCTAACCTTATCAAATTGTATCTAATCTTAGGTAATCTTTTCAAGTTGAATCAAATCGTATCTAGCCTTATGACACCTTATCTAATTTTATCTAATCCTATGTAATCTTATTTAATCTAATCAAGGCCTATTTAATCGTATCTATCCTAATCTTTAGTAAATAATTAAAAAGCAATCACCTTATTCGTAATCATCCTGTCAATCCAGAAGTCTTTCACATACAGTAAACTTTCAAACCAAAATTTGTATTGGTCATGATCCTGGTAAAATAGAAATAGTACGGATTACTAAAAATAACACCCTACTGGCTTCATATTAGCATGGGTGGCTGAAAACCAAGCATCACAAATCCTAAAACTCTATTTGGTTTCACAGCCCACATGCACTAACGCCCTAGTACTTACAGTCAATAGACTAGGCACCCACAGAACTGAAAGCTGATGATAAACACCTTTGCGGCAAAATCAAGTGCAGGTACTATGAAAATACATCTTAGTAGCTGCATACCTCCATGGGTGAAAAGCAAGCTGGAGTGATGCGTAACATATCTGTGCCATGCTTACAGCCTACATCAGGGCAGGGCAACCTACAGCCCATGGGCCACAATCTGGCCCTCGAAGGTAATGCCTGTGGCCCTCGAGCAGGTAGCCCCATTTTTTAACTTCTTTTTGTACTGTACAATAGTTGAAATTTATCAGGTTATGACAAATGAACGATCTGCTTAGCTTAAAGCACCTTTGGACCCCTTAAGGAAAAGATTTAACGGATTTGGCCCACCCTCCTAAAAGTTTTCCCACAACTGGTCTAGATTGTCTTTTTTTGCTTTGTACACTATCATACTACAGGCCATATATTTTGCTCTGTATCTCAATAAAGCTCTTTCATATACAGATGAAGTTTTTAAATAAACAGCGACATAGGTGATCTCCTGGAAAGTAGCTGAAATGTTTATCATAAGTATCGAAGTGAAGCTCTTTTCCTTCAAAGTTCCATCTGCCCTCAGTCATCATTGACTTTCACAAGTGCAGGATGCTTGGATAGACTCTGGCAGACTTTTTCTTAACGATGCTAATGCTTGAATTGGTAATGGAAATGTGTCGATATATTTTGCTTATAATAGGCCTAAGTAGTAATAATATGGTACTTGTATCCTTTGGTATTCGGCGTTGAAGTCTTATGATTCACTACTCAGTAATGTAACATGAACTAAATGTACTAACGGCCATTACCTAAAGTCAATAATTTGGTAACTCAAAAAACTGAAAGCTAATGACAAACAGCTTCTCGACAAACGCTATGTAAACAGTATATCACAGACTGAAGTTATGTTCACGATATACGTACTGGTGCCAAGAAAATTAGGTTCTCGTCAAGACACTGCAAGTTGAACGTCCAATTTACAGAAAAACCAGTAGGAACACTTTGAGCTACGGCGTCAGAGATCTTTGTCTAGAATATTGAAATATTATGTACATTTAAAAAAACAACAACCAAATCTTCAATCATGCAAAATTTTCGGATTGCATACTGGTAATCACATGAAGTAATAGTTCGTCTGATGTTTTCAAAAGATTATAGCCTGTTCACATGAACGTGACAAAGGCTGTTGCTTCCAGCCGATATTTCTATGGCTCGTCGTTTTCCACATGAATATGATTCAACAATCGGAAAAACAGGAGAAATAATCTGCAGCGCACTGTAAGCGCTTTTCTTGTCCGACACTCGTCAGAGTATGAAATGTCGAATAACGACAGATAGGTGAAGCTTAACATATAACCATGAGTTGCATTCCAGAAAGCAAGAAGACTACCGAATTCCATTTGTTGATATTCACTACCAAGATCAGTTAAAAAGGGGCGTTATGTACGTTCATTCCCACGAACATCATTGCTTGAATGTCTCAAATTCAAACGTTATGTCAATTATACGCTGATAGCTTTCTGGAAACTCCTTGTTCATGGAAACACATTTCATACACTAATTTAAGCCGCTTTATAACCAGGCAGTCTATAAATGGCTTGCAGCGATGATCAAACTTGATAGTACTAGCCTACTTGAGCAATAAACATTCTATTACGTCATCGGCCTAGTTCCCTACGGAGCTGTACGAGATAGTGTGCCGCAGCGCATGTGAACCAGTTGTGTGTTAGTGCTTGTGTCAACCAGTCGGTGACGAAGGTCAAGGTGGTTAAGGTGCCTTGCATTTGCATCCAGTTAGTGTCTGGCTGCCTCAGTTGGTGTTTACAATCGTCAGTTAAGTATTTTATTTTCCCTCTTGAATTTTCCTAGTATTTGTTTTCTTTATTTCTCACAGAATGTCCCGAATACTTGTTATGGCGTCCAGCCATGCTTAGGCTCCCAGGCTGTATCAGAATGTCGCATGCTCATTGCCTCATACATGTGTTATCTCAGAGCTGATTAAATGTTTACAATTTCTTTTTACTTGTTCTAGAATGAATGTATCTGTTTCTCGCTCTAATCAAATGCTTGCAATGGCAGTAAATGCACAGAATACAAGCTAATGTAGCAGAATGATGTATCTTGTGGGCGTTTCTATTTCTCAGCCAATGGCACAGACTGCACCGAGTTTCTCTGCAACAGAAGGTGTTTATATACTGCCTCTGTATCGCAGCAAATGATAGTAGTTTGCAGGCCGTATTTGCTGAAGCATGTAGTTAACACTGTTGCTATTGTATCTATTGCCTATACGCCCATTTGTACAATATTTGAAAGACGGGGCTGAGGCACACACAGTGTGAGAATGTGGGCGTTTCGGCCTATGCGGTCAAAGTCCGGACTACTACTGCTATTGTCATTTAATCATATGCGACCCCCCACAGTCGGGCATGGTATTGCAAGTACTCACAAGCCCCAAAGCTGGGCATACTATTGAAACTGCTCACCAGCCCGTAGCTGGGCATACAATTGAAACTGCTCACCAGCCCATAGCTGGGCATACTATTGACACTGCTCACCAGCCCGTAGCTGGGCATACATTTGAAACTGCTCACCTGCCCTTTACTGGGCATACAATTGATCTGCTCACCTGCCCTTACTGGGGCATGCAAGTGAGGCTCGTCCATAGCTGACGATGTTGAGTTTTCTGGTGAGTTGGACAATGAAAGATTGTCCGTGAAATAAATTTTCACATTTTTGTTGAGACTCGTCCTTAAGTCGACAATGTTGAGTCTCTGGTGAGCTGGACAATGAAGGATATTGTCCATGAAATGAGTTTCTGGTGAGCTGGACAATGAAGGATATTGTCCATGAAATTAATACTCTGTTATAGAGACTCGTCCTTCAGTCGACGATGTTTAAGTCTCTGTGGTGAGCAAGGCAATGAAAGCTATTGTTCCTGAAACTGAATTTTACATTGACAGATACATGTTTCTGATTGAAATTCTGTATTTGCATATGTTGAAGCGAAAAATTATTACACATCGCTTCAGAAGTGCTACCTTTGACATCAGAAAAACTTGAAGAGTTATTAGTTTTTTGTATTTGAGATTTCTCAGTTTTATATACATTTTGTCATCACATTTATATACTTATATTGCCCAGTTTTTCCAATGGCATATGACTAGTAGCACAATGAGTACAAAGTGAGTACATTACTGCCTGCAGGGCAGTTTGTTATGCCTACTACATACCATTTTATTATAAGTGTAGGCGAATCCTCTACGTTTTTTTTCCAAATGCTTATAAGCTTCCAGTTTACATCATTAGCATTCTTGATTGCACTGGTGCTGAGCATTTTCTCTGTTACCTTTATGCTGGGAAATGCTACTGTCTCTAAGGGGCATCATTCCCCTTTCTAGTCAATAGAGAATTTAGATATTTTTTAGTAACTCTGTATAACATACAGCAAGTCGACCGGACGTCATAACATGGTGGACAGGAAAGAATGGTGCATCTTTACAGCAGAAATGTCTACTGAGGATTTTTTATGAGATTTCTTTCAAGAATTAGATTTCGAATACAGGGAGTTTGTTCACACTATTCCTGTATTTTTCGAATTGTATGCCATACATTTCAATAATATATAATATACATACAGGAAAATTTTACAGGTCAGGTTCTTTATTATTTACTGCTACAGTGTTCATACTATTGCCTTATATCTGGAAGCAAAAGCAAATAAAGAAATTTCTTATCAGCGGATGTTGTCTATCTATTCCACAGTTTTGTACCTTATGGGCAGTAGGTACTCCTGTTTATTTGCCTATTCACCCACCATTATGTTTGTGTGGATCAATCCTCATGATAAATTGATAAAGTGGTGAATGGCTCTGACTTTACATTGTCTTATTATCGCTTTCGTGTAAAGATATGAGCAATGCTTACTGTTGATCAAAATAATTTCACTTATATTATTCATTACTATGGATTGGTTTTTTCTGTTAACTGGAGCTTCCTGTGGTAAGGAAGTTTTTTGTCTATTGCGATTATTTCGGTCCAGTGGCATAGCGTATAACGTTGTCACAGGTATGTAGTTTAATGACATCATGTGGCAATAGGTGATTTGCCAGTTTGCTATTTTCTATATTGGAAATGTATACAATCTCTGTAACAGCAGGTAAGTTTGTAGGGTGTACAGCAATGATCACATTCTGATGTGATGAGAAAACCAAGATGCATCCATTGTAAGAGCTACAAATACAGCTTAAAATTAACTGATCTTATTACCCAAGGAGTTATTTTTGGGATACATTTATCGCATGGAATATTTCTAAGTAGAATAACAGGCTATTTTTTGCCTTTTTCTGTACAGTCGAAGTTTCTCGATAGATAAAAACATCCTGGCACCCCCTTATATCGCCGAAGATCACGCATGGCTCAGATACGGTCACGATATGGATTAAGAAAATAAATTTTACTTTTCTGGAGTCAGTTCATTTAAAGCCCTCAGACCTTTCTACTGTAGGTATATTCATGAGCGTGTAGCAGCCTCTTTCCTTTAAGACAATATTGTGTCAGTACTGACCACGGGTTGTACGTGAGCCGGCAATTTTTGTCACATGGTTAGTAGTTACAGTGGAGTAATTACGTTTTCAATTATTATCAAGCCCACAATGTTCCTTCTACAATAACATATAGCTCACTGCATGTGAAATTCCTAGTCATGGTGCATCTATTGCTTTTGCAAATATGGAGTCTAAGCAGTTTACAGCCAGGATCCACGATGGATGGTATTTATGAATATTCTACATAATTTATTTTATTGCCTAAAGTTTCACTCTGTCACTGTATTACTGGTATCGACATGTCTATGTAAATTAGCCGTCTCTATCCAATGTTGCCTGATCATAGTGCTATGACAATTGTTTTTTATGTAAACAAGGTATTGATAAGTATCAAGATCCCTTTATTTAGTTGTACTTGTTATATTTGTGGACAGCGTTCACAGAGAAGGAAATGGGATTTTTGTTTTCCAGAATGTGGTAGTTCTACCTATATCCTTATTTTTACCAATATCGTCTGTGTTACTTGTGTATCTTGGAGTCATAGTGACTCCTAGGTTGCTATCTGTCTATCGGTTTTGCCTCGCCAATAACGCCAATTGCTGTTTTACGAGCCCAATTTTTACTTCATGTTGGAGGTTTATCTTCTTGTACTAGGGCACTGTGCTCTTTCTTCATTATACGTGTGTGTGTTTACTGCAATTTGTACTCACAACCAATATGGCACATGTATTAAGCCTAATTATTCCTGTATCAGCTTAGTATTGTGTTTTCAATTGCATCAATGCCTTCAGATTTTCCTTTCCATTTTATTCATAATCAAGCGATTAGCATTTACCAGTCTGTAACACTTTGCCCGCTGTGCTTGTATTTTCTGCGTTCTTAATTTAATGAGAACAGCACATAAGTGGTTACATATGCTTAATTTTTACATACATACTAGCGTTTTTACCAGTACTGTTCATGTTTTATATTCACGCTATGTTATCATCTGCTCGCAATCTTTTGTTGCAGACCAAATCTCTTCAGTGTAAACATCCTACATGTTTGTGGGACATTAATGCTGATCCAATGGCCAAGAGTATTGTATTCTCACGAAATAGTACCCACTCTGTCTTCCAAAAGTCGCATCTTTCCATTAAAAACTATATCCTATTACATACCAGAGCTAAGTTGACCTGTTATCGATAAATTTGATTGCAGGGTTTTCTGCTAGCAAACTTGACTCGTGGTCTCTACGATCTACAGTAGTGAACGTGTTGACTGCAATGATTTTGTAGTTTGATTCGTTCTCAGTTTAACAGTACTTTACTGCTACTGAATTATTTGATACACGATGTTGCACTGTTACGCATAATGTTCATAGGCATTATGTTTATAGGATTTCTAGAGTTTTACTTAAGTCCAAACAGTAAATGTCTCAATGCCAGCTCTAAAATCTCGTACAGCTCCGTAGGGAACTAGGCCGATGACGTAATAGAATTGAGAAATTAAACGAACCTACCTGTAGGTGAAGTTTGATTGAAATTCTGTAAGTCATCGGCCGTGACCGGAGGAGCTGTGCGCCCTCCCGTCATATTTTATCACCCCACCCTTTCTATTTAGGATTTTGTATTTATTTGCCATTGATACATTTACTGCTCTAAAGACTGGTTCACATGCGCTGCGGCACACTATCTCGCACAGCTCCTCCGGTCACGGCCGATGACTTACAGAATTTCAATCAAACTTCACCTACAGGTAGGTTCGTTTAATTTCTCAAATAAACGTCTACTTTAAAAGTCAACAATCATCGATCAGACTGTTCTTTACCTCTACATCAGAATGCTTAGAAATTCAGTGATACCGCACTGTTTATTGGCCCTTTCCAACAAATTTCTATGCCTTGTTATCAAAATTAATAAGTATAATGAATGAAACAGCACTTTACTCGTATTATCACTAACCTCAATCAAATCAAACGTTTTCCAAACCTTTCTTGTACTATGATGCCTGCTTCCTTTTTCATAAATTATCAATTTGTTTTTCAACACCTGAAAAAGTACATGCAGCAATTATTGAAAATATTTTTCACATCAATGAAGCAAAACAAAACAAGGACTTTTCAGCAAAAACTCGAGATCCAATTAGAACGGGGATTGGAATAAATGGGGGGCTGAACAACCCCAAAAATCTAATTACTGGGGGGCTTGTGATAAATGCGGGGAGGCTGGAAAATGACCAGAAATGCAATGTAAGGGGTCTGGACAATAATTCTACAAATGAAACTACAAAATAAAATAGTACACAACAATGCAACATGTGTGATCAGCATGATTCTCGTAATGATCATTTATATCTGCAAACCAAGATACCTCCTGTAAAAAATTGTCTTTGGTGAGAGCTACCTTAAACATTAATAAGCAGGGGGAGGGGCTGGAATAAGAATGTCTTTGGTGGAAAATATATGAGAAACTACTTAGAGTGGTAGGGAATAAATACTAGGTGCCCAAGAGTACTCTTTTTTGCAACATAAATAAGGGAATTCAATGAGATTTTGATATACCAAGTCATAGGAGACTATTAGGAATCACATTCATTGTTGGAGATGAGATATGTGACTATATTCTAACAGGTGAAAACAATAACAAAAAATGTTTTAAAAATTCATTTCCTGGTACAAAACTGTTAATATATAAGTCCACTGAGTTTTCTCAGTTCTACCGACAAACTCTCTTCCAAGCATATACAAAAGATCCAATTTACTTGCATACACTATCCCTCTCTCAGACAATATGGATAAGGAAGCCACTGCAGCTCCATCATAGCATGCATTGGGCTTGCAGATGACAGATTACTGCAATTACCAGACAGAAAGGTATTGCAAGTATGGTGTACAAAAACTGCTTTGTGCCTTATCAGGATGCTGCATAAGATAAGATGCAAACAACATGCAAACCTGTCTTTTACTGGGTTCTCAGCTCCACAGGTACTACTGCATTAACATATGTGAGTAGCAACAACCCATAGGTATGTTTGGATCAATAGTGCCTGTAAAACCTTTGCATTTATCATTTTGTGCCATGAGTGCATTCATGTGCTCACGCTTATCTCTGAGCTCTGATTTCAGGATTTCAATCCAATCAACTGGGCAGGTTGAGTAGATGATTTACAAGTATTCATTCATATGAGGACCCTTACCAATGAGTTGCAAATTGAAACCTTGGAGCATATGCTTATATGCGTATGTGTTATCACACTTTTCACTTAGTAAAATGGTGGTTCCATTGGCAAAGCTTTTGCTATATGAAACATTTAAGTTTTGAATGGAAATTTCCATTGTTGACTTCAAATTCAATGGATGTTTATTCTATTCATACAAATCATCATTCATACGGTATACTACATAACGTCTCTATACCCATCACAACATTTTCTTAATGAGTCAACAAGCATATGTTTCATCTGATCTAATCTAACCTAGCCATCTTCATCATTTTCACAGCAAAGAACAGAAGCATTCTCATACCAGAACATATCTTTCCTTCCAAACTCCCCTGCTAAGCTTCCCATTGATGCATGATTGTACCTGCAGAGTTCCTTCCAAATGTGGTGGCGGCCTTCCCTGCAAGAATCAAGGGCTTTGTTAGTCAGTAACATGTCATGCTGAACTTTGAACACTGAAGATGTGAAAATTCCTCCAGACACTCTAAGTAGTCACAGCATACAAGCACTGATTCTCTGATTGGTTGACAGCTCTGATCAAATCTGTTTTCTCCCAGGCTAATTGACCAATCACTGTGCAGGATTCTGACAACACATGTGCTGCACAGCCAAATTTAGGCCCATTTTGCATGATGTCTGGGAAACTAGATTAAGAATAGGTCAACCAGACTAGAGCTCTCAAGAAATCAAACATATGCCAGCTATGGTCACTAATTTGGTACTAGAGTCTATATATTTTACAAGGAGGCCACATCAAACAAATGAAAATGCACTGGTATCATAACAGTAAGTAACAAACATGATGTCTAGCTACCTACTTTATGTATCTTGTGTGCACTGAGAAAAAATCAACATAGTAACTGATAGTGTTCTGGATACAAAATGACTAAGGCTCTTCAGAATATAACAAATCAAATGTTTGTCACATTACTAGTACTAGGCACCATGTCATCATGACCTGTTGTGTCAGATAGTGGTGCTTGCATAATGGTCCAGGTAATATCCAAAAATGAAACAATCCTATTGCTTGCAGACATTCTTTTGACCATTATTCTATCTAATTTTCAAGGTCTTGCTAACAGCTGCCAGGCTTTACAAAAGTTTGGGGGACTCTGGCCAAGACTTAACTGGCTTATTGATAAATGGTCCCCTGAAAGACACTCTTGAACTGGGTAAAATGAAGCCATCATATCACCAAAGACTTCTGGGAAAAACCAGATCAAATAATATGCATGAACTGAATGAATTGAGCCACTACAGTTGGTTGATTTAGTACATAGCAGCACTATATATCATTTCAACTTGGCTAAAAGCAATAATTTATAATAAATTTATGTTATATTAATGATAAACCTAACAAGTCAACAATTTGATACAAAATATGAAAGATAGTGATTTGAGACTTCTTTAAAGTAGTGAATACATTTTATTTTTTGTTAGAAAAACAACTTTGCACTAGAACAAAACAAATAGTGACAAGGCACTAGAAGTTCTGGTGAACCGATACTTGTAGGACTCAAAGGTACATTTTGCTTCTTACTATGAGATGTTGCTGACAAATCCTTAGATTTATATCAAAATTTGGAAACATGCAAGATTATGCCAAAAGCTTTTATAGCACTCTATGAAATTCAATAATGTAATGGAGGGCAAGTTTGCAAACACAAATTTGTATCCAAAAACCTTTATCTGTATCTTGGCATTTATACGATACACCATATTGAACTTATCAAAAGCTTTGGCCAAGGATATCTCTCATGTATGCTACAATAGTGATCCTCCCACCTGCTCCTCCATAGCAGAAAGTAATATTATATTGGGAAATAGTATGGCATTTAGTTATGGTAGCTGTTCGCATGATTTGAGAAACCATAGCTTTATTAGAAATGAAGTAAATGCTAGTGAGCCAACCATGTCAATAGATAGATATTTGACAAGAGCCTTATGTCTCCCCACTATGCATCTCATAGTCTTCTCTATAAGTTAAGTTCATTTCATATATTCAAACTTCAACTAAAGTAATACTACAATATACTTATACTTACAACAATTGGATATATATAATATATGAACATAAAGTGTAATGGGCACTGAAAGTACATTGTAGGTTTTTGAATTTTCTATGGAGGAGCTCACTCAATATCAATAAACTAAATGAAGAGAGAGAGCCCCTTTTCACTCAGCTTAGATTAGGAGGCATGATTGAAGAGAAGAAGGATTCATCAATGTATAGACTTTGCAGGTACATCATTAATACTGATCTGAAGAACTTTTTCCAGGAGAATTTCTGATTTCAACTGGAATATCACTCCACAGTTTTACACCAAGATAACGCAATGGTATAGTCCATACTGAGACGTGTTTTTTTTTGACAAGACCAAGTCACCCCTACATGTCTGCCTTGTAGAATACTAATGAAAAGATTAATCAAAGACAGAACATACGTAAAATCAAGCTCTCAAATGTCCATGAATAAAGTCAAAAACAAACCACAGAAGGGTATATTTAAGGGGTACTGGAAGAACAAACCATGCTCAAGATAGAAAACTATGTTTAATCTGGAAATGTTCATATTTTGCAATTGCTACAATAACTATTGCTACACTTCACACTACACACTTGTAGCTTAGTTATAAGGAACCTAGCTCAAGGCCTAGTTCCAAAAGTTTGTTATGTTTTGACCTCCAATCATCAAATTGTAGCACCAAAAGTTCTCTAACATTTCCTTACTTTTCAGCACACATTTGGTGCCATACAAATGGTACAGACCCATGTAACGCATTGAAATCCTGAAATATACCTTTAATTTTTACTGCAACATAAGACAGATCAATGAAAAAATGAAGGAAAACACAACCATAGCACACAATCTGTGTGGTCTCTGGCTGCAAATGAATCGTACCAGCTTCCTAACTCTTGATTGTCTGGTGGTACAAACTGTTTGTCAAATTGAAAAGGTCCTGAGGGACCTTTTACATATTCCACTAAGGTTCCTTATAAAGTGGTTCGTATAAAAAAGCGTGTATAGCTTTTCAATGTTCACACAACGAATGACATCAATGCATAAAAAAGGATTGTGCAAAATAAGGTATCTGAATAGACAGAGCGTCTCTTGCAACTGTGGTGACTTACTCTTCTAGAAACAGATGGTCAGAAACCATATCAGAAGCATATAGACCCTATATTCATTAACCTTTGCACTTTGTATTATTACCTCTGAGAGATCGGCCCGGCCAGGCGTCAATGTGACACGTTACAACAAGATCTACTCGAGATGACTACAGAAAATACAGTTAGCACCACATCCCTACTTGAATATTTCTCTTATACCATGTACAGTCACATTATTGATGTGGCCTGATTGCGGTATCACGCTAACATAGCTCTATTAGCCATACCAAGCACGGACATGTATGACATTGACAGATTACTATGCACAGTTATAAGACACCTTGGGGGGGAGGGGGGAATCCTGGAGTAGTTCTCTTATACCTACAAAATCACATATCGATAAACAATGTACAAGCATTTGGCTCTTATTTGCTGTTTTTTCACGCTGAGATACACGTTTACTTTGTCAGAAAATCAACGAAGTCAACTGACATTATCGCAGTTTTGACTACGCAGCATCTTGTACTGGATTACCCGTCAGAGTATCGGTACAATAATGATGGGCCTATGGAAAATCTGGCAACTAACTAAAGATAACGTCAAACAGAAGAAAAATGAAACTGATTTACGTCGTTATATACAGTTGTACGTGTGTCAGATAGAGAACTGTGGACATTGTGTAAAAAAACATAGCTTTACCGACAACCGTACGTAGTCAAATAACCACTTAGCTAGGTAGAGTCCTCTTGGTTCGACTTGGCAGCTTCTAAAATACAAAAATAGTGTAATACACCTACCAGTGCTTTGTGCATGTCCTGAATACGTCTACTTTTCCATTTCAGTTTCTACCATAGAGTTAGGTTTCTACCCACTGTTTGCTTGACCACATAGGGTATTTCTGAAATCACCTTCCGCTTTCTATTGGCCTCGTTCCAGGAACTGGAAAGATGGCGGCATAGACTTTGGTTTGTTTTTGACCTTCACGTATCTGGGCCGAGATGGCCCTTAACTACATACATTTACACAGCGACTTTATAATACACATATAATATGTGCCTAGAACTACAAAACAGTAATAAAAGCAAGTAGTATAATAGACGCAAAACTAAATATAATCAGTAGGTATAAAAGTGCACGTTACGTAACGTCTGCAATAAGTGCGTATAAGGTTTGATCTGTTAGGCGTCATACTTCTATGACGTACAAAAAACTAGCACTTTGTAACCCCCCTCCACCTTGTCGGGCAAAGTCTTACCTCGCTAACCCCACCCGCCTTACGACGTCTAAATGGCTTTACTCCCCCCCCTCCCCCCTCCCCCCTCCCCCCCATCTATACACAGGCGTAATCAGAACAAGCAATAAAGAAATCACAGGTGTAACAAAGAAGATAGTATAGTTATTGTAAGTCCTCAAAGTAGCTTCCTGGAGATTTATTTTATTTTTTGGCTTTCCCATGGGGGCTTGTTTGACATGAGGGCTTATTCGAAGGGGAGTTTAGTACAGTATTCTTGTAGTCAGTCATCAGTTGAACCTGTCTACACTACACTATTAGAGAGTTTCCGATCGACGACGAAACGACGACGGAGACGTTAGCGAGGCCTGGAGCAAGCGCGGCCAGGAATAGTGCCTACCCCCGTCTTTCCGTCTTCTCAGATCTGGAACGTCAGCTCTTCCGATTTGCCGTCCTCGTTGGAACGTCGATTTTTAAAAAGGTAAGAATTGAATATTTTACGTCTAATCTGACTGCTGTAAGCTTGATGAATTAGGCAAGCTTTCGTTTCACCCCTTTCATATGATAAACATTCAATTTACTTGAGTTACTCTTGTATTTTAGTGTTATCGAAAACCGGAACAAAAAAGTCCAAGGAAATGGCTACAAGTTCATTTGTCGTTACAGAAATTCAGGCTATGTTCGTAGTTATTGTGCTTCTTATAACCTTTGTAAGAACTCACTGAATGCTCACAGAGTTTATGCTTTCTTAAAAAGTCATGTTTCATGTGCTTTTCATATATTGTATAAATTCCTATGCTAGGTTATATCGAGTGTTTGGATTTGAAAGATAAAAGTTTTATATATTCAAATGTAACTTTCATGTTGTAGAATATAAATTAGAATCTACTGTGAAATTATGATGTCTTTTATCTCTCTATTAACTACCCACAAAGGCACAAAATGACGTGGACCAGGAGACATGACATAATGTTGTGTCGGGAAGTTCTTGTCACCCAGCCCTTCCAGTTCAAGCATGGCACCAGAGATCGTGGACAATGCTGGGACAAAATAGCGTCAAATTTAAATTTGATTGAGGTGCCACGCTTCTTGGTGGACCAAAGAGGGGTGCGAGATCGGTACACCAAACTAATTAAAGATTTTAAAAGAAAGAGGTCTTTGGAAGAAAGGGCAAGTGGGATTTGTCCAGATGAGCCTGATGAGCTAGATCAGGCTCTTGAGGAGTTAATTGGAATGGAGGAGAGCCAGCAAGAGCAGTTGCAAGTTGGAGAGAAAAGGAAGAGAGCTGAGTTGGATAAGGACAGGGCAACTGCTGAGTCAATGAGGAAAAGAGCAATGGAGAGAATGGGGGAAACCAGGGCAAGGGAAAATGTGGAAAGTGAGGGTAGGAAGAGAAGAGGTGGGACTGAAGTAATGGACTATTTGAAAGAGAGAAGACAGCATGACAGTAAACTTAAAGAGGAGGAATTAGAGCTGAGAAAGAGGGAGATGGACTTAAAGGAAAGGAGAGAAGAGGAGGACATAATGATAAGAAGGAGACAGCAAGATATGAAAGAGAGAGAACAATCCATCAGGGAGAGAGAACTGGAAGGTAGATTGAAGAGGGACCAGGACATAATTTTTATTCTAAAACAACAGTTACAACAGCAACAGGCAATCTTGGAGGAGGTACAGCAGCAAAACAAATTGCTTCTGTCCCTCTACCAAAATTGCCTTGAAAAGAAGGAATAAACAGCTATGAAATCAGTGGCGGCTGGTGGGATTTTTTGTTGGGGGGGCAAGGCTGTGAAAAATTGGGTGTGGTCCATTAAAATTATGGGAGCCACGCCTTAAAAGTTGACATTAGATAGCCTTACCTCCAGAGAGTAAAATAACCATAAAAATGATAATAGCTATATCTTTAAAATAACATATTTTATTGTTCAATTCTGCATTGAGAATCACAACTGTCAAAGGTCTGTATTTTCTTTTCTGCTATTTAGAGAAATAACCAATTCAGTTACAATGCTTCTTGCCAAACTATTTTTGTACTTGAAAGTAGTCATTCCATGGATATTAAATAATATGAATTGTCTAGAATGATATATTTCTTGTCTTAAAAATTTATAGAGAATATAGATAATGCATGCAGAAGCAGAAACTATCAAGTATAGTGCAATGATTTGTAATTTTTAAGTGATATATAAGCTCCTAAGCTACTTAAAAAGAAATTTAGCTCTTCTATTCTTGAGCTGGGCAAACATATCAATCACATTTTGATTGAAGTCAATTGAGTCTCTTATAAGGTTCTTTTCTATGGAAAGCATAGCCAAAGCATTGAGCCTGTCCTCAGACATTGTGTTTCTCAAGAAAGTTTTCACTCTCTTTAGAGTTGAGAAACACCTCTCTGCTTCACAGGATGTCATTGGAACTGTAATAATGGCTTTCAACAAAAGTACAGTTTCAGAGAAAGTTTCAGCTAGGTTACTTTCAACAAGAAGTTGAAGTAATGGAACTGCTCCACAGCACTGCCTAAATTCTGGTCTGCTATAAATTACAGAGAGCTCAGAATGTAGCTTGGTTTCATCAAGAAAAGGAAATGATATTGCAGCACTTTCTACAGCCTTGGTTGGGAAGCATTGCTCAAAATTTGGAAATGAACTACTCTCAAAAAGAGTGGCAGCAACAAGAGGTCCAGTAACTTCAAACCTAGAACTGCAATGTGATATTACAATATCACACACTTCCTTCAATATCATTGACATTTCCTCATCAAAGCATTCACACCTAGGCCTTTTTGCAAGAGGCTCCTCATTTACAGCACAGGAGTCATTGTGAAAGATATCTGGGATTTTTTCCCTAACATTGTGGACTGACAACACAAAATTTCTTAAGCATGTCTGAATGAAGGTAGAGCTGATTTGGCGCTTTTGCAGCTGGGCATAGAGAATATCTACATGTGGCATCAACTGGTGGAAAAATCTCAGATAGATCATAAAGCGTGTGTCCTCAAGCCGAAGGAGGAGGCCACTTGCATCACGAACACTAGCTTTGTCCTTCTTCCAGGTATTTATTATCAGCTTAAAGCACTCTTTCAAGTCATCCTTATGCTCAAAGACAGTAGAAACAATTCTACTTTCAAAATTCCACCTGGTCTGCACAGATCTAGGAATCCTCATGGCAACAGTAGCATCAAGGCATGATACCCTCTTTGTAGAGTGAGAGAAGAAAACAGAAAATGCATTTAGATGTGCAAAAAATACTCTTACACTATCAATTTGTGAAGTAGCCTGTTGCAGAACAAGATTAAGTTGGTGGGCATAGCAATGAACATAATGAGCATTGGGGTATGCTTCCTTTACTATGCTCTGAACACCTCTATGCTGGCCACTCATTACTGATGCACCATCATAACATTGGGCAACCAGTTTTTGCTTGTCATGGAAACCAGGGAGAATACTATTCAAACAGCTGATTACATTAATAGATATATTTTCAGCATTACCTTGTGGTAAGTCACAGAATGACCAGAACCTCTCAACAACCTTGCCAGACACAATATACCTAAAGACAACAACATTTTGCAAGTGATTTGATACATCAGTTGTATCATCTGCAATCACTGCCACAAAATCAGCTTGCTCTATCTCTTTCTGAATTATGCTCTGCAAAGTCTTGAACATAATATCCAGCAACTCATTCTGGACAGTTTTAGAAGTGCCCTTAAACACAGTTGCTGATTCTAAGTGTTTACTCAAAACAGAATCAAGAGCAGCTGTAAAGTTAACTAGACCAAGGAATATACCTGGGTTATCTGAAGTAAGAGTTTCATCATGACCCCTTAATGCTAGCTCAAAAGCACCACAAAACCTAATACAGTCAATAATTCTTGACAGAATATGGCGATTTTTTTCAACTTCAAGATTATGTTGAATAATGGAGTCCCTATAAGCTTTACTTAGCTGCTCGGCAATATTTGTTTTGCCAAAGAATGCTACCTTCAAGCAATTCTCAACATGAGAACTACATTTGACATGTCGCTTGACCTTCTCAGAAAGATGTTTCCAGTCGTTCACACCAGACTGGGTCCAAGCTTTTTCTCGTTGAGAATCTCCAAAAAGTAGGCAAGGGAAGCAATATACTTTTCCAGACTGACTGCAGCCAGTAAGCCAACTGTGCTTTGAGTACCAGGTTTTCGTGAAACGACGTGAAGATAACCCTGATTTCGTCAAGACCTCAGGCCTATCAGGACCCAGACGCTTCACCTCCAATTTTTCTTCCAGAGTTAACTGGTTGAAAGGACGAATTTGAAGACTCCTGACAGTATTCATAACTATATAGTGCAGTAAGGATGAAAGAATCAAACGGTATGTTAGTACTTCTAAAGACAGCAAGTAGTTTGACTGATGCCTCGTGAACTCAAATAGAACACACCTCTATCAAAGCCAGTTGCCCTGCGTCGGCAAAGCATCGAAGCTCATGGTTGTTGTTGTTGTATCAGGGAGGGCAGATTTGAATGTGCCCCATTTTCGTGGATTTCTGCCAATCGTATGGCGTTTCTGGCGGCATTTTGCTTTTGATGTTTCCTAGTGCGCATGTCAAACGGCCGATTTGAAGGGCAAAATAAATTCTGCCCCGCGAATGACATCATCTTCATTCGAAGCTTTCTCAATTTTGATTGAATCGAGGCTCAACATCAACAATAGCAGCGAGTAGATCATTTTACACCCTAGGGTACTTCACACTTCACTTATTGCTACAGTATATACTACTGTGTAGAAATTTCATTTGTGCCCTTTTGCTTGGGGGGGCATTGCCCAAAGTGCCCTATTGACCAGCCGCCACTGTATGAAATATAATCTAAAGTCTCTTATTGTTTGATGATATGCTTCCCCTAATTGTTTCAATATTTCCTCGTTTCATTCACAAGGAGTTAAACTGGTTAGCTCTTGTTCTACAAAAATGTTCACATTTCAAAAAGTTAAGTACCAGTTTTCAGTGGGGTCTGTTTATCTTCTGCTCTTAGATCACTTTTGTTTTGCAAAAGTTAGTTTCATAAATTAAATAAAAACACCTTTTATCTATAGGTTTTTGGGGTTTCATGAATGCTTTTCAACAATATTTGCCTATCATGCAAAGAATGCTCAAAGTAGCAGGTCTATAGTAGAAAATAAAGTATGGACTATCCCTGGTTAGTTTATTTTCATACAAAATGTCTGCAAATTCATGTCATCATTTATATTGCTGACTTGAAAGTTTATGACTTCTTTCAAATGTAATAGTATTGGCCCGTTGATTGTGCTCTTTAGTTTTCTTGTTAAGACATTTGAAGTAGGATCTATGATTTATCTATCAAATCACAAATTCCAAACTTTGGGTTGTCTGTGCTCCATAAAAAGAATTCATAATGTCATTAAGGGCTGGTGGAAGAAATGCAATTAATTCATAATTGAAGTTAATTAATTATTCATTACCAAAGAAAACACACCATGCAAATGAAGCAAACCATGTGTGGTAGGAGAAGAGTATATTTGGTAGTTTTGGTAGCTTTGAAAAAAACTGTTTGGTAGTTTTGAAGAAAACTGTTTGGTAGCTTTGAAAAAAACTGTTTGGTAGTTTTGAAAAAAACTGTTTGGTAGTTTTGAAAAAAACTGTTTGGTAGCTTTGAAAAAAGCTGTTTTGGTAGTTTTGAAAAAAACTATTTGTAGCATTTATTGTAAGTAATCTTCAAGAACTGGAGGCTGTATACCAAAGAAAGTTGATGTGTTATTGCCATATAGACATGTCATTGAGTTCCTTAGTAGTGCACAAACAGCGTAGATCTTTCCAACTGCACTGAGGCCAATCTTGAGATTTTTCTTGAAGTCAGTAAATTTGAAATAATTGACTATATCTCCAAATACCCATTCTACAGCAATACGCACTTTACTCATAGACTGGTTGAATGCCTGTTCCTCCACAGTGAGGTCTGGCCTACGTGCAAAGGGACATTGCAGGTGAATTCTATGAGGATATGCTGGATCACCATATACACATAAAGGCTGGCCATCAGGTCTGAAGGAATGCTCTTCCAATTGATCCAAGAGTCCTGACATTGCAAGCAAACCACTGTCATGCCGTCTTCCTTCAACAGGACCAAACAGATTTGCAATTAACCCATTGGGTGCAACAACTGATTGGAACTTGATTGCATGGACTCTTTTATGTCCATTATAAACAGCCCTTTGGTTTTCCTTAGGTCTGCAAATTGGGCGCACTGTTCCATCAACAAAGCCCCAACAATTGTCTAAAGCAGCACCTTTATTGTAGATGGCATCTGCAAACAACTGTAGGTGGTGACGTGATAGCCATGGCTGGTCAAGATTGATAAGCAGGTGGCCAAACCTATCGAATATGTGATCGACAAGAAGATTTGTTACCATGCAGACCTGAGATATAGGCCTTCCAAATCGAGGGATAAGGTCGACATACCTACATGGATAAGCAAACCTCTTTAAAAGCATGCAGAGTCCCTCGATAGTATCTGCTACCACACCATTCTGACATTTTATTGTTTCAGGAAGCTGCAAAGCAGCAGCAAGTCTAAAAATGTCCCCTTTTCTGAAACGAAATTCCACTTCGCATTCATCCTCTTGCATTTGAAAAATATTAAACACGTTATATTGATAATAAGGGAGGCCACAGTGCAGATTTCTACGCTGATTTGGCATTAGTAGGAGTAACTCTTCGTCATCGATTTCTCCAGCATCATGCAACAAGTACAAGTCCTCCATTTTCAATTCTTTCGATTTTGGCGCTAATTCTGTGTTCCCGTCGTCAATCAGAACCAACAATTTGCCCTTGAAAGCAAGACGGTGCGGCTGGACTAGTCCCAGGCCTCGCTACCGTCCCCCTTGTCGTAGCGTCGTCGATCGGAAACTCGCTATTTTCTCTTCTGGCTTCAAATACGGGCAATATGATATTTCTAAAGCATATGCGACTTTAGAGTTTGTTATTGCACGTTTTAGTTAGTGATGCTGACAACGAAATGATGGCTTTGTTGGGAATGGTCTATGGATTTCTTCTAAACATCTTTGACGCTCTTCGCTAAAAACGGGAGGAAGATAAGACAAGGTGGATTGCATCGTCAACTGTGACACTATTCAGAGTTTTGCAGTAGGGGCAAAATCGTTTTTCTCTAGGAGTTTTGATTTTGCTACCTCGTCCTGTTCCACTTTGGAGGTTATTAGCACCCAACGTTTTACTACTGTGTACCTAACAGTAAAGTCGTGTATGTAGTCAACATATGAGTCAAAGGTATAAAGTGGTTTACATGAGGCATACTCTTTTAGTTTCTATTTTCAAGTATATGTTCATTGAATCTATTCAACATTTCTGACTAAAAGTGCTTGTTGACCTTAGTTTCAATGACTGAACGAGTATCTGATTGCTGTATGTCATAGCGTACCCGAAGGTCACGGGCATGAGATACCCAGTTATATGGCCATAATCTGCATCCTTTGCAAGCATGAGGAAAGCTTTGCTAGAATAATGCTGTATAACTAAAGAGGAAAACCCGAGCGAAAAACGGTAAAATGTGCTACAATACGTCTTGGGTATTGGAGACTTACTCTTCCAAGGTCTGCATATACAGCATCTGTAGTTGTACTCCATCGAACACCCAAAGCATATTTACAGGCTTTAAGATGAAGCGTTGCCACCTTAGACCAGTCGTCAAAACCCCATATTTCTGATGCATACGTCAAAATGGGAGCAATAGTGTGGTCAAATAAATAAAAAGACGTGGCTGGAAACCGCCCCATTCTTTGCGTTTAGAAATAGGGGAAAATAGGATTTGTGAGCTTTCTCGATTAATGTCTGAATGTATAGTTTAATGTCAAGAAAGGACAGTTAAATAGAAAATGAGATGAAATCACGGTGAAGCAAGATACGGTGTAGGAGTCAGGAATGGGAGTGGAAGACAAGAAGAAAAGTGAAAGATCTGCAAACAGGCGACGACGAGACTAGAGAGATTTGGTGAGGCTTGGATAATAATGCAGTGCAACGATTAAAATGGTCCAGTCTACAGACATCCGTATAAATACGTATTGATGAGATTGATGGCTTTGACCTGGACTACTGTGCATATTTTAGGACTCCTTGTCACTACCATGATCATCTTCACCATTTGCTACCATTTCCATTTGCAACCTATAGACAGTTGAACCTGATTTTGACTTTGTGAGTACAAATGAACGTCGTCAAGAACATACTGTCTATTCTTTTTATCACGACACATGATGTTTGATATTATTCACATTTTCGAGGGGGGGGGGAGGCATGACAGAGAGAGTGGCTAGATAGGCTAAGTAGAGAGGGAGCTTACACGTCTTTTCTCTTATACGAAAGAATGTATAGGGCAACGAGGCTCACAAACCCAAAATCGTAAGAAAAGTGGAAGAAAACCACACACTTCACGTTCCACAGTTCGCCGTTTGCCTTACGTGCCTACATCGATAGTTGCCCATTCACAAAAATCACAACTGTTGGTTTATAATCCATGGATAACAAGATCAACCAGCCTATAACTAATGCAACCTCTTCTAGCCAGTGTAATCTAGGCGTTACAGTATTCAACTGACGTTTTGTGTAGTTTGCATCAAAGACCCAGATACACACTGTTTCTCGTACAAGAACACTTCTACACGTACACGAGCCTGGAACTTGATGAGACATGTAACAAAAAAGTGAGAACAAGCTGACGCTGACCCACTGTCGTACAATGATGTGAAACTTTGTATGCTCTACAATGGTCCCCAAAAGTCCTTGAAACACGCTACTCACCAGTATGTAAAAACCTGTAAGTGCACAAAACCCCTGGCAAGCAGTATATATATATATATATATATGTAAAAATACCGTAAGGATTCGATTACTTCCCCTACTTCGAATATGCCCCCTCGTATAAGCCCCCACCCCAAAGGTGACTAGTGAGCCTCCATGCGGGGTTCTGGGTTCAGTATAATAGAGATTACATGCATACATGCAACCAAGCTACAGACCGTTAGCTTTTGGTTTCCTCAGATGGTCTTATATGTGATGAGAATAACTATACAACATTCTCCTCCTTGATACCATCTCGATTAACAGTCAAAGTACGTACTGTATAGTGAAATATGATAACAGTCATTGTCTTTGGCAGATCTAAGGACCTCTATCTTTCGGTGTAAAAATAATACCTCTTTCTATCTAATGTCTGAAGTCCCTATATCCCAACAATCATGGCTTAAACAGACTGTTTGAAAAATGTCTTACTACATTTGCCTAAAAAGTACAAAGTGTCCCCGACGTTTTCTTGGAAGGCTAAATGTCCCCCCCCCGTATGTTCTGGAAAACCACTCTTTTCCCCCGACCTTAGAAGCCTTAAATCGATGCAAATAGAAAAAAATACAGTGGAATCCCGATAAAACGAGCCCGGACAAAAGGAACCTCCCGGTATAACGAACCAACTGTTCGGTAACGTGGGTTCTGGCTATCAGGCTCCTTATACATTCTCTTCGCATAACGAGCTCCGGATGTAACGAACTCTCATTATACCGTACCAACGTTCAGGTCCCTTCATCATAAGTACTCTTGGGTGCCCTAATAGACGTTCCCCCACTAAGTAAGCTTTCAAGAATTGTCCACCCAGGATATTCTTATTCCGATCCTGCTTCCTATTACTTATTTGGAAGTATTATCTCAACCAAGGCACTTTCTAGAGGAAATACTCTGGCCTGCAAGTAAAAAATATAGCAAGAAAAGTACGCTGATTGCATGTGTTCCATGGTCCAGCCTCTTTGGTTCTCTGGACTTTGTACTATTACGTTATACACATTTGTGAAGAAACCATAGCCTTTTCTACACTATTTGAGGTCATTTTCTAGCCCCCCTCCCATCTATTTCAATCCCGCAGCTAAGTAGGCTTTGAGGATTTTTCCAGCATCCCCGACTAGTCCAACCCCCCGTCTACTAGGCACCCAAGAGTAAACTCTAATAACAAACTTGTCATGCATTTTTCATTTATTGATTTTATCTACTTACCGTGTTCATTTACCACCTTCTCTTGGGGGCATTCACTACTGTTACAAACATACATCAAAGGGTCCTCGTATACCAGGCCAGGCGATATGCGACGGGCGCCTTTCAATATGCCGATAGATGGCGGCTGGTGATGGTCACTTGTATACAAATAACAAGCAAAGCAAAGATCATTACTCTTTGAAGTCAACTTTGTTTTGAGCAAATGTGCGTGGAAGTTGGGGATAGATTACCAAGCCCACGGACGGACTTTTGGGTATGTACTGAGAAACACCCAACTAACACGTGTCTCCCTGTTTAACCAACTCCCGATATAACGAACAGAGTTTATTATATTGGGATTCCACTGTAGTGAGATATTACTCTTTCATTTCAGCAACATGTAAAGAGGGACAAAAGTGAGCTCAACCATAGAAATAGGAGGACTAGAATGCGCGCTCTATTGTTTCGCTTTTGTCTGGTATGTAATACCCATGAGGAGCAAAGATGGTAGCAACACGTTGGCAAAAGAATGGTACGGGCTAGTCTGTCAAATGGTGTTTTCAATCTATTTGAACTAATAGTGAACCTATGTAGACTGTACACGCACTTTTCGGTGTGGTGAAGGAATAAGATTATCGGTAAGTGCCTTCAGAGTTTGACACTTACCTTTTTTGTTGCGATTCCATCGCTTTTCAAAAGTTTGCTATATGGGCCTTAGGGTTTGTATCCTGTTCTTTAATGCCCCGAGAGATCCAAACAGTGACAGATTAACTAAGGATAAAATATCCACAACGTAAGTCAAAAGTACTTTGTTTCATAGCTAGTTGAACCACTTAAGAAACGTACTTGTAAGCGAAACATAAACCTTTGACAGGATAGGCCAAGTACTGTCTAGAGGGGTAGTGGGAATGTGGATAATAAGAATCTATGTACGTTTTAGCATTGAACCATTCCATACAGTTCAAGACTCAGGATTTCAAATAGGTGTCAACTATCAGGTAGTTGTGTGTCAGCTGTAGATATATCGGTGGTACCCGCATCACTTGTATACATCTAGGCTAGTATGCATGCCATGCGGCCTACTCTGGAGATATCCAAAGAGGAGTACATCTTTTTCTAGGAGTACTGGCATGAAACGTAGTGATGTTGGTGCTGCAGTACAAGGAAACGATAACAGCATGACCTATATGTGTGTCATATTGGTGTGAGTGCAAAGTACCTTAGTGAATCTCCGGCGTGAGCATTACACGGAGTGCACCTAGGCAACGTGGTTGTATCCTAATCAAAGACATGGACATAATGGACGGGTCATTACTTACTTGTGGGGAGGGATGGACGACATTCTCATATTGTTGACGGACTTTTCTCCCCCCCCCTCTTAGATTTATGCAACCGTTTGGTCCCTACTCCAGGATTTCAGAAGAAACTCCATACTCCTTCTTTTAAAGTGCTCTTTATTTTTCATTCCCTCTCTCTCTGAGTGTGTAGACTTTTGGTCCCGTCCTAGACGTCTTCCACCCCCTCCCCTGAAAGAAGTAATGACCAGCCCCTAAGTAGCTGTTAAGTAAGAGTCTATTTAGCTTCCTAGGGGTAGTTTTGCTCCATACTTAAGCTGCATAACTGTGTGATTGTTGTACCAACCCAATGTACTTGTACTTTTTGAGACATATAGTATGTTTTTGAGACGTATATGTATGTGAACAATATACAGTGTCTTTAAGGAATAAATGAAATTTCTAAAAATGTGTTATTTTTGAGAAATACACTTTTTGACAAATGTAGTATTTCAATATGATTCTGAAAAGGCTATGATTCAGAACATAGTTATCAAACAACATGCCATAAAAACAAATAAGGTGGTGGACATATCATTCATGAGAAGTGTAATATCATTAGCAGCCTTGTTATCTTTGAAGTTTTATATTCTCAGATTTAATAGAAATGCAATGAGAGAAGAAATAGAATGGAACAGTGCTCAGTCACAGGATTTTTGTATTCTTTTGATGTCTTTTCTACAGAGCAATGGCAGAATGTTCCCACATGTATCACTGCATTCCTGGCATGTTTACTGCTTTGAAGTATGCCTAGTAAAACATGGATTTTACTCTCTTGCTTCAAGATTTGACTAAAAGGCCCATCAAAGGTACCCTATGATATCCTACCCTTCATCTTATTGCAAACTTTATCACATTTCTATTGAAGAAAGCCTGGGTCACATTTGTTATTCAGATACCAGGATCTGATGGTGTTAGATTGGGAATGATAGAATCCTTTTTTATAATACATAGGCTCTTCAACTGCAAAAGTGAAGACTTTTGTACACTCTACGGTATCATTTGTTAGTTTACATACAGTTGCTTGTCCAACATGTGTTCCTCCAGTTTTATTTACTGCACTTATAGTATGACTACATGATCATACTTATTTATTTGATTAAACCTTATATTGTTGTTATGTTAATGCAAAGCTAAAAAGTTGATGTTTTTTGAATAAGTGGTTTCCGGAAGGTCTCAGGGCAAGTGGCATCTTAGGGGGGCATTGATATTGACCTGAGAGAAGCTATTTCTCATATTTGCACCCAGATGCAAACAGTTACTATTCCTCTCTAAATGTGCAGGAATCTAGTAAAATCAGTAAATAGTCTTGCAGCATTTGTAGCTAGATATGCCCACAGTATTTGTACATAAGTTCAATATAAATCAGTAGCCGACTTAGCGTTGAATAGAAAGTGACAAGGCCTACAAGTCACAAGGAAAACCCCTCGTGCGCGTATACTTACGAATGAAAAAACAGGTTATTTCGTCCAGACGTTAGATTTTCTAAAGTGTGCATCATTTGTTATATCCATATTTATTGCTAGGAAGTACCATGTTGCAAAACTACGCGTCAAACGACATTTAGCCTATGTTCTTTACGTAGACCTCACAGTGCCGCTTCTGTCTTTTTGCCAACGTGGTGGTACCATTTTGACTCCCCATTGGCATTACGCTCCACGTGACCTACCGCGCATTCTAGTCCTCCTATTTCTATGGTAATACCCATGGGGAGCAAAGATGGTAGCAACACGTTGGCAACCGATTGTTGCGGGGTATGCCGTCACATGTTGTTTTCAATCGTTGTGGCACAGAATAGATAATAGGCAGAAGGGACACTCTCGACTTTTTAGAGGGCACGGATTTTCTCACGCATGCGCCAACTTTTCCACATGGAAACGAGTTTAGAGGTGTAACAGTCGAAGGAAAGCTATAGCGTTTGTATAGGGGTTTCAACTAAAAAGGCAGTTTTTGCAAAAATTTCGAGGTCTCAGGTGTAGATGGACAACGAATGGAATCGTAATTGGATCGGGGCTTATTGCGCTGCAGTTAGTTGTAGCAACAACTGGAAATCATGGCCTGGCAATCAGTTTTACTGAGTCTCATTTGGAGCTATATGGTGAGTAGGCCAAACGTAGTTCACGTATTTATTCTCCATGCAATCCTCTTATCGTTAAACTCTGGTACATTTGATTATAGTTATTTGGATGTATGCATATTAGAGGGTTCTCTTTATGTTGTTAGGGGCAGAGAGTGGGCATATACTGAGGGAGGCAAGATCAGAAGATCAGAATACGCTATAATGCAGTTTGCGATCTTCCCACGCCTCAAATATTGAAAAGCTAGAAATGATTCAGAAACAAGACGCAAGACTTGTTTGCAGCAATTATGAAAAATCTACCACTTCTATTGCCGTAACTAGAAAGCTTGAGTGAGGTCTTTTTGCTGACAGGAAAGCCAGGACAAAAGTAACAAGTAGGCTTGATAACAACACATGATTCATAACACATGATCTCACTGATATTCCGCATAAAGGCTCACTATGTCAAATATACACTGCACAAGAAGCCAAAGAATGATCTGAATATAATGTTCTGGCACAAGATCTACAAATCCTCATACTTCCCAAGTGCTACAATGTTATGGAACACTGCATACCTCTACATTGGAAACAGAAATACTCAAGTAGCTTTCAAGAGCTCCTTAGATCAGTGACAACTTATTTTGATGCAGAATAGCTTATTTATGGCAAAGTTTTCTTTTTATTTTCTTTTCATATATACCATGGAAAACATGTCAGCATTGTTAAAAGCTTTATTTATTTTTAAAACTAAAATATAATTTAGCCTTAATAATCAAGCATGTATGTAACAACCAAAGTTGGTTCTTGTTCACTGTTGCATAGATAGATAGACAAATCTGTATAACAAGTCACCAATTTATTGAACACACCTGCTCACTGATGCTCAGTATATTTTGAGATGTAGTACTTTTTAATACTTAATGTCCTTTAATGCATAATCATCAAACTATTCAAAGAATTGAAACAAATTAATAGTCTTATGATACAGGGAGGAATTGTTGCTAGGCCAATTCATCATTTCCATGGTTGCTTGTTTACAATAATGTTGGATATCTTATTCAGTACAAATTACCTATGTCTAGTAAATAATTTCAAAAGGGATATTATCACTCTCTTTCCACTCACTGAAACAATACTTTGTATTTCTGTAAGTGGAAAATTGACTGTCTTTTAATGAAGCTGCATTGTACATGAAAATCTTGTGTTTTTCCAGCCACTAATGGGTGACATTTGCCAAATAATACATTGATAGTACCAAAGACTTCAAGTTTCTTGACATGAATGTACCCCACAAAAAGAATGCTTGGACTTTTTAAAACAAAACAAAAAGTGTATCTTAACTTTCATCAAAAATTGTCAATATTATGTGCCACATCAGTAAGAATTCCTAGAGACTTCTGGAAACATTATTCAGTTTCTCAAAATAGCAAATATTAATCCATATGGTGTTGAAGTTTTCTTCAGTTACAAGTTTATTGTTCTGAAGGAGAGGTACAGTTTCTTCTTACTAGAATTTTTTTTCCAGTGATGGATGAAATGCCTCTTACATAATCATCTACTCTATGACATGTCTTGTGATAAGCATCTAGGAATGGAGTATTATACTGATACCAAGATTATTGTTTGTCCTTTAAGCTTTGCATCAATGCACTGCTGAACAGCTGCAAGTAAGTGCTGCCTAATATATTGGTAATATATCAAATGAAGCTACCGAGCTGAAGCAAAATAAAGTAGGTTATTGAGTTCCTCAAATCATATTGAACCGGGGTTTTGGATTCTGCTGTGATTCCTTGAATCTTGTGCCAGAGTGCATGCTATACAGTATGTATTCGGGCCAAGAGTCCTTGACGCCTGTTACATCTTCATTTAGTGCTGATTTGATCCCCAAAAAACTTTCGGAGTGTAATTTGTTGTTGTACGGCGGCATACTTTAACAAGAAAACAGACTGGGTGGATGAGCGATGCACTCTTCTGAATGAGCGATGCAACAATACATCAGGAAGCACATGAAAGCGACCAGTGTACAGTTTGCACTTATACACTAAATTCCCAATGTGCTGTTATCCATTTCTTAATGTTAAATCAGAATCAATGCCATGATTTTGTGCTTTTAGTCGAAACCAATGTCATCGCAGCAAGCTGTCTAGGCCTTCGTACGGCTAGTTATGCTATAAGCCTCGAACTGACAACGAGTTTAGAGGTGTACAAGTTTTACAATCCGCGCCTCGAAAACAACAAAGGCGCCGACGCGAGTGTCCCTTCTGCCTATTATCTATTCTGTGGTTGTGGGCTACTAGTGAACCTATGTAGACTGTAAAATGCACTTGTCGGTGTGGTGAAGGAATAAGACGATCGGTAAGTGTCTTGACAGTTTGAAACGTACCTTTTTTGTTGTGATTCCGTCGCTTTTCACTACGTTTGCTATGCGGGCCTTAGGGTTTGTATCCTGTGATTTAAGTCCCCCAGAGATCCAGACTGTTACCTAAAGATAAAGTATCCACAACGTACGTCAAGGTGGTTTGTTTCACACCTAGTTGAATCAGGTAAGAAAAGTACGTTTAAGCGACACTTCAATCGTCGACAGGATAGGCCAAGTACTTTGCAGAGATGTAGTGCGAATGTGGATAATAAAAGTCTTTGCATATTTTAGCATTGTACCATTCTATACAGTTCAAAACTCAGGTTTCCATATAGTTGTCAAGTATCAGGTAGTTGTGTGTCAGCTGCAGACAAATAGGCTGTATCCTTATCGATTGTATACGTCTAGGCTAGTGTGCTTGGCATGCGGCCTACTCCGGAGATACCCAAGGAGGACTGCATCTTTTTCTAGGAGCACTGGCGTGAAATGTGCTTTAGTGCTACAGTACAAGGAAACGACAACAACATGACCTATATTTGTGTCATATTGGCATGAATGCAAAGTAACTGAGTGAATCTCCGGTGTGAGCCTTACACGGAGTGCACCTAGACAACGTGGTTGTATATCCTAATCAACTTTTGACATGGACATTAGGGACGGGTCACTAAGTACTTGCGGGGAAGGGTGAAAACAGTCTCATATACCTGATGGACTTTTCGTCCTCCCTCTCAGATTTATGTACAACGTTTGGTCCCTACCCTAGGATTTCAGACGACATTCCATACTCCTTTTACACTGCTCTTTATTTTTCACTCTCTCCCTATTAGTGTGCAGACTTTTGGCCCCCTCCTGGATGTCTTCCATCCCCTCCTCTGAAAGACGTAATAACTGGTCCCTAAGTAGCTGTTACTTGAGAGTCAGCTAGTGTCAAAGAGTTATTTTTACTCCACACTTAAGCTGCACAGCTGTAGGATTGTGGTACCAACCCACTTTGCTTGTACTTTTTGAGACATATATTATGTTTCTGAAGAGTATATTATATATATGAACAATATATACTATCCTCGAGGAATATATCATATTCCTGAACTTGTGTCATTTATGAGAACTACAATTTTTGAAAAATGTAGTATTTCAATATGATTCTGAAAAGGTTATTTTTCAGAACATAGTTACCATACATGTCATGATAACATAGAATTTGGTGGATATATCATTCATGAGAAGTGTAGTATCATTAGCAGCCTTGTTATCTTTGACTTTTTATATTCTCAGATGTAATAGAAATGCAGTGAGAGAAGAAATAGAATGGAACAATGTTTGGTCACAGGATTTTTGTATTCCTTTGATGTCTTTTCTACAGAGGAATGGCAGAATGTACCCACATGTATCAGTGAAGTCCTGAAGTGTTTAATGCTTTAGTGTATGCCCAATAGTCCATGACTTGTACTCTCTTGCTTCGAGCTCTGACTAAAAGACCCATCACTGTTACCCTGTGATACCCTACCCTTCATCTACTTGTACACTTGATCACATTTTTATTGAAGACAGTATGGGTCAAAGTTGTTATTCAGATATCAGAGTCTGATTGCAAAAGACTGGGAATGATAGGATCATTTTTTACAATAGATAAACTCTTTAACTGCAAAAGTGAAGACTTTTGTACACTCTAAGACCTATTCTGTTACTTTACATCCAGTTGCTTGTTCAGCATCTGTTGCTTCAGTTTTATTTACTGCACATATAGTATGACTAAATACGTAGACTTATCTATTTGATTAAACCTTGTATTGTTGTTATGTTAAATCAAAGTGTAAAAGTTAGTCATGTTTTATGACTTGGTTTCCTGAAGGTCTCTGGGCAAGTGACATTTTGAGGGTATTGATAGTGACCTGAGAGACATTGCTTGTCATATTTGCACCCAGATGCAGAACGTTGCTATTCCTCTCTAAATATGCAGAAATCTAGTAAAATCAGTATATATTCTTGCAGCACTTTTAGCTAGATATGCCTTCAGTATTTGTAAAGAAGGCCAATATAAATCAGAAGCCGAAGTGGCGTTGAATAGAAAGTGACAAGGCCTACAAGGATTAAGGGAAAACCCCGCGTGCGCGTATACTTACGGATGGAAAAACAGGTTATTTCATCCAGAAGTTAGATTTACGTTAGTATGCATGAATCATTATATCCATACTTATTGCTAGGAAGTACCATGTTGCAAGACTACGCGCTAAACGACGTTTAGCCAATGTTGTTTACGTATAGTTCTCAGTGCCGCTTCTGTCTTTTTGCCAACGTTGTGCTACCATTTTGACTCCCCATTGGTATTACACTCCACGTGACATGCCGCGCATTCTAGTCCTCCTAAGGTATGGTCAACGAACGAGTATGGCCCACTAAAATGGAGCGTCAAAAAGTGTCTTGGGCAGTGCTTGTTACCGAGGTACGATTTCAACTTGTTATAAAGTCCATGGAAGAGCGTTCAGTAGTTTCTCACTGATTTTAAAGGACAGAAAAGGTGACTGCTTTCTGCACTAAGTAAACCCCCTTTTATCCCAAAAATGTCAACCTTAGTGATATAAAATATAAAACCTGGCGTTCCATAACGTTGGATATGCAAGGAAGAATCTGTCAAGTCCCTCTCGCTAGAGGAGCAATGCAAAATACCACCCAAATGCTACATTCGTTGTCATTCTAATGTGAGCCAAGAATCAACAGCTGTGGAGGTGGTAAATCTGTGTATTGATATAGGAGGCCCCACCCATGGGCGGAGTCTGCTACAGACACTTGTACTTCTTGCTGTCTAGTATTGCTGAAAATAAATATCCCAGAGTACGCTTTGAATTAATAGTACAGTGCCCCACTGCGATCCAGGAAAAACTACAATGAAAAGTACACTAGAGAGAAACATAACACTTGTAGATCTACCGCCATATTATATTTTGCAAAGTTCCCAACAACCTCCGACACCACAGGAATACTGCATCCCTGCACCCCTGCACCCCAGTGACGATGTCCCAGACCATTTACAACACTGTACAAACTTGCTGCACAACTTGATTGTCCACGCTGTAATATCCATCGTCTGTTTCCCAGCTCTCCACTTACCCCAAAACCCAAGTAAGTTACTATTTTTTTAGAATATATCTAACCACCAGTGTATTCCTACAACTCCACGCATTCCGAGAGTAGAAGTATCAAACTGCATTTGAAGTCATCCATCTTGACGTTCATTACCCATGTATTCAAAGGCAGAGTAAATCAGAATCAGAAGCAGAGTCAATAAATCCAAGTGATTCATTATATTATCTGACATGTATACCCGATAAACCGGATAACTGTTAAATAGTATTGTACAAGCAACTGCGCTACTTATACAAGTATTTAATAAAATATCAACTCCAAGAGATATCTCGTGAAACAATCGAAAGTTACGATACCAACATGATCCCCCGAGCAAGTGCGTAACGGAGACCACTCAGGGCCCTTAAAAAGGGGCCGTGAAGTGAAATGAGCTCTGTGATGATAGGGAGGGGGGAGCTAGGTGTCACTTCGAAGTATTTTTGAGTTTCTTATGCAAGTTACATGAAAGTTGTTATTCACAAGTTATCTGTACAGTGAGTATAAGATTGGCCTCAGGAGGCAATACTATATAGTATTGCCAACAATCAGGTAATACAATGACATTTGGGCCCCTTTCGCTTGTGGGTCCCTAGTTCTAGAGCTACGGGCCCAAGACTGCGTTACGCCATTGCTTCTGAGGTATACAGTAGTTATACAGCACTATGTGCTATAAACTTTATGGTTTGCATGGTCCATTCATTCTACTGCGTATCTTTCAAACAGGTTGCAATGGTAATCAAACGAATACAACTGCGGCTAAACATAACCTACGTATCAAGTTAACAAAATACCTTCAAACCACACCTTTGCACAAGGACTCATTCACCCGTTACGTAACTCCTCTAAGTAAGAGGGATGATACCTTGATATGCTACGCTATTGTTCATTACATATGCAGGGCTATGCCACGGAGCGTTACGTGAGGAGGGAGGGGAAGGGGAGGGGGGACGGGAGAGGGAGGGGGAGGGAGGGTATCAAACATGGCAAATTTGGTGCTACGCAACGGGTGAACGAACGCTTACTGGTATCCAAAACGAATAAGTAAAGTCGAATGACCTACAAACTATGCAGCTATACATACTGTACACTCCTTCAATCAGCCCCTCTGAGCTTACTTATTTCCGGTACTTTTGACATAGTGGCTTGTTTGAGAGGATAGCTTATTCAAAGGGAGGTTTCTGCATTACTTGACATGCTGCGTAACAAGCTAAGTGTCAAAACTACTACTCTCCCGAACATCAAGAGAAATGTTGACCTTTACGGAAAAGTCTTTATCAAGGCTCCATCATCAGGGACGTAAGAACCGGGGGCCAGAAGGGCCATGGCCCCAACTTTTCAGCAAACTATGCAAAAGTGCCCCTATGAAGCTCAAACTGGGCGTGGTAATGTGCCCCTTTTAGAACTTGCCCCCACTTTGTAGATGCTTCCTACGTCCCTGTCCATCATCTTGTGAGGAAGGGGCTCATTCACAGGAAAGGCTTTATAAACAGGGTAGGCTTTATAAACAGAGGTCCAATCTCACTATTTATGGTACAGGCACTGGGATTTTCCTACCAAACTCGATGCACATAAAATAATTTCACAAGATCAAGAAAATATCCTATTACAATACCTGAGGTCAAAGTAGGGTCAAAGGTCATTCTGTCATTTCATTTCAATGTCAGAGTAAAGTAGGGGTAGCCCCTCAGCCTTAGCTGATGGTGAAGGGGCCCTTCCAGGTATTTACTTGAAAATCACAGATGAGATACTATCAATCCTCTTTGAAAATATAGTTAAATACAAGCAAGAACCACATGTGACATTACCTTATATAGGTGGCGAACAGTGTAGCCGCGGAGGAGATGGGTCGTGAGTACTAATGGCTTACGTTATGTCTAGCTGTTCACGAAAAATTTAAGCGTTTTGGATGTTTATGCTATGATCATTGAATTACAGCGCGGTAGAGGAGGGGTGACAGCATAACAGAGGGTGCCTCATTTGCATGCTTTGGTCTTTTCCTAATACTATCATTCCTATACAAGAAATGTGCCTGCCCATATTATGCTGTTGTCCCTGCTAGCTGTAAATCACAGTCAGTATGTCCAAGGTAACGAGATGCAGAATTTAAACTCCTAGTGAACAGGTTGATAAAACTGTGTGGTCTCAAATTGCTCGCATAATCATGCCAGCTGCACATGACAAGAAGCACAAAAAACTAGGTAAGGCATACGTTCCGTTGATATTGCAACCTTACAGTTGCTTTTGCAACACATTGTGCCAAATCAAAAGCCAGAGAAATGTCGCATGTCTGATGAGATTCATAGGGTGAAATTGCAGACCGGAGATGGTGTACCTAGATAATGGGAAGAACTCTGTTGTTGGGTCACAAGGTGTTATGGAGACTTCTAAAAGGCAAGACGAGAAGCCACTTTACACTAATATGTCAAAATATCAGACAGCAGATCAGACTGAAGCTTGCAGGTGTAATAAGATATGAAACAATTTACCTACAGACGTAAAAAATTCAAACCGTCTAGAAATATTCAAGAAACACATATAGCAGATTGAGATTCCATGCACCTGCGAATTACGCACTCAAGATTTACCAAACCTAAGATGTATAGGAACGTGAGTTGGTGCTTCCTATAGACTGCAATGTTCGATAAGTGACATCCTTCGTTGATCAGTTGTTGGTGAGTATCAGATTTAACGTGCTGAGGACACGGAGGCAGAGAGAGGAGACGTTGATGTTGACTGTACTCGGACTCTACTCTGACTGACTTTACAACATAAATTACATGCGTATATACAGAAACATTTAACAACCGAAATAAACATGAGTTACGTACAGGAAGGGTTAGGTGCTTGTTAGTTGCTTACTGAATGGAATCGTGTGGTGATGTTTGCGTGTGAAACAACAGAAGAGGAATGACCGGGTGTGTGATGACAGGAGTGACGTATGGTCATGTCCCAGGTGTGTGATGTTGTGAATGAGAATGACTGAAAAGAAGAAAATCGGCATTGGCTGAGAAATGGCCTATGCTACAATGTTTACGTGTCACTACAGATGCATTACATAGGCACAGTGTATTGCTCATCTTAAATAGACCACACATATCTTTTCATTAGTTGGTATGTGGTACTTTATTCGCAGAGTGCATTCACATCATGATACCAGACATTAATTAAGTTATAGTTGCTATGTTATGCAATAACATGTTCCACATTTATATTTTGCTGTTGATTTTAGGCCCAAGTAATTATCTCTATGAAATTTAAACCAAACTGTTAAACAACTTCCAACAATGTATCAACAAAAATCAACGTTCACAAAAGTTGTCTTTGACAGTAGGCAGGCATGATGTCAGTGAAAAGGAAGAGAAGATACAGATTTACTGAGTTGTATAAATATCCTTGCCTAGCAACGAAGCATGGAAGTAGTACTAAGCACTGGCTTTTTCATGGCAAGAATAGAGAGGTCATGTAAAAGATCACAAAGTACAGATTTATTATCATTCAAAACAGACGGAACTGGAACAAATTTACCACTGGATTTGTCGCGTATGGGAAGCAACACATCCTTCTTTTTTATCATAGGGACCATGGACGAGTTTGGGGGAGCAGTCATGGTTCACAGCATCACCCCTCTGGACTTGGTAGAGACATTCTTGACCGACGAGAGTGCCTGTCACCAATTGTGTGCGGGGGTGCTGACGGCCATCAACACATCATCTACATCGAGAGTACCTTCTATCGAGAGAGTTGTTGGGGGGCTCCTGTTGGTGTGTCATCATCATCGGACAGATCTGTGCTGCTGGCATCGCTGGCATTGTCCCCCACACTGCACTTGCTTTCCATTACTGATTCACCCCTTGTATTGTTCCCATAGATTTTACCATCTCCTGCTGTGATGTCATCGTTGTCCGATGCTAGTGTGTCTCTCGGCCCATTCCAGTTTGAAGGTGTTGCATCAAGCCTCAGTACCAGAGACAAGGCAGCCACCAAGATTGATAATGCCACCGCCACCACTGCCACCATTGTCATGATCAGGACGAACGTAATCCAGTTGGTAAGTACCAATGAATTTTAGATATTCTTGTGGTGGCATGTAACATACTGTATTGCAATATGGCCCCTGATATTCTGATAGTGTCTTTTAGTGCACTGTCATGCAGGAACTGTTTGGCATGTTCTTTTTGCCTATGTTTTGTTCTCAGGTATCTGATTATTAATTGACTTAAGAGGACAAGGTGCAGCTGAGACCTCGGTTGATCTCAGACAAGCACGAGGGAAGGTGAAGTTAAAAGGCATCACCAAAGAAAACTGACGATGCAAAAATAGTCAAACAAGAAGACGGTGAAGATAGAAACTCACTAAGGCATCACTGAAGGACACCAAAGACATAGTATCGTGAAATAATCCAACGAGAAGAAGGTGAAGACATTACAGCATCACCGAAGAAAACCGAACAAAACTGAAGAAAACCGAACAAAACTGAAGAAAACCGAACAAAACCAAAGAAAACCGAACAAAACGAAAGAAAACCGAACAAAACCAAAGAAAACCGAACAAAACCAAAGAAAACTGAAGAAAACGGAAGAAAACGGAAGCAAACCGAAGCAAACCGAAGAAAACCGAAGAAAACCGAAGCAAACCGAAGACAGGAGAATATTCAAAAGATAAGAATGAAAACACCGTAGACCAGTGAAAAGAGCAATAATGACAGAATACCTAAACTCGATGATTACATAGAGGAGTTTATATCTGGCGCGATGTCTATTTTATGTGATGTGTTCAATGATAATTTTGATTTTAGAGCCAACATTTTCAAAGAGTTTGACATAACACGTAAAGATGATGAAGAAATCGAGACTGATGCGTCAATAGAGTCAATTATCGGTGTTATCGATGAATTACAGACTAACTATGAAAATGTAATATGTGAACATTCCGTACAGGCGCTGAAGTATATGTTAAAATTCAAGACAAATGCTGATTACAATATAGTTGAAGGTGAAGTTAATCAAGCATTATTAAAGCAAGGTGACGAGATGGCAAGTTTGAAATTTGGAAAAATGCAGCCTGCATATTATCCAGAGGGTGGAAGAAGAGAAATAAGAAGACAAAAGAACAAAACTGCGAAACAGGCAAGGAAGATGGGTGGATTAGAGAAGATTGAAATAGACGAAAGTGGTGGGAGAAGAGGAGTGATGCGAAATTACGTACCAGAAGGTGTGTTAAATCAGTATAGTGATAAGGGCAGGTGTAAAACATACATATACGTAGCAGCAGATAATAAGGAAAAAGAAGAAGCATGGGTAAATGTAATATCACAAATTGCATTGACATCAAAGAACAGGATACATGATGATATGTATAAAAACGTCTTACGTGTGAGATTCCAAACAATTGAATGCACTGAATGGATGAAAAATTCTAACGTTAAAATTGTGACTCCAAAAACTAAAGTTCCGTTGTCAATGAGGTTACAGATTGATATGATTGGAATAAGAGTATTATGGGGTAAAGCTTATTCATTACGCTCAGTCAACTTATCAAACGTACACGTCGATGATTGCCAGGTTCTGTGCGGAGACGTTTGATTGGAAGGAGATGGTGGGGGACTGGGTGTGTGATCTGGGGGAGGATGACTGTTGGATATATCTGTGTCCCATGATGTCGCTGCGGTGTCTCCCTCTTGCTACGAACGAGGAGGCTCTTGCTCCGTATTTCGAGGGGGTTAGTCTCGGGGGACCTAGGATGGCCCTGTCTGTGGATGTTAATAGTGGTGGTTATGCCAATGTGTTTAAGTACGATATGTTTGGAGTCTGCGAGAGCAGGAATGCGGGGGTGATGGTCAACGGGAAGGTGGTAGAGTGTTGTTTTTTTGCCTGTTACGATATCATTCGTAAGGTGTGTCTCAGGTTGCCTCTGAGTGAGATGGAACGTAGGAAGCCCGTGTGTAACGAGTGTCGGATGGCGTACGGGCTGCCCGTGCAGTATCCGTTGTACTCTGGCGACCGTATGCATCAGGAGATTGGGACGAGATTCATAGGTGACAGGGAGTATGACTACTGTCGTCCCTGGTATAATTCGGAGGAGGGTGTTGTCGACAGGGGCGTGTTGGCGAGGTTGCTAGTGAGAGCCGATTGGGGTGGTGTTCATGTGACAGGAGGGGAGAATGATGGGCTGGGTGGGGGTGCGTTTGTCAGGTACGATAGTACACGGCGTACCAGTGAGGTGCTGATTGATGAGTATATGAGATTGAATGTGTCTGTGAGTGGTGCGGTGTCGTATCTGTTGCCTATTGAGGTGAGGCGTGTCATGGCGGGGAGGTTTGACGTGTGGGCGACTATCGTGGATGTCGTGTCTCGTATTCCCGAGTATCGGTTGTGGGACAAGTTCTACGACCATGATACGACCAAGTT
The DNA here is from genome assembly GCA_964019165.1 of Mastigias papua. Lineage (NCBI taxonomy): Eukaryota > Metazoa > Cnidaria > Scyphozoa > Rhizostomeae > Mastigiidae > Mastigias > Mastigias papua. The sequence goes on along the minus strand of OZ025271.1, from coordinate 1,441,563 downwards.
GGTACATCTGGAGGATGTGGGACCTGTTCCCATGGCTCCCACCCTGTCTGAGGATGTTGTGTCTGCATCGGCGCTGAGAATGCTACCTATGATTCGGTTGGATGTTGGGGACGGGATCGTTAGTGATAAATTTGATTTGTTAGAAGTAGCTGAATTCTATGAGGATGAACATATGAAACAGTTTATAACTGATGATAATGAAGATGTTCATCTCAGAAAATCAACTTTCTTATGTGATATGAAGAAAGTTTTAACTAGGAGAGTACGTGCTGAACTCGCGTCAGGGATGATGATAAAAGAACTTGATACTTTTGCAGTAACGATATATCAAATTGACACTTATAAGAAGATGAAATTATATAAAGATGTTGATAGAGCAAAATTAATATTTCATACGATACATGCAGTAGCAGCGAAGTATGAAGAAGTGTTAAGATATTTCGGACAAAAAGGTTGATTTACATCGAGGCCGCCAGACAGAGAGATGAAGTATCAGATATGCGACGATATATTCGCATATAAAAGAATGCAAGTTTTTAATAACTTTGTCTTTCAGATATTTACCATATCGATACGACTAATGTGAATAACGCAACGGAGAATTTTGTTTTTGAATATATACAGAAGAGGTTTGCACAAGATGTAACTCATCTATTGTCATCATATAAAGCTAAAGGTGAGTATAGGTATGTAGGTATGACAGCAAATTTTTTCGGTGATGATTATAAATCACAATTAATATTTTTGAATAAGATTCCAGATGATGAGGATTTTATAAGATCAGTAGTACAATTGATAAATAAGTATATTGATGAAGGACCTGCGATATGGGGAATGGAGATAAGTAAAGAGAAGGGAGCTATTGGGTGGGGAGTGTCTAATTATATAAAGGTTTCAACATTCCTAGGTCGAGGGGGTCGAGTCAGATAGAGGTGTGGACATAGATCGAGTCGGCTATCATGTCGTCTCTCCGACTGCCGAGTTGGGACAGCTGTCGGCGGTTGCGGTAGGTAGCACTGGTGAGCCCATTGAGGACGATGACGAGGACGATATTACGACGATGACGAGAGCGACACGTAACGACACACAGACCGTTTGCAGTTTATACGAGGTCACCGCACGTCTCGTCTCCACTGTGGTGCAACAGCAGTGCAGGGTGTACGAGAGTGCGTCGGTCGAGGGGCGACGGGTTGCGAACGCTCTGGCTAGGATGTCATATTTCGTCCAGCCGGCGGTTACGAGCCTGTTGGCCAATACAGAGGTACGAGCTCCCAGCAGTCTGTGCGCGCGGTGTGGTGGTAGGTACGTGTTTCGACCCTGTGCCAAGTTGAAGGCGGCCAGGGTCAATAGTATGTTTAATTGTCTATGTTTGTCCTGTTACGTGTCAGAAAGGCTGACCTCCTATGACTGTGCCCGTCTTCTCGACACGGTCAGGACTATCGGTGACATGACGTTCGACTGTACGGGGATGATGTGCCGTTTGAAATTATTAAAATACTTCGATTATACGCAATATTTGCGATACAAGAGCCAGTCAGAGCGACTTTTGAATTACGTACAATAATAAAAACCTACGCAGATCATATGGGTACAAAGGCTGAAATTAATTATATTGTTGATTACGAAACTGTTAACTACCATGAGTCGCACCCAGTATTGGTGTATAATGGATTTAGAAGAGTCAAACAAAAGCCTTTCTTAATATCTTCAGATTTTCTTGACAAAGCTATTGATGATGAAAGAAAATCTGTTTTAGATGATTATCCTCAGCACGCGAGATTGATTAACGAGATTATTGAACTATCTAAGATGATGTTAACAATGAGCATAGGGAGAGTATCAGCGGTTGTGTATTCATATATAACAGCAATACCAACAATGTCAGGATATATCACGAAGGATCTAGTATCATCGCATGTTAAAGTTTGCGAACCAATATTAAAGAGGAAGGTTAAGCCTGACCCAGATATAAAAGAAGGGTTCAAAAACTTGATGATGACGGCGCTTCAAATGTACCCACCTGCTGCAAATGATACAGCTACAAATGCGATATTTTCTTTAGTTAAAGATACGGCATCATCAATGGAAATAAATGTGAAATACATGTATCTTTGAAAATACCTAATTGGGATGTTAAAACTGGAATTGTTACTAATGTGTCAGCAAATATACCATTAACATCAAAAAAGAAGACTATTGCGATAATAAGAACTAAGGAGATCATAGAGAGTACTACATGGATGGAAGACACTGTCGTTGGATCAGGTAGTAGAAAAGTAAGAGGTGCTGCTAAAGCGAGGAACATATGTCCTTCAAGTTTTTCCACGTTGGCGGTTCAACATATGATATTGGGGAAGATTAACCAAATGATGTTATCTGAGTCGGCAGTTGGTTCAGAAAATGTGAGAATAGCTCAAGGAATACCGTCAGCAGCTCCTCATATTGTAGCTTCTAAAGTATTTGCGTCATCTTCGGATCAACAAGCAATCGTGGTAGACTTAGAGATGCAGCGTCATTCGATAAAACGCAGCATCAAATGAGACCTTTTCAGTTGATGGGTTTTTATGAGGGTGTATTGGAACAGACACATCAAATACCAGGAAACGAAAGAAGAATGGGTCATGCTAATCTAGCAGAACTTGTTACTGGACTATTTAAAGAAAAGATGAAGTTCAAGGATATAAGGTATTATAAACAGTCAACAGCGTTTGGAGAAGTTGAAATAATGTACCCAGGGAATAAATCAGGATCGATCGATACGGCTAATGTGAATAACGCAACGGAGAATTTTGTTTTTGAATATATACAGAAGAGGTTTGCACAAGATGTAACTCATCTATTGTCATCATATAAAGCTAAAGGTGAGTATAGGTATGTAGGTATGACAGCAAATTTTTTCGGTGATGATTATAAATCACAATTAATATTTTTGAATAAGATTCCAGATGACGAGGATTTTATAAGATCAGTAGTACAATTGATAAATAAGTATATTGATGAAGGACCTGCGATATGGGGAATGGAGATAAGTAAAGAGAAGGGAGCTATTGGGTGGGGAGTGTCTAATTATATAAAGGTTTCGACATTCCTAGGTCGAGGAGGTCGGGTCAGATAGAGGTGTGGACATAGATCGAGTCAGCTATCATGTCGTCTCTCCGACTGCCGAGTTGGGACAGCTGGCGGCGGTTGCGGTAGGTAGCACTGGTGAGCCCATTGAGGACGATGACGAGGACGATATTACGACGATGACGAGAGCGACAGGTACCGACACACAGACCGTTGGCAGTTTATACGAGGTCACCGCACGTCTCGTCTCCACTGTGGTGCAGCAGCAGTGCAGGGTGTACGAGAGTGCGTCGGTCGAGGGGTGACGGGTTGCGAACGCTCTGGCTAGGATGTCATATTTCGTCCAGCCTGCGGTTACGAGCCTGTTGGCCAATACAGAGGTACGAGCTCCCAGCAGTCTGTGCGCGCGGTGTGGTGGTAGGTACGTGTTTCGACCCTGTGCCAAGTTGAAGGCGGCCAGGGTCAATAGTATGTTTAATCGTCTATGTTTGTCGTGTTACGTGTTAGACAAGCTGACCTCCCATGACTGCGCCCGTCTTCTCGACACAGTCAGGACTATCGGTGACATGACGTTCGACTGTACGGGGATGATGTGCCGTTTGAAATTATTAAAATACTTCGATTATACGCAATATTTGCGATACAAGAGCCAGTCAGAGCGACTTTTGAATTACGTACAATAATAAAAACCTATGCAGATCATATGGGTACAAGGCTGAAATTAATTATATTGTTGATTACGAAACTGTTAACTACCATGAGTCGCACCCAGTATTGGTGTATAATGGATTTAGATGAGTCAAACAAAAGCCTTTCTTAATATCTTCAGATTTTCTTGACAAAGCTATTGATGATGAAAGAAAATCTTTTTTAGATGATTATCCTCAGCACGCGAGATTGATTAACGAGATTATTGAACTATCTAAGATGATGTTAACAATGAGCATAGGGAGAGTATCAGCGGTTGTGTATTCATATATAACAGCAATACCAACAATGTCAGGATATATCACGAAGGATCTAGTATCATCGCATGTTAAAGTTTACGAACCAATATTAAAGAGGAAGGTTAAGCCTGACCCAGATATAAAAGAAGGGTTCAAACACTTGATGATGACGGCGCTTCAAATGTACCCACCTGCTGCAAATGATACAGCTACAAATGCGATATTTTCTTTAGTTAAAGATACGGCATCATCAATGGAAATAAATGTGAAATACATGTATCTTTGAAAATACCTAATTGGGATGTTAAAACTGGAATTGTTACTAATGTGTCAGCAAATATACCATTAACATCAAAAAAGAAGACTATTGCGATAATAAGAACTAAGGAGATCATAGAGAGTACTACATGGATGGAAGACACTGTCGTTGGATCAGGTAGTAGAAAAGTAAGAGGTGCTGCTAAAGCGAGGAACATATGTCCTTCAAGTTTTTCCACGTTGGCGGTTCAACATATGATATTGGGGAAGATTAACCAAATGATGTTATCTGAGTCGGCAGTTGGTTCAGAAAATGTGAGAATAGCTCAAGGAATACCGTCAGCAGCTCCTCATATTGTAGCTTCTAAAGTATTTGCGTCATCTTCGGATCAACAAGCAATCGTGGTAGACTTAGAGATGCAGCGTCATTCGATAAAACGCAGCATCAAATGAGACCTTTTCAGTTGATGGGTTTTTATGAGGGTGTATTGGAACAGACACATCAAATACCAGGAAACGAAAGAAGAATGGGTCATGCTAATCTAGCAGAACTTGTTACTGGACTATTTAAAGAAAAGATGAAGTTCAAGGATATAAGGTATTATAAACAGTCAACAGCGTTTGGAGAAGTTGAAATAATGTACCCAGGGAATAAATCAGGATCGATCGATACGGCTAATGTGAATAACGCAACGGAGAATTTTGTTTTTGAATATATACAGAAGAGGTTTGCACAAGATGTAACTCATCTATTGTCATCATATAAAGCTAAAGGTGAGTATAGGTATGTAGGTATGACAGCAAATTTTTTCGGTGATGATTATAAATCACAATTAATATTTTTGAATAAGATTCCAGATGACGAGGATTTTATAAGATCAGTAGTACAATTGATAAATAAGTATATTGATGAAGGACCTGCGATATGGGGAATGGAGATAAGTAAAGAGAAGGGAGCTATTGGGTGGGGAGTGTCTAATTATATAAAGGTTTCGACATTCCTAGGTCGAGGAGGTCGGGTCAGATAGAGGTGTGGACATAGATCGAGTCAGCTATCATGTCGTCTCTCCGACTGCCGAGTTGGGACAGCTGGCGGCGGTTGCGGTAGGTAGCACTGGTGAGCCCATTGAGGACGATGACGAGGACGATATTACGACGATGACGAGAGCGACAGGTACCGACACACAGACCGTTGGCAGTTTATACGAGGTCACCGCACGTCTCGTCTCCACTGTGGTGCAGCAGCAGTGCAGGGTGTACGAGAGTGCGTCGGTCGAGGGGTGACGGGTTGCGAACGCTCTGGCTAGGATGTCATATTTCGTCCAGCCTGCGGTTACGAGCCTGTTGGCCAATACAGAGGTACGAGCTCCCAGCAGTCTGTGCGCGCGGTGTGGTGGTAGGTACGTGTTTCGACCCTGTGCCAAGTTGAAGGCGGCCAGGGTCAATAGTATGTTTAATCGTCTATGTTTGTCGTGTTACGTGTTAGACAAGCTGACCTCCCATGACTGCGCCCGTCTTCTCGACACAGTCAGGACTATCGGTGACATGACGTTCGACTGTACGGGGATGATGTGCCGTTTGAAATTATTAAAATACTTCGATTATACGCAATATTTGCGATACAAGAGCCAGTCAGAGCGACTTTTGAATTACGTACAATAATAAAAACCTATGCAGATCATATGGGTACAAGGCTGAAATTAATTATATTGTTGATTACGAAACTGTTAACTACCATGAGTCGCACCCAGTATTGGTGTATAATGGATTTAGATGAGTCAAACAAAAGCCTTTCTTAATATCTTCAGATTTTCTTGACAAAGCTATTGATGATGAAAGAAAATCTTTTTTAGATGATTATCCTCAGCACGCGAGATTGATTAACGAGATTATTGAACTATCTAAGATGATGTTAACAATGAGCATAGGGAGAGTATCAGCGGTTGTGTATTCATATATAACAGCAATACCAACAATGTCAGGATATATCACGAAGGATCTAGTATCATCGCATGTTAAAGTTTACGAACCAATATTAAAGAGGAAGGTTAAGCCTGACCCAGATATAAAAGAAGGGTTCAAACACTTGATGATGACGGCGCTTCAAATGTACCCACCTGCTGCAAATGATACAGCTACAAATGCGATATTTTCTTTAGTTAAAGATACGGCATCATCAATGGAAATAAATGTGAAATACATGTATCTTTGAAAATACCTAATTGGGATGTTAAAACTGGAATTGTTACTAATGTGTCAGCAAATATACCATTAACATCAAAAAAGAAGACTATTGCGATAATAAGAACTAAGGAGATCATAGAGAGTACTACATGGATGGAAGACACTGTCGTTGGATCAGGTAGTAGAAAAGTAAGAGGTGCTGCTAAAGCGAGGAACATATGTCCTTCAAGTTTTTCCACGTTGGCGGTTCAACATATGATATTGGGGAAGATTAACCAAATGATGTTATCTGAGTCGGCAGTTGGTTCAGAAAATGTGAGAATAGCTCAAGGAATACCGTCAGCAGCTCCTCATATTGTAGCTTCTAAAGTATTTGCGTCATCTTCGGATCAACAAGCAATCGTGGTAGACTTAGAGATGCAGCGTCATTCGATAAAACGCAGCATCAAATGAGACCTTTTCAGTTGATGGGTTTTTATGAGGGTGTATTGGAACAGACACATCAAATACCAGGAAACGAAAGAAGAATGGGTCATGCTAATCTAGCAGAACTTGTTACTGGACTATTTAAAGAAAAGATGAAGTTCAAGGATATAAGGTATTATAAACAGTCAACAGCGTTTGGAGAAGTTGAAATAATGTACCCAGGGAATAAATCAGGATCGATCGATACGGCTAATGTGAATAACGCAACGGAGAATTTTGTTTTTGAATATATACAGAAGAGGTTTGCACAAGATGTAACTCATCTATTGTCATCATATAAAGCTAAAGGTGAGTATAGGTATGTAGGTATGACAGCAAATTTTTTCGGTGATGATTATAAATCACAATTAATATTTTTGAATAAGATTCCAGATGACGAGGATTTTATAAGATCAGTAGTACAATTGATAAATAAGTATATTGATGAAGGACCTGCGATATGGGGAATGGAGATAAGTAAAGAGAAGGGAGCTATTGGGTGGGGAGTGTCTAATTATATAAAGGTTTCGACATTCCTAGGTCGAGGAGGTCGGGTCAGATAGAGGTGTGGACATAGATCGAGTCAGCTATCATGTCGTCTCTCCGACTGCCGAGTTGGGACAGCTGGCGGCGGTTGCGGTAGGTAGCACTGGTGAGCCCATTGAGGACGATGACGAGGACGATATTACGACGATGACGAGAGCGACAGGTACCGACACACAGACCGTTGGCAGTTTATACGAGGTCACCGCACGTCTCGTCTCCACTGTGGTGCAGCAGCAGTGCAGGGTGTACGAGAGTGCGTCGGTCGAGGGGTGACGGGTTGCGAACGCTCTGGCTAGGATGTCATATTTCGTCCAGCCTGCGGTTACGAGCCTGTTGGCCAATACAGAGGTACGAGCTCCCAGCAGTCTGTGCGCGCGGTGTGGTGGTAGGTACGTGTTTCGACCCTGTGCCAAGTTGAAGGCGGCCAGGGTCAATAGTATGTTTAATCGTCTATGTTTGTCGTGTTACGTGTTAGACAAGCTGACCTCCCATGACTGCGCCCGTCTTCTCGACACAGTCAGGACTATCGGTGACATGACGTTCGACTGTACGGGGATGATGTGCCGTTTGAAATTATTAAAATACTTCGATTATACGCAATATTTGCGATACAAGAGCCAGTCAGAGCGACTTTTGAATTACGTACAATAATAAAAACCTATGCAGATCATATGGGTACAAGGCTGAAATTAATTATATTGTTGATTACGAAACTGTTAACTACCATGAGTCGCACCCAGTATTGGTGTATAATGGATTTAGATGAGTCAAACAAAAGCCTTTCTTAATATCTTCAGATTTTCTTGACAAAGCTATTGATGATGAAAGAAAATCTTTTTTAGATGATTATCCTCAGCACGCGAGATTGATTAACGAGATTATTGAACTATCTAAGATGATGTTAACAATGAGCATAGGGAGAGTATCAGCGGTTGTGTATTCATATATAACAGCAATACCAACAATGTCAGGATATATCACGAAGGATCTAGTATCATCGCATGTTAAAGTTTACGAACCAATATTAAAGAGGAAGGTTAAGCCTGACCCAGATATAAAAGAAGGGTTCAAACACTTGATGATGACGGCGCTTCAAATGTACCCACCTGCTGCAAATGATACAGCTACAAATGCGATATTTTCTTTAGTTAAAGATACGGCATCATCAATGGAAATAAATGTGAAATACATGTATCTTTGAAAATACCTAATTGGGATGTTAAAACTGGAATTGTTACTAATGTGTCAGCAAATATACCATTAACATCAAAAAAGAAGACTATTGCGATAATAAGAACTAAGGAGATCATAGAGAGTACTACATGGATGGAAGACACTGTCGTTGGATCAGGTAGTAGAAAAGTAAGAGGTGCTGCTAAAGCGAGGAACATATGTCCTTCAAGTTTTTCCACGTTGGCGGTTCAACATATGATATTGGGGAAGATTAACCAAATGATGTTATCTGAGTCGGCAGTTGGTTCAGAAAATGTGAGAATAGCTCAAGGAATACCGTCAGCAGCTCCTCATATTGTAGCTTCTAAAGTATTTGCGTCATCTTCGGATCAACAAGCAATCGTGGTAGACTTAGAGATGCAGCGTCATTCGATAAAACGCAGCATCAAATGAGACCTTTTCAGTTGATGGGTTTTTATGAGGGTGTATTGGAACAGACACATCAAATACCAGGAAACGAAAGAAGAATGGGTCATGCTAATCTAGCAGAACTTGTTACTGGACTATTTAAAGAAAAGATGAAGTTCAAGGATATAAGGTATTATAAACAGTCAACAGCGTTTGGAGAAGTTGAAATAATGTACCCAGGGAATAAATCAGGATCGATCGATACGGCTAATGTGAATAACGCAACGGAGAATTTTGTTTTTGAATATATACAGAAGAGGTTTGCACAAGATGTAACTCATCTATTGTCATCATATAAAGCTAAAGGTGAGTATAGGTATGTAGGTATGACAGCAAATTTTTTCGGTGATGATTATAAATCACAATTAATATTTTTGAATAAGATTCCAGATGACGAGGATTTTATAAGATCAGTAGTACAATTGATAAATAAGTATATTGATGAAGGACCTGCGATATGGGGAATGGAGATAAGTAAAGAGAAGGGAGCTATTGGGTGGGGAGTGTCTAATTATATAAAGGTTTCGACATTCCTAGGTCGAGGAGGTCGGGTCAGATAGAGGTGTGGACATAGATCGAGTCAGCTATCATGTCGTCTCTCCGACTGCCGAGTTGGGACAGCTGGCGGCGGTTGCGGTAGGTAGCACTGGTGAGCCCATTGAGGACGATGACGAGGACGATATTACGACGATGACGAGAGCGACAGGTACCGACACACAGACCGTTGGCAGTTTATACGAGGTCACCGCACGTCTCGTCTCCACTGTGGTGCAGCAGCAGTGCAGGGTGTACGAGAGTGCGTCGGTCGAGGGGTGACGGGTTGCGAACGCTCTGGCTAGGATGTCATATTTCGTCCAGCCTGCGGTTACGAGCCTGTTGGCCAATACAGAGGTACGAGCTCCCAGCAGTCTGTGCGCGCGGTGTGGTGGTAGGTACGTGTTTCGACCCTGTGCCAAGTTGAAGGCGGCCAGGGTCAATAGTATGTTTAATCGTCTATGTTTGTCGTGTTACGTGTTAGACAAGCTGACCTCCCATGACTGCGCCCGTCTTCTCGACACAGTCAGGACTATCGGTGACATGACGTTCGACTGTACGGGGATGATGTGCCGTTTGAAATTATTAAAATACTTCGATTATACGCAATATTTGCGATACAAGAGCCAGTCAGAGCGACTTTTGAATTACGTACAATAATAAAAACCTATGCAGATCATATGGGTACAAGGCTGAAATTAATTATATTGTTGATTACGAAACTGTTAACTACCATGAGTCGCACCCAGTATTGGTGTATAATGGATTTAGATGAGTCAAACAAAAGCCTTTCTTAATATCTTCAGATTTTCTTGACAAAGCTATTGATGATGAAAGAAAATCTTTTTTAGATGATTATCCTCAGCACGCGAGATTGATTAACGAGATTATTGAACTATCTAAGATGATGTTAACAATGAGCATAGGGAGAGTATCAGCGGTTGTGTATTCATATATAACAGCAATACCAACAATGTCAGGATATATCACGAAGGATCTAGTATCATCGCATGTTAAAGTTTACGAACCAATATTAAAGAGGAAGGTTAAGCCTGACCCAGATATAAAAGAAGGGTTCAAACACTTGATGATGACGGCGCTTCAAATGTACCCACCTGCTGCAAATGATACAGCTACAAATGCGATATTTTCTTTAGTTAAAGATACGGCATCATCAATGGAAATAAATGTGAAATACATGTATCTTTGAAAATACCTAATTGGGATGTTAAAACTGGAATTGTTACTAATGTGTCAGCAAATATACCATTAACATCAAAAAAGAAGACTATTGCGATAATAAGAACTAAGGAGATCATAGAGAGTACTACATGGATGGAAGACACTGTCGTTGGATCAGGTAGTAGAAAACTAAGAGGTGCTGCTAAAGCGAGGAACATATGTCCTTCAAGTTTTTCCACGTTGGCGGCTCAACATATGATATTGGGGAAGATTAACCAAATGATGTTATCTGAGTCGGCAGTTGGTTCAGAAAATGTGAGAATAGCTCAAGGAATACCGTCAGCAGCTCCTCATATTGTAGCTTCTAAAGTATTTGCGTCATCTTCGGATCAACAAGCAATCGTGGTAGACTTAGAGATGCAGCGTCATTCGATAAAACGCAGCATCAAATGAGACCTTTTCAGTTGATGGGTTTTTATGAGGGTGTATTGGAACAGACACATCAAATACCAGGAAACGAAAGAAGAATGGGTCATGCTAATCTAGCAGAACTTGTTACTGGACTATTTAAAGAAAAGATGAAGTTCAAGGATATAAGGTATTATAAACAGTCAACAGCGTTTGGAGAAGTTGAAATAATGTACCCAGGGAATAAATCAGGATCGATCGATACGGCTAATGTGAATAACGCAACGGAGAATTTTGTTTTTGAATATATACAGAAGAGGTTTGCACAAGATGTAACTCATCTATTGTCATCATATAAAGCTAAAGGTGAGTATAGGTATGTAGGTATGACAGCAAATTTTTTCGGTGATGATTATAAATCACAATTAATATTTTTGAATAAGATTCCAGATGATGAGGATTTTATAAGATCAGTAGTACAATTGATAAATAAGTATATTGATGAAGGACCTGCGATATGGGGAATGGAGATAAGTAAAGAGAAGGGAGCTATTGGGTGGGGAGTGTCTAATTATATAAAGGTTTCGACATTCCTAGGTCGAGGAGGTCGGGTCAGATAGAGGTGTGGACATAGATCGAGTCAGCTATCATGTCGTCTCTCCGACTGCCGAGTTGGGACAGCTGGCGGCGGTTGCGGTAGGTAGCACTGGTGAGCCCATTGAGGACGATGACGAGGACGATATTACGACGATGACGAGAGCGACAGGTACCGACACACAGACCGTTGGCAGTTTATACGAGGTCACCGCACGTCTCGTCTCCACTGTGGTGCAGCAGCAGTGCAGGGTGTACGAGAGTGCGTCGGTCGAGGGGTGACGGGTTGCGAACGCTCTGGCTAGGATGTCATATTTCGTCCAGCCTGCGGTTACGAGCCTGTTGGCCAATACAGAGGTACGAGCTCCCAGCAGTCTGTGCGCGCGGTGTGGTGGTAGGTACGTGTTTCGACCCTGTGCCAAGTTGAAGGCGGCCAGGGTCAATAGTATGTTTAATCGTCTATGTTTGTCGTGTTACGTGTTAGACAAGCTGACCTCCCATGACTGCGCCCGTCTTCTCGACACAGTCAGGACTATCGGTGACATGACGTTCGACTGTACGGGGATGATGTGCCGTTTGAAATTATTAAAATACTTCGATTATACGCAATATTTGCGATACAAGAGCCAGTCAGAGCGACTTTTGAATTACGTACAATAATAAAAACCTATGCAGATCATATGGGTACAAGGCTGAAATTAATTATATTGTTGATTACGAAACTGTTAACTACCATGAGTCGCACCCAGTATTGGTGTATAATGGATTTAGAAGAGTCAAACAAAAGCCTTTCTTAATATCTTCAGATTTTCTTGACAAAGCTATTGATGATGAAAGAAAATCTTTTTTAGATGATTATCCTCAGCACGCGAGATTGATTAACGAGATTATTGAACTATCTAAGATGATGTTAACAATGAGCATAGGGAGAGTATCAGCGGTTGTGTATTCATATATAACAGCAATACCAACAATGTCAGGATATATCACGAAGGATCTAGTATCATCGCATGTTAAAGTTTGCGAACCAATATTAAAGAGGAAGGTTAAGCCTGACCCAGATATAAAAGAAGGGTTCAAAAACTTGATGATGACGGCGCTTCAAATGTACCCACCTGCTGCAAATGATACAGCTACAAATGCGATATTTTCTTTAGTTAAAGATACGGCATCATCAATGGAAATAAATGTGAAATACATGTATCTTTGAAAATACCTAATTGGGATGTTAAAACTGGAATTGTTACTAATGTGTCAGCAAATATACCATTAACATCAAAAAAGAAGACTATTGCGATAATAAGAACTAAGGAGATCATAGAGAGTACTACATGGATGGAAGACACTGTCGTTGGATCAGGTAGTAGAAAAGTAAGAGGTGCTGCTAAAGCGAGGAACATATGTCCTTCAAGTTTTTCCACGTTGGCGGTTCAACATATGATATTGGGGAAGATTAACCAAATGATGTTATCTGAGTCGGCAGTTGGTTCAGAAAATGTGAGAATAGCTCAAGGAATACCGTCAGCAGCTCCTCATATTGTAGCTTCTAAAGTATTTGCGTCATCTTCGGATCAACAAGCAATCGTGGTAGACTTAGAGATGCAGCGTCATTCGATAAAACGCAGCATCAAATGAGACCTTTTCAGTTGATGGGTTTTTATGAGGGTGTATTGGAACAGACACATCAAATACCAGGAAACGAAAGAAGAATGGGTCATGCTAATCTAGCAGAACTTGTTACTGGACTATTTAAAGAAAAGATGAAGTTCAAGGATATAAGGTATTATAAACAGTCAACAGCGTTTGGAGAAGTTGAAATAATGTACCCAGGGAATAAATCAGGATCGATCGATACGGCTAATGTGAATAACGCAACGGAGAATTTTGTTTTTGAATATATACAGAAGAGGTTTGCACAAGATGTAACTCATCTATTGTCATCATATAAAGCTAAAGGTGAGTATAGGTATGTAGGTATGACAGCAAATTTTTTCGGTGATGATTATAAATCACAATTAATATTTTTGAATAAGATTCCAGATGATGAGGATTTTATAAGATCAGTAGTACAATTGATAAATAAGTATATTGATGAAGGACCTGCGATATGGGGAATGGAGATAAGTAAAGAGAAGGGAGCTATTGGGTGGGGAGTGTCTAATTATATAAAGGTTTCGACATTCCTAGGTCGAGGGGGTCGGGTCAGATAGAGGTGTGGACATAGATCGAGTCGGCTATCATGTCGTCTCTCCGACTGCCGAGTTGGGACAGCTGGCGGCGGTTGCGGTAGGTAGCACTGGTGAGCCCATTCAGGACGATGACGAGGACGATATTACGACGATGACGAGAGCGACAGGTACCGACACACAGACCGTTGGCAGTTTATACGAGGTCACCACACGTCTCGTCTCCACTGTGGTGCAACAGCAGTGCAGGGTGTACGAGAGTGCGTCGGTCGAGGGGCGACGGGTTGCGAACGCTCTGGCTAGGATGTCATATTTCGTCCAGCCGGCGGTTACGAGCCTGTTGGCCAATACAGAGGTACGAGCTCCCAGCAGTCTGTGCGCGCGGTGTGGTGGTAGGTACGTGTTTCGACCCTGTGCCAAGTTGAAGGCGGCCAGGGTCAATAGTATGTTTAATCGTCTATGTTTGTCATGTTACGTGTTAGACAGGCTGACCTCCCATGACTGTGCCCGTCTTCTCGACACGGTCAGGACTATCGGTGACATGACGTTCGACTGTACGGGGATGATGTGCCGTTTGAAATTATTAAAATACTTCGATTATACGCAATATTTGCGATACAAGAGCCAGTCAGAGCGACTTTTGAATTACGTACAATAATAAAAACCTACGCAGATCATATGGGTACAAAGGCTGAAATTAATTATATTGTTGATTACGAAACTGTTAACTACCATGAGTCGCACCCAGTATTGGTGTATAATGGATTTAGAAGAGTCAAACAAAAGCCTTTCTTAATATCTTCAGATTTTCTTGACAAAGCTATTGATGATGAAAGAAAATCTTTTTTAGATGATTATCCTCAGCACGCGAGATTGATTAACGAGATTATTGAACTATCTAAGATGATGTTAACAATGAGCATAGGGAGAGTATCAGCGGTTGTGTATTCATATATAACAGCAATACCAACAATGTCAGGATATATCACGAAGGATCTAGTATCATCGCATGTTAAAGTTTGCGAACCAATATTAAAGAGGAAGGTTAAGCCTGACCCAGATATAAAAGAAGGGTTCAAAAACTTGATGATGACGGCGCTTCAAATGTACCCACCTGCTGCAAATGATACAGCTACAAATGCGATATTTTCTTTAGTTAAAGATACGGCATCATCAATGGAAATAAATGTGAAATACATGTATCTTTGAAAATACCTAATTGGGATGTTAAAACTGGAATTGTTACTAATGTGTCAGCAAATATACCATTAACATCAAAAAAGAAGACTATTGCGATAATAAGAACTAAGGAGATCATAGAGAGTACTACATGGATGGAAGACACTGTCGTTGGATCAGGTAGTAGAAAAGTAAGAGGTACTGCTAAAGCGAGGAACATATGTCCTTCAAGTTTTTCCACGTTGGCGGTTCAACATATGATATTGGGGGAGATTAACCAAATGATGTTATCTGAGTCGGCAGTTGGTTCAGAAAATGTGAGAATAGCTCAAGGAATACCGTCAGCAGCTCCTCATATTGTAGCTTCTAAAGTATTTGCGTCATCTTCGGATCAACAAGCAATCGTGGTAGACTTAGAGATGCAGCGTCATTCGATAAAACGCAGCATCAAATGAGACCTTTTCAGTTGATGGGTTTTTATGAGGGTGTATTGGAACAGACACATCAAATACCAGGAAACGAAAGAAGAATGGGTCATGCTAATCTAGCAGAACTTGTTACTGGACTATTTAAAGAAAAGATGAAGTTCAAGGATATAAGGTATTATAAACAGTCAACAGCGTTTGGAGAAGTTGAAATAATGTACCCAGGGAATAAATCAGGATCGATCGATACGGCTAATGTGAATAACGCAACGGAGAATTTTGTTTTTGAATATATACAGAGGAGGTTTGCACAAGATGTAACTCATCTATTGTCATCATATAAAGCTAAAGGTGAGTATAGGTATGTAGGTATGACAGCAAATTTTTTCGGTGATGATTATAAATCACAATTAATATTTTTGAATAAGATTCCAGATGATGAGGATTTTATAAGATCAGTAGTACAATTGATAAATAAGTATATTGATGAAGGACCTGCGATATGGGGAATGGAGATAAGTAAAGAGAAGGGAGCTATTGGGTGGGGAGTGTCTAATTATATAAAGGTTTCGACATTCCTAGGTCGAGGAGGTCGGGTCAGATAGAGGTGTGGACATAGATCGAGTCAGCTATCATGTCGTCTCTCCGACTGCCGAGTTGGGACAGCTGGCGGCGGTTGCGGTAGGTAGCACTGGTGAGCCCATTGAGGATGATGACGAGGACGATATTACGACGATGACGAGAGCGACAGGTACCGACACACAGACCGTTGGCAGTTTATACGAGGTCACCGCACGTCTCGTCTCCACTGTGGTGCAGCAGCAGTGCAGGGTGTACGAGAGTGCGTCGGTCGAGGGGTGACGGGTTGCGAACGCTCTGGCTAGGATGTCATATTTCGTCCAGCCTGCGGTTACGAGCCTGTTGGCCAATACAGAGGTACGAGCTCCCAGCAGTCTGTGCGCGCGGTGTGGTGGTAGGTACGTGTTTCGACCCTGTGCCAAGTTGAAGGCGGCCAGGGTCAATAGTATGTTTAATCGTCTATGTTTGTCGTGTTACGTGTTAGACAAGCTGACCTCCCATGACTGCGCCCGTCTTCTCGACACAGTCAGGACTATCGGTGACATGACGTTCGACTGTACGGGGATGATGTGCCGTTTGAAATTATTAAAATACTTCGATTATACGCAATATTTGCGATACAAGAGCCAGTCAGAGCGACTTTTGAATTACGTACAATAATAAAAACCTATGCAGATCATATGGGTACAAGGCTGAAATTAATTATATTGTTGATTACGAAACTGTTAACTACCATGAGTCGCACCCAGTATTGGTGTATAATGGATTTAGATGAGTCAAACAAAAGCCTTTCTTAATATCTTCAGATTTTCTTGACAAAGCTATTGATGATGAAAGAAAATCTTTTTTAGATGATTATCCTCAGCACGCGAGATTGATTAACGAGATTATTGAACTATCTAAGATGATGTTAACAATGAGCATAGGGAGAGTATCAGCGGTTGTGTATTCATATATAACAGCAATACCAACAATGTCAGGATATATCACGAAGGATCTAGTATCATCGCATGTTAAAGTTTACGAACCAATATTAAAGAGGAAGGTTAAGCCTGACCCAGATATAAAAGAAGGGTTCAAACACTTGATGATGACGGCGCTTCAAATGTACCCACCTGCTGCAAATGATACAGCTACAAATGCGATATTTTCTTTAGTTAAAGATACGGCATCATCAATGGAAATAAATGTGAAATACATGTATCTTTGAAAATACCTAATTGGGATGTTAAAACTGGAATTGTTACTAATGTGTCAGCAAATATACCATTAACATCAAAAAAGAAGACTATTGCGATAATAAGAACTAAGGAGATCATAGAGAGTACTACATGGATGGAAGACACTGTCGTTGGATCAGGTAGTAGAAAACTAAGAGGTGCTGCTAAAGCGAGGAACATATGTCCTTCAAGTTTTTCCACGTTGGCGGCTCAACATATGATATTGGGGAAGATTAACCAAATGATGTTATCTGAGTCGGCAGTTGGTTCAGAAAATGTGAGAATAGCTCAAGGAATACCGTCAGCAGCTCCTCATATTGTAGCTTCTAAAGTATTTGCGTCATCTTCGGATCAACAAGCAATCGTGGTAGACTTAGAGATGCAGCGTCATTCGATAAAACGCAGCATCAAATGAGACCTTTTCAGTTGATGGGTTTTTATGAGGGTGTATTGGAACAGACACATCAAATACCAGGAAACGAAAGAAGAATGGGTCATGCTAATCTAGCAGAACTTGTTACTGGACTATTTAAAGAAAAGATGAAGTTCAAGGATATAAGGTATTATAAACAGTCAACAGCGTTTGGAGAAGTTGAAATAATGTACCCAGGGAATAAATCAGGATCGATCGATACGGCTAATGTGAATAACGCAACGGAGAATTTTGTTTTTGAATATATACAGAAGAGGTTTGCACAAGATGTAACTCATCTATTGTCATCATATAAAGCTAAAGGTGAGTATAGGTATGTAGGTATGACAGCAAATTTTTTCGGTGATGATTATAAATCACAATTAATATTTTTGAATAAGATTCCAGATGATGAGGATTTTATAAGATCAGTAGTACAATTGATAAATAAGTATATTGATGAAGGACCTGCGATATGGGGAATGGAGATAAGTAAAGAGAAGGGAGCTATTGGGTGGGGAGTGTCTAATTATATAAAGGTTTCGACATTCCTAGGTCAATATAATGCTAATCAACCATTCTCGCCACATGATACTGAAAAATCTTTGAATACGGTAATGCCAGTAGCTTTAAAATTAGCTTCTTTTGTTGATATAATAAAGCTTGCAGCGCTAAGAGGAAAGAGTCTCGCGAGATTAGATATGTACATGATGTTTCATTTATGTACATTTGCGTTATATAGATTTTATGGGTTAAATATGCTGCCACATCCCTCAGTTTTACGAGGAACAGGACATATGATAATCACCAAAGCATCACCAAAGAAAACTGACGATGCAAAAATAGTCAAACAAGAAGACGGTGAAGATAGAAACTACTAAGGCATCACTGAAGGACACCAAAGACATAGTATCGTGAAATAATCCAACGAGAAGAAGGTGAAGATATTACAGCATCACCGAAGGAAACCAAACAAAACTGAAGACAACTGAAGAAAACGGAAGAAAACAGAAGAAAACGGAAGCAAACCGAAGCAAACCGAAGAAAACCGAAGCATACCGAAGCAAACCGAAGACAGGAGAATATTCAAAAGATAAGAATGAAAACACCGTAGACCAGTGAAAAAAGAGCAATAATGACAGAATACCTAAACTCGATGATTACATAGAGGAGTTTATATCTGGCGCGATGTCTATTTTATGTGATGTGTTCAATGATAATTTTGATTGTAGCATCACGATCAACTGATAGAGTGCAAAGTAATCAGAGAAAAATACCCACCATACAGGTCTGGGGGGGTACGGTGTCATTACATTCACCCCTCAGCATCCCGTAGATTTTCTCCTAGGTAATGGAAATCCTACAATTTGCTATTTTAGAAACCGACCCATCACTCTAGGTCAGGCCTATTGCTCTCCCGGTAAAAAGCCTAAGAAATCTAAGGAGATTTTATGTATACATATATATATTATATATAATATAAATATAAATATAAATAAATATAAATATATGTATTTTATGCACTGTAGACAAGTAGACTAAAACTATCGTATATTCAGATCGAGCACAGCCACGATGTACTGCGATAGAGACCGCTAAAGAAGAGACTATTCTCGGCACTTGCCCATTCATAACCTGATGGCACTGCTGGCGAAAATAAACGAGACAATGCTCAAAGACAATTGGATTGCTTGCTTTTGGGGCACAAAATAGCCAAGCTCTCTAATCGGGCCCTTCCCGGAGACGCGGGCTATAGCCCGCGCCCGGGCAAATCACGCGCAAAATGAATTTGCGAGGGCTTTTTTCCGCCCACGCAGTAATGTTCTCATTTAATCGCACAGCTTAGCTTCCCAATGTTTGAACTACCTGCCATTAAATATCAGGGTGTTAGTAAATAACGTCTATGTGTTTATAACATGGCGTTATAAACAGGAGATTTCCATTTCCTTATATAGCACATGTTAACAACTGTTGTATTACCCTCTTAAAACTTTCAATAGAATAGGAAATGTGTTCGCATGAAAGGAACAGCCCATAGCATGATTACCATAGTAATGCAAACTTTTAAGGTAGTAATACACACAAAAATGCCTCCTTAAGGTGAATAGTGTTTAAAGAATTGGTAAGGTAGTGTATTTTTGTCTTTGCAAATACTCAAATGTAAAAACTACTCAACAGTTCTGCAAGGGCTAAATAGCCCACGCAGCCAAATGGGCAAGGGCTTTTTATAGCCCTCCTGGTATTTTTTCCCGGAGAGGCCTGTCTCTAATGACAATAGATTTCCAAGACAGCAATTGGCTTAGAACTTAACCAGCCCAGCAAGAGCTTTCAAAACACTGGAAAGTACTCATTATCTCAGAAAATATGTTGGACTGCATTCAGAGGAACCTTGGTAAGTGTTGGTGAGCAAACTCTGCCTTTGTCATATTGCGCAAAAACATGAATTGCGAGCCACACGGGATTTTACACGTTAATCTCTAGGTTGGGGGAACTCAACACAAATCCTACCCAGACAGTTGCAGGAACATTGACATACTGACTGCAAATACAGTATAGTGGGACTGGCTGTAGGGCCTAGATTTCAACATACGAGAAAGTATAATGGAAATATTGTCAACTTGGAGCGTTTCCACACGTTTCCAAACCCATCAAAAAACTTACGATCAACTCTTAACAGTTGTCCAATGACATGAACAGCTAGATAGTGCAAGGGGTGGATCATTAACACTAGGAAAGATATCCTACATTTTGCAAAACCAATCACAAAAGATCAAAAATTATAGTAATATAATAATATAACTTCAAAAACCTCAAAACACAAAAACCTCGTAACTATGTGGGAAGGTACCAAACTTTTTCTACCATCTCAACTAGAAATAACAACTAACAAAAAGAGCAATGGACACTGAAATTAGACAGTAGAATATAGTCTGGGGTGGAAACACTTCTGTAATAGTAACCTAGCAATAACTTATTAGGTAGAAATTCAAATTTTGGCATAAATATCAAACAAAACTACATTTTCTGTATATGATAACATGTACCATTACCCGTTCTAGATGGCTATAGAGAAAATACTTCAGAGAACGCCACCTACACCCTACCTCCTCGTCAAGACAACTGTTAAGAACGGCCCTGGGTGAACCTAACATTTAACAATCATTCAACTATGACTTCATAGACTTTCGTAGAAATGTAGGCGAAAATGTAGTGAGAATAAGTGTAAATACCAATCTTTTGTGGTATATGTTCATCTGAATTGTATGCATGAGGCTCTCATCCTGCATGGCTTCTTTCCTTTGTTAGCACCCTTTGGCAGATACTTGTTGAAAGGGTTCATCAAAACTATTTCACCATCACTCCTTCGCTTTCTTCAACCTTCAGCTAGTGATACTGGATTCACTACTAGGCAGGTGATCAATGTTCACACCAGACAGTTTCTGTCTATTTTGCAGTCTTTCCTGTTTAATTGTGCTATCCAGAGGTTCAATACTTAGCAGAGAAATGAATACTTGTGATGCTTTCAACTTGTACCACTTTCTGTAATAAAAATGACAAGAGCATTTTAGCACTCAGTCATCAGTTCAGTCATCAGTTCAGTCATCAGCTCAGTCATCAGTTCAGTCATCAGTTCAAGCAAATGAAGGGCAGTACAGCATACCATTTGACTTGAAATAGTTCGCCCCCCCACTGACTCGGACATAACTGTCCAGAAATTAATTTCTTAAAACATAAAGTATAAGTTTTTTGGTCAGGTCTCACCTACCACTGCAATGCTGTCCTCTATACTCACTGGCTATAGAGGGTAATAGAGGGAACAGGGAAAAACACTTTATCATCCCAGGATATTAACAATCCTGTTGAACACTTTTTTCCGCCTTGCTCCGCAGAGAAAGCAATGACTCAGAAAGACTTGATCAAAAGAAAGCCTGCCCAATGGAAATCATTCCAGCTATAGCTCTAAAAGAAAATTCTGATTTGCTCTTGCCATACATGTGTAACACTTGCAACTCGTATACAATCAAAAACCATTGTCCCAAAGGACCAACATCTGGGGATACTTCCTCACCTTTAAAAAAGGCGATACTTTCAACAAGAAAAACTACAGGCCAATTACCGTTCTGTCTTCAGCTTCTAAGATTATTGAACGACTCCTGTATGAGTAAGTACTGCCTTATGCTGAGTGCTTTCTGTCTCCCCCTACCATGCAGCTTTTGGAAAGGCTACAACACGCAACATGCACTTCTAAAATTTTTATAAACTTGTAGGGTAACAATAGATAGCAGAGGCTTTGCAGGTGCACTTCTAATTGATCTCTCCAAAGCTTTTGGCAGTTTAAATCATGGGCTTTAGTATGGCTTTAGCAGATAAATATGGCTTTAGTAGAATTCCCCTCTCACTCATTCAGAGCTGTCTTTCAAACACAAGGCAAAGGGTCAACATCAATGGTTCCGATACCACACGGAAAGAAACTAACTTAGGTGTACCACAAGGTTTAGTGCTTGGGCCTTTGTTGTTCAATATTTATATCACCGACATATTTCATTTGACGAACGGAACCGAAATATGCAATTATGCAGATGATACCACACTATACTCGTGTGATTTCGAGGTAAACACCATGGTAGCAAAACTGGAGCAAAATGCAAACCATCTGTAGTGACACATAAACATTGTAACTTAGGCCATTTCTCAGTCAATGCCGATTTTCTTATTTTCACTCATTCGATTTCCTGAATCACACACCTGCGACATCACCATAGGTCACTCCTGTCATCACACACTTGGTCATTCTATTCTGTTGTTCTCCACGCATACATCACCACACACATCCATTTAACAACAAACTAACAAGCACCTAACCCTTCCTCTACATAATTCGTGTTTATATTGGGTCGTTCAATATTTATGTATATATCCATGTTATCTGTAATGTAAAGTCAGCCAGAGTAGAGTCCGAGTACCATCAGCATCACTGTCTCCTCTCTCTGAATCCATGTTCTCTGCACGCTAAACAAGGATACACAACAACTTCACGCTTAAAAACAAGTTCAGTATAGCCTGGTTTCCATAAAGCTCTTTCTTGCCTTTTCTAGTCTTTTCTAGTCTTTTTTGAGTATGAAAGGCAGGGAAAGACGGAATGGAAACGACCCCTAAAGACTAGAAAAGATAAGAAAAGATACAGAAGAGTGAAGTCTTTTTTTAATCTTTGAGATAGATTTCATCCTATCTCAAAGGCGAGAAATGCACCAAGAAAGACAAGAAAAGACAAGAAAAGACAAGAAAAGACAAGAAAAGACAAGAAATGACAGGAAAAGACAAAAAAATTAATTGAAACCGATCAAAGACATACAAAGACAAGAAAGAGCAGTCCCAATATACCTTGCGCGCAAATTCTTGTAGAAATAGATATGGCGGAAAGCGCGCGTGAATGTGATCCAAATGCAAAACTAATGTCAGAATTTCAGCTATATGATTGCTTGTATAATAAATACAGCAGAGATTTCAATGATAAATAGGAGAAAATGCGCACCAAGACGATTGCACAAGAGACACAACACAACACCCATGGAGGACAAAGACAAGAAAAGACAAGAAAAGACAAGAAAGAGCTTTATGGAAACCAGGCCAAAGATTACACCAGACACGGCTCTTTCCTTGTCTTTCGTACTCAGGAAAGACTAGGAAAGACTAGAAAAGACTAGAAAAGACAAGAAAGAACTTTATGGAAACCAGGCTTATCAGATCTTACCAAAATCTATCCAGGCTTCAATTTATCAAGCAAATCTCCTTTAAAGATCAAACGGGCTACCAACCAGAATGAGGAGGAAAATATGAATATTAAAATACTGGAGCACCGTTGAGAAACTGTGCAAATGACATTGTGTGCTTGCAAAATGAGCTGATATGAACCTGGGTACTGTCCAAAAAACAATTGAAAAGGGAATAGAGGCATTCGAAGTGTTGATACAAAGAAGGATATAAATATATATATCATAGACTAAATGCAAGAAAAATGTCGCGCTTAA
The DNA here is from genome assembly GCA_964019165.1 of Mastigias papua. NCBI lineage: Eukaryota > Metazoa > Cnidaria > Scyphozoa > Rhizostomeae > Mastigiidae > Mastigias > Mastigias papua. The sequence goes on along the minus strand of OZ025271.1, from coordinate 1,417,708 downwards.
CTTGCTTCGAATCAATTACAATTTATTGTAGTCTGCAGATTATATCGACTGGCGCATGCGCACAATAATACTATTTGGCGCGAACTACTAAACTTGATTCAGCAGGTTAGGCCTAAACTTGTTAATGCTGTTGATCTGAAAATGGCCTTGTACCGGAAATATAGACACGGTTTTATAGCCGATAGGGACGATGAAGAACTCTCCTTATCACAAAATGACGGAGAATATGAAAAAACAAAAAGCGAACTTGAAGAAGATGCAGCGGAGGCTTTTTACAAAAGGAAGAACAGACCAGGGAAAAATCTCCGTGGCCCATCGATACAACAAATGAATTAATTGACATAATTTGTAGTGACAATTATTTTTCTAAGAGGCTAATATTCACTAACAGTAAAACTAGCAAAAATAGTGAGGTTTATGAAAAAGTGATAGAAGAACTGAAGAAGCGCACCAAAGAAGTGGCACAGATTTTGCATTCAATGTGGCTCAGGTCAGAAACAAATTTAAAAAATGTGTTAGTGAATGCGAAAGGGCTGCACTGACATTGAAGTCTGCATCGGGGATACAGAGCTTTCAGGAAGAAAAGGAATTTGGAAGATGGTTCAACCAATTACTCCCGCTTGTTAAATCAAGAGAGTCCTGTCAACCTGAGCAGGCAGTAGAACCTTCATTTATAATCATACCTGATGCAACTGGAGATGGTGTGGTTGAAGCTCCCATTTCCCAAGACAGTGCAAGTAGTACTCTATCAGAAATACCCTCAACTGTAGACCAATCAGGGAAGAAGAGGATTTTTACTCCACTTAGAAGCAAATCAGGAAAGAAGCAAAAACTTGATGAACTGATCAATATGACTTCAAAAGCTATAGATGAAGTATCTGAGCAGCTCAAAAAAGACCCTGTGGGAGATATCTTGGCATTTTTAGAGAAAGAAAATGAAAAAGCAAGAGAACATGAAATGAAATTGTTTTCTATGTTGGCAAATGGGAATCTGGGTCATCAGCCATATCACGTGCAATTTCCTCAACAATATCAGCCAGCTTACCAAATGCCCAACCAGAGGAATAGTGATGAAAGAAGAGAGAAGAACCATTCAAGTTTTAAGCTTCTACAAAATAACTTTTCTGCCATGTTACAGAATTTGGAAGAAAGCCAGGAAGATGATATTTATGAACTTTAATTTGATAAAATCAGAACAACTTCACATATGGAAATTAAGAATACTTCTAATATACTCTATTGCTAAGTTCAATTTAATATGGTTTAATCAGTCATTTTTTCCATTCATGTATTGTTTTTCTTCAAAACATTTCCCTTTCAGATAGTCCCTAACCTTTGATGCTACAATATTTGTATCCCTTAGTGGTGGGCATTGCCTGATCATAATCAAATCCTGCAATTCATTTCCTGCTCTTCTGAGGTTGGAAGTTGCATCTAGAGATAAATCCCAGTGCCTATGAGCAACATCTCCTTTTTCAATGCATATGTCGTGCATCACAATGCAAGCTAATGTAACTGTACGTACAGTTTCCTTTTGATTTTCTGCGTTTCTTGAAAGTACTCTCCAACGACCTTTTAACATCCCATAAGCACACTCTGTTACCATTCTAGCATGACTCAATCGATAATTGAAGTAGCTTTGCTCATGTGTTAATACAGCATTTGTATATGGCTTAAGCAACCATGGCTTGAATGAATTCTTTATTTTTTCATGGATAAACCTAAATGTTGTTCTTGCTATTCTGAATGTCCTTTTAAATCTTTTTTCTGAATATGAAGACCACGCTATGTCCCACCAGCCAGTGTTCCTTGTTACTCTTCGACAAGACCGTCTGCGAACAGTTGGAAGAGTTGTGACAGCAGATTGTAAAGCAGATAAAAGCAATTGCAAAATAAACATAATTCTCACTAATCCATTTCGTCTTGCAATCATCAATAACAAAATTGTGGTCTGAATTCTTTGTCTTCTTCTGCAGACCAACCACAAAGCATTTATCATTTGCATTCTCTTCTGCTGGGAAACTGGAGCCATAGCTTTGACAAACCAGAACGACCAAGTGTGATATCTACAGCCCTCTGTAGCCTGGGTACTTATTGACTTTTAAACAAGCTATTCCTAATAAGATATAAAGCTGACTATTACTGACGAAAGGGTTAATTGATAATATTCGGTATACCTATGAGGTAATGAAGTGTAAACAAAGAAAGTTCCCGCCGCCACTCCAAAGCGAGGCTACCTCGCGTACACTTGTGAAAGCGCGGCAGGAGCTCGACATTTAAATCGAATTGGATTTCACTCATGAGCTTTAGTCGCGCTTTCGTCGATCTTACTAGCAATTGATTCGATGCGAGTAAAGCACGACGTATAAATCAGCCCTAAGAGGGCTTTGGATACATGCTACTCATGGACATGTAGAACAGACAACTTGGTGAAAAACCAGAATGGTGGATCGAGATGCCGATCTGAGAGAGGAGGAAAGACTGATATAGTCAAATGGGCAAAACTTGAAACGCCTGGAAAAGGACGTAATCAATTTAATGAGGAACAGCATCCTTGACATTGGCTGCACAAGTGACTCTTCTTGGGGATGAGAATCCTTTAAGTGAACAGAACCCTATAAATGTCATCCAAAACAGGCCTACTAAGATCATTCAGATAAGGGAGTTTATAAGCATGTGCAGGAGGCATACTTCAACTGCTTGCTTTTGGGGTGCAAAATATCCAAGCACTCAAATGACAATAGATTACTCAAACACTTACTGTTTTGGAATTTCACCAGCCTAGCAACAGGCTTCAAAGACATGGAAAGTGTTCATTATCTCAGGAAATATGTTGCAATGCATTCAACGGAACACAACGCCCACCCTACTCTGAAAAAACAGGAGCATGAAAATACTGACTGCAAATACAGCATAGTGGGACAGACTTTGGAGCCAAGATTGTAACAGAAGAATGAGTACATTGGAAATTTGTTGAAGTTAGAGTGTTTACAAATGTTTCCAAATTCACCAAAATATTTCAGATCAACCCCTAACAGTTGCCCAGTGACATGTACAACTAACCAGTGCAAGGGGTGGATCATTAACACTAGGAAAAATATCCTACATTTTGCATAACCAGTCACAAAAGATCACAAATCGTACTGATATAAAAATAATACTTCGGCAAAATCAAAACACACTAAACTAGCAACTGATCAGACATTCAGCATTCGGTTGGACTTCTTCCCTCGACAGTCAGCTATCAGCCACTGTCACAGCACCGATCGCACTTTATGTAAAACATTGTAATATTTAAATGAAAATTGCAAAAGTCATTGCAATATTTAAAAAAGGAAATTGTGAACTTCCATCCAACTATAGACCAATTTCACTTTTATCTATTTTCAGCAAATTATTTGAAAAATTAATGCATAAGAGATTTTACAAATTTCTTGAAATTCACAAAGTCCTGTACTCTCTTCAGTTTGGCTTTCAGGAAAACCATTCAATTGACCATGCCCTTGTCAGTATGACAGACAACATAAGAAACACACTAGACAATAAAATATTTGGAATTGGTATTGTTGTTGATCTACAGAAAGCTTTTGACACTTGTAAATCATCAAATTTTACTGTCAAAATTAGAGCACTATGGAATCCGAGGCTGTGCATTGAACTGGTTCAGATCCTACCTATCAGATAGACAACAATATGTTACCACAAATGGAAGTAAGTCTAGTTTGTTGAAAATAACATGTGGGGTGCCACAAGGCTCTGTACTGGGCCCACTTCTGTTTCTTATATATATTAATGATCTGTCATCTGTATCAAAAAAGCTTAAATTATGTCTTTTTGCTGATGACACAAATATCTACTGTAAGTCTGATAATCTCTTCACCTTAGTAAAAAATGTCAACATTGAACTTAAGTCAGTGAAGAAATGGCTTGATGTTAACAAATTGTCATTAAATATTGATAAAACAAACTTCATCATATTTCATTCTTCCATCACAACAGTTCCAGCTGATACAGTAATCAAAATAGGGAAGAAACATATCAAAAGAGCAAAATTTGTTAAATTTCTTGGTCTTCTGTTAGATGAGCATCTCAGTCGGAAGTACCATCTGAATGAGCTCTCCAAAAAACTTGCAAGATACTGTGGCTTGTTTTTTAAAATTAGGAACTTTATGTCACATGAAATCCTAATATGCTTATATAATGCATTATTTCTATCCTTTTTACAGTATGGAATAATAGTCTGGGGCCAAACATATAAAACTCATATAGATCCCCTCTTCAAAATACAGAAAAAAACTGTGAGAGCAATTTTATTTCCAGCCATCTTCATCCCCTTCTTCTCCTATCTTCAAGGATCTTAAACTTCTAGAATTATCTGCTGTGTATAAACTTAAACTTTTATCTTTTGTATTTGATTATGTTCATGGAAATTTACCACTTTGCTTTAATAATTTCTTCTTGCTTGGATCATCTGTTCATCATTATTCTACAAGGCAGGCTGATAGGGGTGACTTGTTTTTGACTAGGATGAACACTCTTCAGTATGGGCTCAAATCCTTGCACTATCAGGGAGCTAAGCTATGGAATGATATTCCTGTTGAAATCAGAAACACCTATGCAAAAAGTACCTTTAAAGCAAAATTAAAGATGCACCTTCAAAGCCTATAAAACAGTACATTTATTTCTATCTAATTTACAAACAACCCTAGTCTCTTCCTTTTAAATATGAATTTTATTTATTGTAACACCTTTGATTCCATTCACAAAAAACTCCTTTTATTCTGAAATGACCGAACAGGGGGGCTCTCTCCTCGATTAGTATACCTATTGAGAGAGTTCCTCCTTAAGAAATTCAATTAGTCGTACAATTTTCTATATTTGCTTTTGTATTTTTTCTATATTAATTTATATCTGTAATTATTGTACAATTGTTTAGTTATTTGTATCCCTAAATTGTATGCTTTTTGATTTTCAAATTAAATGAACCTGAACCTGAACCTGAATTGTAACCGCGCAATTTCAAGTAACGAGTCATCTCCCCCCGCACAGTTCAAAGACTCCTAGCAGAGAAATGCAGTAGAAACCAACAAAAAAGCCCTTCTTCGGACTACCCTTCTTAGGACTAAGGTTAAATATGAATACATAAGTATAGGCAGTAGTTCATGAAACAGTTTGCCCATCTTAGCATGCATTGAAACAATGGCGGGGAATGCAAATTTCGTGAGTCACATGTTACTGTAACTCTGTTCACATTTGGTATTCCTCAAATTTTATTGCATATTCTTAATGTACTCGATGAGTACTCAACTGGAAAAACAACTAAAAACCGGAGCAATGTACACTTGAAATTGGACAGTAGAATACAGTCTTGCCAGGAAGATGTTCCGCAAAAGTAACCTAGTAATAATCCGTTAGGTAGAATTTAAAATTTTGGCGCAACTATTAAACAAAACTATATTTTCCGTACATGATAACATGTACCATTACCCGTTCTAAACGGCTATAGAGAAATCTTTTAGAGAAATATTCTAGAGGACTTCAGGTTCAGGTTCATAACTGTAAGACTTCACAGAGTATTGTAAAAAATCTAGGCGAAGAGAAAGTAAGATAAGGTTTAAACACCAACCTCATGCTGTATCCTTCGTCTGAATCCACGAGGGTCTCATCCCGCATGGCTCTTTTCTCTTGTTAGCATCCACTGGCAGATACTTGGCGAAAGGGATCATCACAACTATTTTTCACCGCCACTTATTCATTGTCTTCATCCTTCCGCTACTGACCCTAGATTTTCTACTAGGCAGGTGATCAATGTTCATATCAGACTGTTTCGGCCTCATTGTGCTTTCCAGAGGCTCAGCACTTTGCAGAGAGCTGAATAACTAGCGACCCTTTCTGTAATAAATACATGGACGTTCTAGCGTTCAGTCATCAGTCCGGGCGTATGAAGGACAGTACAGCATACCGCTTGACTTGACACAGTTCGTCCCCAAGCACTATGTAACTTTCCACAAATTCATCTCTCAAATCAAAGCCACAAGTTGCTACAAACAGCAAGGACAGCACTTGTTCCCTGAATGCTACATCAAAATCAGTAATACTGCAGGAAGGACCAGGCAGCGATAGAGCGTACTGCATCATCTTTGCCTCCCTGCATCAGCCAACTTCAACTTTTTTTCGACATCTTGCACAAACACCACCACGAACAGAACACAAAAAGGATAAGTGCCAAGTTTCCCAGCAATATAAGCACAGCGGAGGCACGAGGTTTACTCCCAGAAGGCCACGCTCCAGATAACAATTGGCATTTTCAGAGAACAAGAGATCCGCTATTATTGCCCCGCACAACAGCGGGGCTTATTAGAACACCGTGCGCATAGAACACAAAAGTGCAGTGGATTCGAAATCTCAAGAAATTTCAGCAGGTTTGCCACTAAAAAACGGGTCCAACAAACTAGTTTTACCAGAATTTACAATGCTATTGTTTCATTGGCAAATCAGACTTAAGGACTTTAATCGAATTGGCACATTGTGGCACACTTGGACTGAAAGCTGGTCAAACTGGTTCTTCTTGGTGATATGCACTAGCGTAAGGTTGGATGAGGGAGGAGGGTAAGTTCATTTTTATTTTTTTATTTCGTTTGTAAGTTCGACTTTTGTCAGTATATGCGAGGAAAATAGTGACAAAGCAAATAGTCTCCAAGAAAATAGTCACAAAAAGTCACCAGACAAATAGTGATCAGACAGGCTCAATTTGAGAGTCAACAGACAGGGAGGAAAGCCTATTTGTGGGGCGTTTGACTCTGCAAAGACCCTTACACTTTTGGCTAAAAGACTTCAGTTTTCATGAAAAGTCCGTAAAAAAGTCCATTTCTGAAGATAATTCGGTAAGCCTTTTGAAAAGAGTGATAAGCCGCTAGGGCCTTTAACAGTTGGAAAAACAATCTGTAATGCAACAATGAACATTCAACAAAAGTGTGTGGGCGTTTCTCAGCTTAGGCCCGCGTGTGATTCTGTGAACCATTTCTTAAACGCTGTAAGATTGCAACCAGGGAAATTTTCCTGTGCGATCTATTGTTTCTTGGAGCTTTGGCATGGTATTTTAAGGCATCATTTCAGTGCACCATCAGAAAGTCGTCTGATAATGTTGGCTCAATATGAGTGCTTACTATTCATATTTATCAGTACGTCGTTGCACAGAACGTAACCTTGATGCAGCACGTGAGCCTGTCTGGGACTATTTAAGGGAGACTTGCCCATCTCTTTTACACCAATGGATTGCAATGCACAGTTTTCAGAGATATTTACTACAAATGTGTTTTGTGATTCAAATGCACTGGAGAAATCAAAAGTTATATCTGTTTTCTCTTCCATTGGATTTTGTGACAGATGTAATCATCATGTAATCAGTAACTCAGAAGTCTTTGTGAATTATATCAGCTTGTTGCAGTTGAATGCCCTGAATGTTCCAGTCTCCTATTGGCACAATGCACTGACTTTATGCAACACCCATAAGTTATTGCAATGCTCTATCTGTCAAATTAGGTGTGAACGAATTGATTCTCAGGCAAATGCAAGCTCTATTCTTTTCGTAGAACTAAGCAGTGATGCTATAAATTGTATTCAGTTTGATGAGAACATAGCTGTATCCAGACAAGCCTATTGCTTAGAAGGGGTGGTAAGAAACTTTGCCTCTCATTTTAGTTGTGCAATATTTCAATATGACCAGTGGGTTCTTTTTGATGATCTATGTACCTCTACCCAAACCTTTAGATCTTTACAAAATCTTCTTCAAAATGCTTTTGGTGGATGGTTTTTGGGGTATATGTAAATGTGAAAGCTAGAGGTGATGTTAACAGTATAAATGCATATTTTACTCCTGCTCAAGTACCCCCGATTTCCTTAACTAATGCTAGTGAAGAAGGCAAACATTTGGTTCACCATAACAGCCACAAAATTTGTGAGATAGATCAAGGCAGAAGTCTTCTGAATGGGCATGAGACAAGTGCAAAGAAGGAAGTTGTTCATGATGGAGAAATTCTAGAAAATGTTGCCACTGAACCTAAAAGATGTCGACTGGAGCAGATGACCCATACTAACTTGCAACAGAATAGCTTTGCACTCAAGGGCTGCAATGTTGCATCTGAGGAGAAAAAACTTGAGGACAGGCTAAACATACCACAATATGACCAACCTTTATATCAACAAGAACATTGTAAGTTACACATGAAAGCTTTTCATAATTCAATGCAACTGAAAATGTACCATTGCACAATTTATAAAGAAATCTGGCCATTAAGAGAGAAAAAACGGAATTTGGCATTTTTTATTTGTAGAAGATGCAAACTAGACAAAAAGGAGCCAAAGAAATTCAGTTCTGAAAACAATATGATTCCTTCTCCTGTTCCAGATGCCCTACTGGATTTGTCTCAATGTGAAGAAATTTTGATTTCTAGGGCATTTCCAGTTATTCAGGTCTATATTAAGTCTGGAGGCTCATATAGTTACAAAGGTCATGTGATAAATTTGCCCAATAATGTCCAGCATGTTGCCAATGTTCTTCCTCATTGCACTAAGGATATTCCAATTGTTGCTTTCACAATTAAAGGAAAAAATGATTTTGAAAAGGAGTTCAAGGTCAGAAGAGAAAAGGTGTTAAATGCACTTCTTTGGCTCATTCAGAATAATCCATTGTATGCAAATATTACGATAGATTATTATAGACTTGAATCTCTTCCTGTTGATGGATTCATAAATGTTGACACTGTTGACTTCAATCAAGAGATTAGTCAGCAGGTTGGTGATTTAGGACCACCAAATTCAGATTTGTTTGAAGATGACAACAGGAGTGAACTCAATGTTTCAAGTTTATTGCCAGAAAATTTATCTCCACAGACAGAGGAGAAAGTCATCAAACAAAGTTTAGATAAAGTAATCAGTAAAAATTCGTTGGATGTTGGTTCTCAACCATTAGATGAATTCAAAACACAATTCTTAGCTTCACTTGCATTTCCTACCCTTTTTCCAGATGCAAAAGGTGACCCAACTAACACTGCTTTACAGCGAGACATTGCAAGTAATGACACTGAGTCTTTTGCTAAAAAGGTTAAGCATTTGATTAAATATGGGGATTTTAAGAATGGACAGCCTTACTATAGGTTTGCTGCACACCCTCGATTTGCTTATTGGGCTTTCAACATGCTCTATAGAAAACGTCTTCTCGGGCAAGGAAATTTTTATATCAAGCAAAACAGACAGGGAAGATTGCTCAGTGTTGATGACTTCAAAGAAATGTTGCAATCTGGTAATTATTCACAGGTGATGTCCAAGATAATGCACTATGCTAAGAATGTTTCTGGTACAAATGCATACTGGAATGAAAGCAAAGAACAGTTAAGAGCTATGATTACACAGAAGGGATCACCAACTATATTTTGGCCTTGTCTTGTGCTGAGTTTCATTGGCCAGAATTTCACAACCTTTTCGGCCCACATTGCAAAGTGTCTTTCAGGGAAAATGTCATCAACAATCCCCACATCTTGGATTACCTCTTCACAGAAAGAGTAGAGTCATTTGTAAAGAATTGGTTGTATAAATGTTTAGGTGCTGAGTGGCATTGGTTTCGTTATGAATTTGCAGTACAAACAGGTTCCATTCATTGCCATGGTTTGGCAAAGTTGAATAGTGACCCAAATCTTTGTGAATTATCAAGAACAGCCTTAGAAGGCTATCTGGCAAATGAGAAGATACTGTCATCATTAACCTCTAATGAAAGAGAACTACAAATTTGTCTAAACAAGATGTTGAAAGGGAGGGAAGCTGAGGCTGAATTGTGTAAATACCATGATTATCTTATATCAACTTGTAATCCTGTCAACCCACTTGAGTTTCGCAAGCCTGCTAGCCACCCATGCAAAATGTTGTATTCTGAGATATCAGCTGAAGACTTTGATGTTGATTATGCAAATCTTGTAAATGTTGTTCAGAGGCATAGCAAGTGTAACTCTGCTTATTGTTTAAAAGAAAAAAGCAACGGAGTTCAATCATGCAGATTTAATTTTCCCATGTCTCCTTGTGAAGAGACACATGTTGCCTATGAGAGCATTCACACAAAAACAGGGAACAGTAATCAATATAAAGTTGCAATTGTGGGGAAAAGAAATGACACACGCTTAAACAGGCATCAAAGGTTGCAACTACAGGGGTGGAGAGCAAACTGTGATATTCAGTTAATAATTGACCATCATGCTTGTATTGAGTATTTGGCAAAATATGCATGCAAAGGAGAGACGGTATCTACTGTTGTACGAGATGCATTTATTGCTGTTGTTAATAGTCTTAATGATGATTCAGATCCAAAATCTGTGGTAAGAAAATTAATGATGAAAGCTGTAGGTGAAAGAGACACGAGTATGCAGGAAGTAATGCACCAAAGTTTAGGCCTAAAGTTGCACAGTTCTTCATTTCAAGTGTTAACTGTCTCCTTGGATAATACGCAGAAGTTGAAATTGGTTGATAGTGATTTACAAATTGAACTATCATATATCGAATGCTATGCACAAAGATATAATTCAGAGTGTGATTTGATAAACTGCAACTTTATTGATTTTGTTTCTAAGTATTCAATTCAGAGGGGAAGCATAGTGAAGCGTAAAAGAGATGTTGTTGTTAGAACAATTCCCAGGTATTCTTCAAACCCTAGGGGTCAAAATTATGGTCTCTTTTGCAGGTACCAACTAATCAAATATAAGCCTTGGAGTAATTCTGTAACTAATTGTTGGGAAAATGAAGAAGAATGTGATATGACATTTGTCTCTTATTGGAATTCATTCCTGTCAAGTGATCTCGGACACAAGTTAGTTCCAAACTGGCAACGGGAGCTCCAAAGTGCAGAGTCATACACTGTAAACCATGGTGATGAGTTACCAGAAACTGAGGTCCATCAAGAGCGAGAGGAATGGATGTATGTTGCTGAAATGGCAAAAAGCTTACAACCAAGTCAATCCCCTGATTCTCTTCTCCAAAATCATCTTGCAGAGAGTCGTAATCACTATGCAACTGAGGAAATTTCCAGCATTCCATTTTGGGTGGAGAAACACAAGACTAGTTTTACAAATGCTAAAATTACTCCTTTGCATAGAACAGCAGACACATCCCTACTAAATAGAGAGCAATGCCTTGCTTATGAAATTGTTGCTTCCCATAGTATGTCACAGGAACAGGCAGCTTTTGATGATTGTGACAGGCCAGGCAGGCTCAGGAAAAAGTTTCTTGATTAACTGTTTACGAAACCTGCTTTTTGATACCTGTATTGTATGCTCATTTTTTGGGCTTGCTGCTTTCAATATTGAAGGTCAAACACTCCACAGTGTTTTTCACTTACCCATACGTGGAAAGTCACAATGTGACCTCAAGGGCCCAAATCTTGCACACTTACAGGATGCTTTGAAAAGTATCCAGTACATCATAGGTGATGAGTTTTCTGTCATTGGCCAGGAGATATTTGGTTGGATTGACAGACAGTGCCAACAAGGCAAAGCTAATAATGCAAAACCATTTGGAGGCATATCAGTAATCCTCGCAGGTGATATTGCACAACTACCACCTATTGGTGACAAATTGCTCTATCACAAGAAGCCAGCTGGGGAAATTGGTGTTCAGGGATTTTGCAGTTACAATAGCTTTACCACAATTGTAAAACTTAAAAATAATCAACGGGCAAATTCAAATTCTCAGCAAAGTTTCAGATCACTGTTACTGAGACTTCGGGATGGGAAATGTACTAAACAAGATTGGCAGTTGTTACTCACTAGGAATGCACACAATTTTGATGCTTCTTATCTGAAAGCGTATGAAATGAAATTAGCATTTGCAAATGAAGCAGTTGCAGAGCACAATCTAGAACAACTGAAGAAAGCAAACTTTCCCATGATGCCTATTAAAGCACAACATAATACAGCTGCTGCTTCAAGATTGTCAAGTGATGAATTTGGAGGGCTACAGCCCATTATCTATTTGGCCAAAGGAGCCCCAGTTATGTTGATAAGAAACCTTTGGGTCCAAAAAGGGCTCTGCAATGGTACTATGGGTATAGTAGAAGATGTTATATATCGTGAAAATAGCTTGCCACCAAGCTTGCCTATTGCTGTTATGATCAAATTTCACAAATACACTGGGCCACGTTTTTCTCCAAGATTGCAGAATTGTGTCCCAATTGTACCATTAATTGCTCGGGCAGACAGTGATGTAAATATAGAGTGACAACAACTCCCATTAAGGGTCTGCAATGCTATGACAATACACAAGTCTCAAGGACTAACTCTAGACAAGGCTTGGCTTGACTTAGGAAAACAAGAATCAGTTGCAGGCCTTGCCTATGTTGCATTATCACGGGTACGCCATTTACATGATCTTGTTATAGAACCTAAGTCACTTGACAGATTGAATGGCATCACTAAGCACAAGAATTTTCAGTTCAGGTTGCAGGAAGAAGCACGTCTTGATTCTCTTGCATCTATCACTGCAAAAACATTCCAGAACATTCACACCTAATGGGCTGTCTTATTATGCTGTCATTTTCCATTTTCATGTTAAACCATTCTGTCTGCAATTCCAAAAGTTAGAAAAAGAATTATAATGTGTAAAACACCACAATTAAAATCAATTTTTGTGATATGCAAAAGTCAAGTATATCTATTTCATTATTCTCCTCTAATACTGTACAAAATATTTTTAGATACTGAGCTGATCTAGCATTTGATTTTTGTTTGTAATACTGTAACTTCATCACCATGGCAAACGAAGAGCACCAGTTGCAAGGTAAGTTTTCTTCCAATTTCTTTCTTCATATCAATATTTTTATTGTTCCCTATTTCATACTGTTTTTTCAGGAACTTCAAAGCTATGATATAGTAAATACTCAGCTGCCAGTCATCTGCTGTCCTTTGATATAATTGTTGGATACTAAGTTTGAAATTCTGTATATTTCCTATATATGTCAGCAAGTTTTTTACATATCTCATGTTCACATGATCCCCTTCCCATCATTTCTTCATTTTCAAACTGGAGTGTGAACATTCAACAACCTCTAATTCTTCAGATGTGATAATTGCTGATGTACTGGTTTAGGTCTTCACAGTAATTTATACTTTACATTTTAATATTCCAGATCTGACTGGATGTGTCACTGTTGTGTCACCAGCAAAAACATCAATTCGGAACAACAAGTATTTTGACATCCAGTTGCAAGTTGATGAAACATCATGCAAAAAAGTTAGAGTGATGGAAAATCCCCAAGTCAAGCGAAGCCTCTTCATGGAGAAAGTTGAAGTCAAAAGTCCTATGAAGTTGAAAAAGGTTTCTGTTTCAACAAGTGGCATTGCTTTTTTCAATGCAAACACAGGTAGCAAAGTAGAGAGTGTGGATACCCTCTCCTTCCCTTGCAGTTCAGGTGTCACTATCACCATCAACATGTTGTTGCAATCCACAATTGAAGGCAACTTCCCAATTGAAGGAAAAATGAAGTGGATGCAAGATGAAAGAAGTGTGTTTGCTGGTTCAAACAAAACAAGCAGAAGGGTGAGAGATGGAATAATAGCAGACAAGACAGGACATGTCATTATTTCAATATGGGGAGACCTTATTGATTTAATGCAAGAGGATGTCCCCATTTTAATCACCAATGTTGTAACACAACATTTCAATGGAATTAAGCTGGCAACTACTGCTGATAGTAACATTTCTCTATCTCCAAAGCAATTTGATGACATTGACTGGGACACAATCAAGCCACCAACTGTAACAGAAGTTATTTCCTCTCCGGATATTGTCTCTGTCAAAGTAGCAAAGTTTTTGATGTGTGTCAATATTGACTGCAACAGGAAGCTTTCTGCCTATCCAGGAGAAAATGCAGTATTCTGCAATGGCTGCAAGAGAAAAATGCTTTTGAAGAGATGCAAGGCTACTGTCAATTGTGAAATTGTTTTACAAAGTTGTAACGGTAAGCAAGTGGCCCTCACTGTTTTTCCCAATGTCCTGTCTCATTTTCTTGGTCCAGAAATTCTTGAAGACACAGAAGGACTTGAAGATCATCTTCTTATGTTGACTGGTGTTGATTTTGAGATAAATAATGCCAAGAAGATAGTCACAGAAATTTCTCACCACAAACCTGCTTTTTAGAGTCCATTGACAAAGACTGCTTTGATGCATTACGTATTGTTTATAACCTAGTATACCAATTGATCTCCAAGCTGCAGATTTGGTTTCACATACACCTTCCTATATCAGAATTTCGCATCATTTATCATTTGGCAGCATGTTTGTTGTCTGTTCAGCAGGCTTTACTGGCTATACTTTGAACAGAATGTGCCAATTTCAACATATTCAAGTTAAGTGACATTTGACTATGCTGTAGCCATATTGTCATGAAAACCTCCAAGCAAAAACTCTCCCTTCTACTTTGTTGCAACAGTAGCTGTTTTCATACTTTTCCATTCCCATTAAAATGCTTGATAATGCAAATTCTTTTTGCATTTAATGACAAAATGCTTTTCAAGATACAGGAATGCTTAAAACAGTTATTGCTTATAAAGACATACAAGTTTCAATCTATCAGACTCCTTGGAAAGACAGGGCATTTGCCAAGGTAGGTGTTCCAGTGTGATCATAGGTCATTACCAGGACAGCTTGCTTCAATCATAGTATGATACTTGCATCTACATGCAACTCTAAACCGTCTCTGAAGCAGCAACTACATCAAACAATACATCAGAAAGAGGCCTAATGTTTTGGATAAACTTCGACCAAAACATTAGGCCTCTTTCTGATGTAGTGCATTTGCATAAACCTTCCCATCTTTAATACTACTGGCCAATAAAAGAACCTTTGCAATGATCCAAAAGACAACCTAAGTATCACACACAACAAAGAATGCATTACACAATTTACATTTAGCATCTGAATACAGCATTGATAATGCTGATACCATATTTGCATTGGTTTGCTGTAGTTCTTTGATAACCAAAAATTTTCATACCTTTCATATTTATCCATTCTTATATGTTCCATTACAATAATCATAGCCTGATACATGGTACTGAAGAATGAAGATCTTTTTCCCAATGTTCATTAATTAACAAAATTTCCTACATGTATTTTGCTGCCTTGTGCTTTTTTTAATTGTCTTATACAACAATTATATGCAGAATCAAGTTCAAATATATCAACACTGCGTTTCGTTCATTTATACATTACGATTTTGATACATTTATAGAATTGAGTTTTTAGGCAAGTGTTCTGTTCTGTTTCTATAACAGCTACATTATTGATCTATAGTTAAAACGCACTTTTCTGCCCTTGTTTGTCTTTGGTCGTCTCTGCACTTATTGATGTAGCCCTACACTGAAGATGGATCTAGCCCAAAAGGACAAGTCGATTTTCTTTGCAGAACACAATTCGGAATACGGTTCATAATATAATTAAGCTTCATTCCACATACTTGCACAAAACCGGAGCTTATCTACCTCAAACCGTTAACAACATAGGGCTAACAATAAGAGACAATGATGTGTACTTTGTTCAAACATGAACCTTTTTGTAAAAACATAGTACCATCTAAACGTATTTTTGCACGTGTTGCATTTGGCCCCTTTTAATCCTGGCTGAACCCCCTGCCAGATCACATGAGACTACCGCCATATTGCCCATTTTCTATCTACACAGTAAAGACCCGCCAGCTATCCGTTAACAGTTCATCTTCTTCTCCAAGCTTTTTTGATCGCCAAATGCTCTGTTACCGGAAGAAGTGAGGGGCACCTTAGTATTTACTATTGCTAGGTAATAATGGTATCTGAGTGGAGATGACAGGGAGGTGTAACAGGAAGTCCAGAAGGACAAATCAGCCGATTCATATTGAGTTCGTGATAGCATGCATGACTTACACCATGACTTACTATGCATGAAATGCCGAGGGGCAAATCACTCGGGAAAAAGTGTACGAGATTTTTGAGATTTTCAGAGTTTTCAAAGATTTTAAAGATTTTTTTGTATTTCACGAAGATTTTTAAGATTTTTTTGGATTTCACAAAGATTTTCAAGATTTTCAAGATTTTTTGGGATTTTTGGAGTATTTTATAGATTTTTCCACTTTTGAAGATTTTTGAGATTTTTGCAAGATTTTTGAGATTTTTAAGATTTTGTGAAGATTTTTTTAAAGATATCTATATTCCATAAAGTACATTTCAACTCTGGTAAAGGTTCTTTTTCATATATTTTGTTGTAAGATGTAGTAAAGTAGCTAGTCTAATAACTAAAAACCTAAACAACAGCTGGTGTAGAGATGTAGAGCTCAGTTACCGATACAATAGGAACGTCTTGACTAACTAAGTACAGTCAATGAACAGACAGAGCAGCATCGGCTACATTGCTAGGATACAGTAGGGTAATTTTTCAATAGGGTTAAACGCAACTGTGTGCATACTCGATGACTCAAAGAAAACCTTCCTTTGATAAAAAGGAGCCATATTTTTCCCAGTTTCACAAGATACCAATATTCCCTATGCCGCCTTTCGTCAGGTCAATACAAGTCCTAAATTGTATTGGAGTTCCCATATATTTCCTTTCAAGTATGAAAACCAAGATACTCTTCTCAGAAGAAACCTTTTATCATCCTCAATTCGTTTGAAGCCACACAGGTCATCGGCTCTAACAGTGCAGTGTTACTTGCACTCAGAGGTGTTGTGGAAGGGAGCCGGCTCAGGAGGCTAGCCCCTTTTGATACAATGAAGAGAGTTTTGGGAGGCTCAGCCCCCTTTCAGTTACCTTAAACTAGTTTTGTGAACTTCTAACTTGGTAGTACGAACCAACCCTGTACTACAGTTTTATGAATATTTCACCTAAGTTATGCGTACCTTTTGTAAAACTTTGTATGCATTCAAATTTGAACAGCCTAGTGACGTCGTGGGTGTGGTCTAAAGAATGGCCTGCAGCTTAACCCCCATTGTTAACTCTTAAGTATGGCACGACTTTTTCACTGACATGGTTGGGATCATAGATACCATACATCTTTGATTTGGCCCCTCCCCTCAGAAAAGTTACCCTTCAATAAGCCCCAATACTAGAACTTCCAATTATTTACAAGCCCCACTCTAGATCATAATGAAGTCTTTGACAAAAACTACTTCTTACATTTAGACTGTCTTTGTAATATTACGGAGTATAGGAGCTTTGACAGTGAGCCTTTTATGCGACATTTGTCAAGCAATTTTCAAAGACCCCCCCCCCTGCGAATATGCCCCCAAAATCATAAAATATAAGTAAATCCCCAGGGAACTAATTCAAGGACTTTTTGAGGATTAACGTCAAAATTTTAGCCCTACAGAAGACAATACAGTATGGTCAGGTCATGATGATGAAGATGATTTGATACTAGTGATGGTGATGCTCTGTTGAACTACAATGATGCATTGATAGAAAAAACACATGTCGTACAAAGCTTCTGTTTGTAAATAGCTACAATCGTTGCCAAAATTGTTGGAGCGAAACGCAGATTTTCACATTTTTCAATACCTAGCTTCCCCCCTCCCCCGTACAATGATGTGTTACTGTCGTATACGCTTGGTGTCTCGTAGACATCGATCGGTTTCACGCGTAGCAACGTTTTATCTATAGAATCCAACAGTGTTCTGGGGGGGAGGGGGCTTTAAATCACTTAAACGGCCTGTATAGTATGAGCACTAGTTGTGTCAGTATCATGCCGTTTAATCTCAGAAATGTGTTGTGTTCCAAGTACTTTTGGCAACGATTTTAGATAAATGCTATGGCTAAGAGTTTCTATATTGACATGTTTGGAGAAAACGAAACTCTATAAAACTCAATGGCCATATTTCAAAAGGGCCTAACAAACAAGAAACTGTTGCAGAATGATGCAAAACGATGCTACTTGGGAAAAGTTGGAAGACAACACATGACTGTAGTCTTAAAATGACTGTTTGAAATTGAATATCAAATAATATCACTACTATTAACGGAATCTAACGTTCTATCGGAAGATGTACCAGTCAAGTTGTGCTGCAAAACACAGCGAATAGTGCACATTATCAGGAGAATGCGTAATTGCATTTATATATTTATTTTGCGCCTGTATTCCGTGCGCAATATACGAAATTTACTATGGAAGAGCCTACAAGGAGTTATTTACATAAGTAGCTATAGGGACACTTTATGTTGCGTTACGTACATACATAGCTATAGGGGAAGCTCTGTGTACATACATGCGTTATGTAAATATGTAGCTATAGGAGAAACTCTGTGTATTATCTCTAAGTGACTATACCTCGGCTGTTGTAATGTTTGGCGGGACTGGCACAGCTACCACTTCGTCGTCATCAAATGAAATAACAATGAGCTGGAAAATGACAGACTTGCATGCCACTTACACAAAGGAGATGAATATCAAATCTATAAGCCATAGCTCACAAGACGTTATACTATCACTTTCGATGTATTATGGTGTAATATATAAACGGAGGTTACCAATAGTAGCATAGATGACATTCAGAAATATCTGAAATGTTTCACTTCGTCTTTAACTGGAGCATCTCTATATGTGTAAAAGAGTGACACTTAAATCGAGTGCACTTCCTGGATTGCAAATAGGGGATTCCCTACCGCTATCGGTTGGAGCAAATAGGGGATTCCCCATCGCTATCGGTTGAAGCAAATAGGGGATTCCCATATTGAGTAATAGTTAATCCCAACTCCGGTTTCACCATAGTACTAGAACGTGATGCCACAAAATATATATTTCTATACAGTACTAACAAAGATCCTAATCTGAAAAATAGTGGAGGACGTATAGGCAAGTGAATAGTGATGCAAGCTAGTCCATATTTAATCACTGTGTTTTTAGTTTGGTACCAAGTTTAGAACAAAACAAGAACATATACACAGCGCGTGCTACAAGAAAACTGTTTAAAGGAAAGTGGTATTCGGCTGCTTAAAACTCTAAGAAAGGTCAGTACTGGACTTTTGAAACCTCAAAGAGAGTCAATACGCCAAACACCTCTAAAAGTTCAATATGAGCGTTTAACAATCATCCCTTTTACTTTATTGTAGCTTTCTTTTTGTAAATTGTGTACCAGAGTGCTTTGTTTGTGTAGCCCCTGTCTGTTTGTGTAAAACTGTAGTGCTGCGCAGACTGGCTATTCTTGCTAAGAAAGTCTTATGAAAGTTCCAGCACTGATATCATGAAAAAGCTAACAAAGTTTGAGTAGTGAGGGAAAACAATTTCTAAAAATAGCGTGTAGGCTTCTATAGCACTCTCCTTTAGTCAACTGGTCATATATTATCTCATAATCAAACTATTCAAATAAAACCAATAATTAAAACATGATCTGTGACCATCTTTCAGTATATATGGTCAGTAAACGAAACGTCCTACGATATAATTTTATGACGTCCTCACTTGAATACTCTTGTTAACTTTGATTTGTTTGTGTGGCACAATTTGATACTTGACACTCGATATTTGAAACTTCATCCTATAATCGCTACTGGTAGTCCTAGCTAAGAAAAGGTACCTGGTAGGAGCATTGGAAAGCAAATGGAATCTAGAAAATACATTCACTATGCCAATGTCATTTACGGGCAACACTTCAATATCACACCAGTGCAAGTGTCCGTGACCTGGGGTGTCTTCTAAAAACTGTGCAGCTCGAAAAGATAGGAGTTCCATATTCCTCAGACCCATATCATAAAATCAAAGCTACCTCCTGTTGTTGGTCTTTGGTCTGAGGAGGAATGCCGCAGTTTTGAACTTGGTACGTACTAACATTCATAATAGGGACCTTGATACCTGACATTACCTTAGTCTAAAATAGGGTCACATTTGTCATGCTCAGACAAAGCTGTGTTAAATAAACTTTATTTACGTTTTTGTTATTGGAGGATCTTTGCAAATTATGTTATAAATTTTCCTCTTATTTGCATTATACAACAATATAGACTTCGCATATAAAATTCTTAAAAATCAGCCAATTCCACTGACGGATTGGCAAGAGTCTATAAACGCATCTCGCTTGCAATGCTCTCTATTAAGTTCAACCACCTAAGTATGGTATGATCCTAGTCACAAGAAAAAGGAGTCATAGGGACAATTAACAGATTCTTTTTACCTTGTAACACTTTTCCAGCAGGAACAATTGGTAGCCCTTCACAACGTACGGGTATATTTCTTCAAATTTATTGACCAAGCATTCTAGAATATTACAAAACAGGTAAAAATTTAACAAATATACAAATGAACGAACTGCGTAATTAAGTAACCTAGAGTATAGCAAGATACAAATGAACGACCTATAAAAGTATCAATGATGTTATATAGGATAGATAAAAATGAGCGCTCCACAAATATATGCTAAAGGTATGACAAATATAAGAACGACTTAGAAAGGTATCAATGCTGTTTTATAGAGAGTGTATAAAATGTATACAAATGTATACAAATGAAATAACGTATAACATGCATAAAATATGTATACTATAAAACATGCATAAAATATAAAATATGCGTATGTATATTAATGTATAAAATGCATACATTTGAACAATGCACAAAATCGTGTGCTGCTGCTGTACGTACGAGTGAACAATCTACATACCTGCGTACATAGTTCCATAAAAAGAATGCAAATGCAGCTGGCAAAGTGTATATGATATCTTTGTCTAAAGAGAGCTCCCACTCTTCAAGGGGGACAGACTAACGCTACAAGGGCATGACTCAGAGAAGTTTCCGTCTACAATTCCAAACATATTGTCCTCAATTTGCGGCGTGTCATCTGAAGCCAAATGTGGACACGCCGTGTAGTTCTTGAGGTTAATTACATGGTCAGGCAAAGGGTTCATGTGTCATAGCTCGATAATAAAGACACCCACTATATATCAAGTTCAACGGAACACTGAGGCGTAAAGAAGCCAAAAGAAATTATCTATATGGAATGACGCATCCATTGTAACGCTAATATGTGGAGACTATCTTGATAAACTACTAAATTGAACATAACATTTGCTAAAAGCCGGATTCAAACTACCACAAGACATCAATAATCCACCTTAGCCGTCTTTCCACCTTAGCCGTAAATAAGTTCTATTTGAGCATATATGCCATAATCACTCTCACAAAAACTGTTCAACAATATCTTACCGCCCTCCGTTTTGTGTATTCCCCAGAGCTGCGCGCCCTTCTCTTGGAGTATGCGGAATGACCCAGTCACAGTGGGTGTTCTCGTATTGGATGCTTTCCCGTCGTCCTTTGCTGTCCAAACACTGTAGAAATCTCTGAATTTAGCATCCTTGTTCAAACGAATCATTCGATGGCAACCACTTATATCTGTAACCTCTGCCTCGAATTCACCTCTGCAAATTAAAAGAGTCACACTCATTCACCACCCTGAATTGACGCACTAACGTAAAGAATTATGGGCTACAAAAACTAAGAAAAAAAGTATTGACAGACGGTTGCTATAGTTTAGTTAAATATACTTTGCCCTGCAAAAGGGGGAAGCATGGAATTAGGAATGATGGGTAGGTAAGTTTAAGCAGACGTATACAGAGTAACCTGTGATGAGAGGAATCTTCTGGTGATTCCTTGATTCAAAATCACTTCTGTATGGCAAACGCAGTCAGACGTGCACAGTAGAAAATACAGAATTGGAATGGAAATGAAGAAGTACAGAAGCACACGGTCATAATACATTAGTTTAATAATTTGAAGAAGAATAGTAGTAAATAATAAGTTTGAAGAAGAATAATGTATGTAGTTGAATGATAAAATATATGAATAATCTGTTGGTTCCATAGAATTCTAAAATTGCATGAAAAATCGAGAACATTCTTTAGAACACTAAACAGAAAACGCCAGTTTCAATCATCAGACATTGTGGCAGTGTGTAATTCTGTCCAGTTGTCGACTAGAGCTTCCAAATATATTCACAAAACAGGAATCTGAAAGAGGTTTTGTATGCATTGAGATCATCAAATGCCCCTGAGAAAGATCGAGGGAGGGGGGGATGAGTTGCCGTCGACTAACTATGATTGACTATAACTGTTCTCATTATTACCTTATTGCTATATTTTTAACTTATTCCTTCACAAAACAACAGCTATGTATACAAATGCACCCTTACCTTTTTGGATAAGAAGAGAAAACAGGTGTGGAGCTTTCAAGGAAACGAATTTTACACTGTTCGTATACGAGAAAGAATTCGAAAATGTAAATCTGCTTACAAGAAAATCGGCATGAAAACTTTCTGTGTTTACAATAGGAAGGATTTGAAACTTCTGTATTTACAACTGGATGGACTGGAACTGTCTATGTTTACAATGGGATGGATACAGAGCCTTCTGTGTTTACAATAGGATCATTATGAAAATTCCTGTGCAGACGGAAATAAAAATTCCTGTGCTTACACAAGGAAAGATCCAAAATTGTCTGTGTTTACGCCAGAATGGACCCGAAACTTCGGTCATGAGTCAAATAAAACTATTGTCATGTCACGTTTTTGAGAAATTTGTGAAAGTACTTGTGGACTTTCAACAAAAGGTACCCTAACCCAATGGGTACTATGGTCATGGGAAACATCAGTGGCGGCTGGTGGGATTTTTTGTTGGGGGGGCAAGGCTGTGAAAAATTGGGTGTGGTCCATTAAAATTGTGGGAGCCACGCCTTAAAAGTTGACATTAGATAGCCTTACCTCCAGAGAGTAAAAATAATCATAAAAATGATAATAGCTATATCTTTAAAATAGCATATTTTATTGTTTAATTCTGCATTGAGAGTCACAACTGTCAAAGGTCTGTATTTTCTTTTCTGCTATTTAGAGAAATAACCAATTCAGTTACAATGCTTCTTGCCAAACTATTTTTGTACTTGAAAGTAGTCATTCCATGGATATTAAATAATATGAATTGTCTAGAATGATATATTTCTTGTCTTAAAAATTTATAGAGAATATAGATAATGCATGCAGAAGCAGAAACTATCAAGTATAGTGCAATAATTTGTAATTTTTAAGTGATATATAAGCTCCTAAGCTACTTAAAAAGAAATTTAGCTCTTCTATTCTTGAGCTGGGCAAACATATCAATCACATTTTGATTGAAGTCAATTGAGTCTCTTATAAGGTTCTTTTCTATGGAAAGCATAGCCAAAGCATTGAGCCTGTCCTCAGACATTGTGTTTCTCAAGAAAGTTTTCACTCTCTTTAGAGTTGAGAAACACCTCTCTGCTTCACAGGATGTCATTGGAACTGTAATAATGGCTTTCAACAAAAGTACAGTTTCAGAGAAAGTTTCAGCTAGGTTACTTTCAACAAGAAGTTGAAGTAATGGAACTGCTCCACAGCACTGCCTAAATTCTGGTCTGCTATAAATTACAGAGAGCTCAGAATGTAGCTTGGTTTCATCAAGAAAAGGAAATGATATTGCAGCACTTTCTACAGCCTTGGTTGGGAAGCATTGCTCAAAATTTGGAAATGAACTACTCTCAAAAAGAGTGGCAGCAACAAGAGGTCCAGTAACTTCAAACCTAGAACTGCAATGTGATATTACAATATCACACACTTCCTTCAATATCATTGACATTTCCTCATCAAAGCATTCACACCTAGGCCTTTTTGCAAGAGGCTCCTCATTTACAGCACAGGAGTCATTGTGAAAGATATCTGGGATTTTTTCCCTAACATTGTGGACTGACAACACAAAATTTCTTAAGCATGTCTGAATGAAGGTAGAGCTGATTTGGCGCTTTTGCAGCTGGGCATAGAGAATATCTACATGTGGCATCAACTGGTGGAAAAATCTCAGATAGATCATAAAGCATGTGTCCTCAAGCCGAAGGAGGAGGCCACTTGCATCACGAACACTAGCTTTGTCCTTCTTCCAGGTATTTATTATCAGCTTAAAGCACTCTTTCAAGTCATCCTTATGATCAAAGACAGTAGAAACAATTCTACTTTCAAAATTCCACCTGGTCTGCACAGATCTAGGAATTCTCATGGCAACAGTAGCATCAAGGCATGATACCCTCTTTGTAGAGTGAGAGAAGAAAACAGAAAATGCATTTAGATGTGCAAAAAATACTCTTACACTATCAATTTGTGAAGTAGCCTGTTGCAGAACAAGATTAAGTTGGTGGGCATAGCAATGAACATAATGAGCATTGGGGTATGCTTCCTTTACTATGCTCTGAACACATCTATGCTGGCCACTCATTACTGATGCACCATCATAACATTGGGCAACCAGTTTTTGCTTGTCATGGACACCAGGGAGAATACTATTCAAACAGCTGATTACATTAATAGATATATTTTCAGCATTACCTTGTGGTAAGTCACAGAATGACCAGAACCTCTCAACAACCTTGCCAGACACAATATACCTAAAGACAACAACATTTTGCAAGTGATTTGATACATCAGTTGTATCATCTGCAATCACTGCCACAAAATCAGCTTGCTCTATCTCTTTCTGAATTATGCTCTGCAAAGTCTTGAACATAATATCCAGCAACTCATTCTGGACAGTTTTAGAAGTGCCCTTAAACACAGTTGCTGATTCTAAGTGTTTACTCAAAACAGAATCAAGAGCAGCTGTAAAGTTAACTAGACCAAGGAATATACCTGGGTTATCTGAAGTAAGAGTTTCATTATGACCCCTTAATGCTAGCTCAAAAGCACCACAAAACTTAATACAGTCAATAATTCTTGACAGAATATGGCGATTTTTTTCAACTTCAAGATTATGTTGAATAATGGAGTCCCTATAAGCTTTACTTAGCTGCTCGGCAATATTTGTTTTGCCAAAGAATGCTAGCTTCAAGCAATTCTCAACATGAGAACTACATTTGACATGTCGCTTGACCTTCTCAGAAAGATGTTTCCAGTCGTTCACACCAGACTGGGTCCAAGCTTTTTCTCGTTGAGAATCTCCAAAAAGTAGGCAAGGGAAGCAATATACTTTTCCAGACTGACTGCAGCCAGTAAGCCAACTGTGCTCTAAGTACCAGGTTTTCGTGAAACGACGTGAAGATAACCCTGATTTCGTCAAGACCTCAGGCCTATCAGGACCCAGACGCTTCACCTCCAATTTTTCTTCCAGAGTTAACTGGTTGAAAGGACGAATTTGAAGACTCCTGACAGTATTCATAACTATATAGTGCAGTAAGGATGAAAGAAGCAAACGTTACGTTAGTACTTCTAAAGACAGCAAGTAGTTTGACTGATGCCTCGTGAACTCAAATAGTACACACCTCTATCAAAGCCAGTTGCCCTGCGTCGGCAAAGCATCGAAGCTCATGGTTGTTGTTGTTGTATCAGGGAGGGCAGATTTGAATTTGCCCCATTTACGTGGATTTCTGCCAATCGTATGGCGTTTCTGGCGGCATTTTGCTTTTGATGTTTCCTAGTGCGCATGTCAAACGGCCGATTTGAAGGGCAAAATACATTCTGCCCCGCGAATGACATCATCTTCATTCGAAGCTTTCTCAATTTTGATTGAATCGAGGCTCAACACCAACAATAGCAGCGAGTAAATCATTTTACACCCTAGGGTACTTCACTTATTGCTATATACTACTGTGTAGAAATTTCATTTGTGCCCTTTTGCTTGGGGGGGGGGCATTGCCCAAAGTGCCCTATTGACCAGCCGCCACTGGGAAACATGCCTTCCATAGCAAATGTCGTAACATATTTATTCTTTATATAACTTCTATATCATTTTTTATAACATTTAATGGACAATTGCCAAAATCTGAAATAATAATTTGCAAAAGATATTTTCTTGATATAAGGAATGAAAATCAAACTAAGAGAGAATGACTGGCTCATTTGAAACTTTAAATGCTGACACATAACCACAGAAACCCTAGATTTCCACCCAATGCTGTCTTCAATCAGAGACAAAGTAGTTGTATGGAGGTGAAGTAGTTGTACGGCAACATACAGAAAAGAAATGAAACGAAATGAAGGTTGGCTGGGTGTTGTACATATGCAACATAAAAAGGAAACTATCTTCAAAACACGTACTATGGCGCTCTTGCAGATTCATGCACGAGAACAGACTCGTACTGCAAGTAAGTACCTGTGAAAGTCTATCGAAGCCACGACAGACAAGTATAAAGACGATATTAGCACATGAATGATTTTATCTCTACACAACCCACCTATCAGGCGGCGCAACATCATTAGGGGCCTAAAATCAAAGTGATTACGTCATAATGCAATAAAGGCACAAAAATACAGATGGAAACTACACTAAAAGCCATTTCAGACATGATTCAAAATAAAAGCGTTTCCAAATCACCCAGGGACTCTAACAACTGGGCACAACTCCGTGACTCCCTGGTATTGCCACCAGTTAGCCATTCCTACTGGGTGGATGTTGACCAAGTATCCGATCTATGATCTAAGGGTAAGGCTGGAACCGTCGCTGATCTGCTCAGTAGTTGGGCGCTCTAACCATATGGCCCCTCGCCCATGACACCTTTTCACACAGTACATTACAAAAGTAAACTGCAAGACAAACTCGATAAAGACCAGTTTACATCCAATGATCCATGGGTAAACCGACTGTGTCAATACTTCTACACACTCCTTGACGTGCTTTTAAAACTTTTGAGTTTCTCACAGGTAGGCCACTTGTCCTTCTATTCATCGTTGCATTTAGGTTACATTGATTATGGTATCCATCGTACAAGTTATACCATACAAAGAGGATGATCAAATTCAATGAAAATATTATAGCCTAATCAAATCTTACCTAACCTTATCAAATTGTATCTAATCTTAGGTAATCTTTTCAAGTTGAATCAAATCGTATCTAGCCTTATGACACCTTATCTAATTTTATCTAATCCTATGTAATCTTATTTAATCTAATCAAGGCCTATTTAATCGTATCTATCCTAATCTTTAGTAAATAATTAAAAAGCAATCACCTTATTCGTAATCATCCTGTCAATCCAGAAGTCTTTCACATACAGTAAACTTTCAAACCAAAATTTGTATTGGTCATGATCCTGGTAAAATAGAAATAGTACGGATTACTAAAAATAACACCCTACTGACTTCATATTAGCATGGATGGCTGAAAACCAAGCATCACAAATCCTAAAACTCTATTTGGTTTCACAGCCCACATGCACTAACGCCCTAGTACTTACAGTCAATAGACTAGGCACCCACAGAACTGAAAGCTGATGATAAACACCTTTGCGGCAAAATCAAGTGCAGGTACTATGAAAATACATCTTAGAAGCTGCATACCTCCATGGGTGAAAAGCAAGCTGGAGTGATGCGTAACATATCTGTGCCATGCTTACAGCCTACATCAGGGCAGGGCAACCTACAGCCCATGGGCCACAATCTGGCCCTCGAAGGTAATGCCTGTGGCCCTCGAGCAGGTAGCCCCATTTTTTAACTTCTTTTTGTACTGTACAATAGTTGAAATTTATCAGGTTATGACAAATGAACGATCTGCTTAGCTTAAAGCACCTTTGGACCCCTTAAGGAAAAGATTTAACGGATTTGGCCCACCCTCCTAAAAGTTTTCCCACAACTGGTCTAGATTGTCTTTTTTTGCTTTGTACACTATCATACTACAGGCCATATATTTTGCTCTGTATCTCAATAAAGCTCTTTCATATACAGATGAAGTTTTTAAATAAACAGCGACATAGGTGATCTCCTGGAAAGTAGCTGAAATGTTTATCATAAGTATCGAAGTGAAGCTCTTTTCCTTCAAAGTTCCATCTGCCTTCAGTCATCACTGACTTTCACAAGTGCAGGATGCTTGGATAGACTCTGGCAGACTTTTTCTTAACGATGCTAATGCTTGAATTGGTAATGGAAATGTGTCGATATATTTTGCTTATAATAGGCCTAAGTAGTAATAATATGGTACTTGTATCCTTTGGTATTCGGCGTTGAAGTCTTATGATTCACTACTCAGTAATGTAACATGAACTAAATGTACTAACGGCCATTACCTAAAGTCAATAATTTGGTAACTCAAAAAACTGAAAGCTAATGACAAACAGCTTCTCGACAAACGCTATGTAAACAGTATATCACAGACTGAAGTTATGTTCACGATATACGTACTGGTGCCAAGAAAATTAGGTTCTCGTCAAGACACTGCAAGTTGAACGTCCAATTTACAGAAAAACCAGTAGGAACACTTTGAGCTACGGCGTCAGAGATCTTTGTCTAGAATATTGAAATATTATGTACATTTAAAAAAACAAAAACCAAATCTTCAATCATGCAAAATTTTCGGATTGCATACTGGTAATCACATGAAGTAATAGTTCGTCTGATGTTTTCAAAAGATTATAGCCTGTTCACATGAACGTGACAAAGGCTGTTGCTTCCAGCCGATATTTCTATGGCTCGTCGTTTTCCACATGAATATGATTCAACAATCGGAAAAACAGGAGAAATAATCTGCAGCGCACTGTAAGCGCTTTTCTTGTCCGACACTCGTCAGAGTATGAAATGTCGAATAACGACAGATAGGTGAAGCTTAACATATAACCATGAGTTGCATTCCAGAAAGCAAGAAGACTACCGAATTCCATTTGTTGATATTCACTACCAAGATCAGTTAAAAAGGGGCGTTATGTACGTTCATTCCCATGAACATCATTGCTTGAATGTCTCAAATTCAAACGTTATGTCAAGTATACGCTGATAGCTTTCTGGAAACTCCTTGTTCATGGAAACACATTTCATACACTAATTTAAGCCGCTTTATAACCAGGCAGTCTATAAATGGCTTGCAGCGATAATCAAAATTGATAGTACTAGCCTAATTGAGCAATAAACAATAAACGTCTACTTTAAAAGTCAACAATCATCGATCAGACTGTTCTTTACCTCTACATCAGAATGCTTAGAAATTCAGTGATACCGCACTGTTTATTGGCCCTTTCCAACAACTGTCTATGCCTTGTTATCAAAATCAATAAGTATAATGAATGACACAGCAATTTACTCGTATTATCACTAACCTCAATCAAATCAAACGTTTTCCAAACCTTTCTTGTACTATGATGCCTGCTTCCTTTTTCATAAATTATCACTTTGTTTTTCAACACCTGAAAAATTACATGCAGCAATATTGAAAATATTTTTCACATCAATGAAGCAAAACAAAACAAGGACTTTTCAGCAAAAACTCGAGATTCAATTAGAACGGGGATTGGAATAAATGGGGGGCTGAACAACCCCAAAAATCCAATTACTGGGGGGCTTGTGATAAATGCAGGGAGGCTGGAAAATGACCAGAAATGCAATGTAAGGGGTCTGGACAATACACAACAATGCAACATGTGTGATCAGCATGATTCTCGTAATGATCATTTATATCTGCAAACCAAGATACCTCCTGTAAAAAATTGTCTTTGGTGAGAGCTACCGTAACCATTAATAAGCAGGGGGAGGGGCTGGAATAAGAATGTCTTTGGTGGAAAATATATGAGAAACTACTTAGAGTGGTAGGGAATAAATACTAGGTGCCCAAGAGTACTCTTTTTTGCAACATAAATAAGGGAATTCAATGAAATTTTGATATACCAATTCATAGGAGACTATTAGGAATCACATTCATTGTTGGAGATGAGATATGTGACTATATTCTAACAGGTGAAAACAATAACAAAAAATGTTTTAAAAATTCATTTCCTGGTACAAAACTGTTAATATATAAGTCCACTGAGTTTTCTCAGTTCTACCGACAAACTCTCTTCCAAGCATATACAAAAGATCCAATTTACTTGCATACACTATCCCTCTCTCAGACAATATGGATAAGGAAGCCACTGCAGCTCCATCATAGCATGCATTGGGCTTGCAGATGACAGATTACTGCAATTACCAGACAGAAAGGTATTGCAAGTATGGTGTACAAAAACTGCTTTGTGCCTTATCAGGATGCTGCATAAGATAAGATGCAAACAACATGCAAACCTGTCTTTTACTGGGTTCTCAGCTCCACAGGTACTACTGCATTAACATATGTGAGTAGCAACAACCCATAGGTATGTTTGGATCAATAGTGCCTGTAAAACCTTTGCATTTATCATTTTGTGCCATGAGTGCATTCATGTGCTCACGCTTATCTCTGAGCTCTGATTTCAGGATTTCAATCCAATCAACTGGGCAGGTTGAGTAGATGATTTACAAGTATTCATTCATATGAGGACCCTTACCAATGAGTTGCAAATTGAAACCTTGGAGCATATGCTTATATGCGTATGTGTTATCACACTTTTCACTTAGTAAAATGGTGGTTCCATTGGCAAAGCTTTTGCTATATGAAACATTTAAGTTTTGAATGGAAATTTCCATTGTTGACTTCAAATTCAATGGATGTTTATTCTATTCATACAAATCATCATTCATACGGTATACTACATAACGTCTCTATACCCATCACAACATTTTCTTAATGAGTCAACAAGCATATGTTTCATCTGATCTAATCTAACCTAGCCATCTTCATCATTTTCACAGCAAAGAACAGAAGCATTCTCATACCAGAACATATCTTTCCTTCCAAACTCCCCTGCTAAGCTTCCCATTGATGCATGATTGTACCTGCAGAGTTCCTTCCAAATGTGGTGGCGGCCTTCCCTGCAAGAATCAAGGGCTTTGTTAGTCAGTAACATGTCATGCTGAACTTTGAACACTGAAGATGTGAAAATTCCTCCAGACACTCTAAGTAGTCACAGCATACAAGCACTGATTCTCTGATTGGTTGACAGCTCTGATCAAATCTGTTTTCTCCCAGGCTAATTGACCAATCACTGTGCAGGATTCTGACAACACATGTGCTGCACAGCCAAATTTAGGCCCATTTTGCATGATGTCTGGGAAACTAGATTAAGAATAGGTCAACCAGACTAGAGCTCTCAAGAAATCAAACATATGCCAGCTATGGTCACTAATTTGGTACTAGAGTCTATATATTTTACAAGGAGGCCACATCAAACAAATGAAAATGCACTGGTATCATAACAGTAAGTAACAAACATGATGTCTAGCTACCTACTTTATGTATCTTGTGTGCACTGAGAAAAAATCAACATAGTAACTGATAGTGTTCTGGATACAAAATGACTAAGGCTCTTCAGAATATAACAAATCAAATGTTTGTCACATTACTAGTACTAGGCACCATGTCATCATGACCTGTTGTGTCAGATAGTGGTGCTTGCATAATGGTCCAGGTAATATCCAAAAATGAAACAATCCTATTGCTTGCAGACATTCTTTTGACCATTATTCTATCTAATTTTCAAGGTCTTGCTAACAGCTGCCAGGCTTTACAAAAGTTTGGGGGACTCTGGCCAAGACTTAACTGGCTTATTGATAAATGGTCCCCTGAAAGACACTCTTGAACTGGGTAAAATGAAGCCATCATATCACCAAAGACTTCTGGGAAAAACCAGATCAAATAATATGCATGAACTGAATGAATTGAGCCACTACAGTTGGTTGATTTAGTACATAGCAGCACTATATATCATTTCAACTTGGCTAAAAGCAATAATTTATAATAAATTTATGTTATATTAATGATAAACCTAACAAGTCAACAATTTGATACAAAATATGAAAGATAGTGATTTGAGACTTCTTTAAAGTAGTGAATACATTTTATTTTTTGTTAGAAAAACAACTTTGCACTAGAACAAAACAAATAGTGACAAGGCACTAGAAGTTCTGGTGAACCGATACTTGTAGGACTCAAAGGTACATTTTGCTTCTTACTATGAGATGTTGCTGACAAATCCTTAGATTTATATCAAAATTTGGAAACATGCAAGATTATGCCAAAAGCTTTTATAGCACTCTATGAAATTCAATAATGTAATGGAGGGCAAGTTTGCAAACACAAATTTGTATCCAAAAACCTTTATCTGTATCTTGGCATTTATACGATACACCATATTGAACTTATCAAAAGCTTTGGCCAAGGATATCTCTCATGTATGCTACAATAGTGATCCTCCCACCTGCTCCTCCATAGCAGAAAGTAATATTATATTGGGAAATAGTATGGCATTTAGTTATGGTAGCTGTTCGCATGATTTGAGAAACCATAGCTTTATTAGAAATGAAGTAAATGCTAGTGAGCCAACCATGTCAATAGATAGATATTTGACAAGAGCCTTATGTCTCCCCACTATGCATCTCATAGTCTTCTCTATAAGTTAAGTTCATTTCATATATTCAAACTTCAACTAAAGTAATACTACAATATACTTATACTTACAACAATTGGATATATATAATATATGAACATAAAGTGTAATGGGCACTGAAAGTACATTGTAGGTTTTTGAATTTTCTATGGAGGAGCTCACTCAATATCAATAAACTAAATGAAGAGAGAGAGCCCCTTTTCACTCAGCTTAGATTAGGAGGCATGATTGAAGAGAAGAAGGATTCATCAATGTATAGACTTTGCAGGTACATCATTAATACTGATCTGAAGAACTTTTTCCAGGAGAATTTCTGATTTCAACTGGAATATCACTCCACAGTTTTACACCAAGATAACGCAATGGTATAGTCCATACTGAGACGTGTTTTTTTTTGACAAGACCAAGTCACCCCTACATGTCTGCCTTGTAGAATACTAATGAAAAGATTAATCAAAGACAGAACATACGTAAAATCAAGCTCTCAAATGTCCATGAATAAAGTCAAAAACAAACCACAGAAGGGTATATTTAAGGGGTACTGGAAGAACAAACCATGCTCAAGATAGAAAACTATGTTTAATCTGGAAATGTTCATATTTTGCAATTGCTACAATAACTATTGCTACACTTCACACTACACACTTGTAGCTTAGTTATAAGGAACCTAGCTCAAGGCCTAGTTCCAAAAGTTTGTTATGTTTTGACCTCCAATCATCAAATTGTAGCACCAAAAGTTCTCTAACATTTCCTTACTTTTCAGCACACATTTGGTGCCATACAAATGGTACAGACCCATGTAACGCATTGAAATCCTGAAATATACCTTTAATTTTTACTGCAACATAAGACAGATCAATGAAAAAATGAAGGAAAACACAACCATAGCACACAATCTGTGTGGTCTCTGGCTGCAAATGAATCGTACCAGCTTCCTAACTCTTGATTGTCTGGTGGTACAAACTGTTTGTCAAATTGAAAAGGTCCTGAGGGACCTTTTACATATTCCACTAAGGTTCCTTATAAAGTGGTTCGTATAAAAAAGCGTGTATAGCTTTTCAATGTTCACACAACGAATGACATCAATGCATAAAAAAGGATTGTGCAAAATAAGGTATCTGAATAGACAGAGCGTCTCTTGCAACTGTGGTGACTTACTCTTCTAGAAACAGATGGTCAGAAACCATATCAGAAGCATATAGACCCTATATTCATTAACCTTTGCACTTTGTATTATTACCTCTGAGAGATCGGCCCGGCCAGGCGTCAATGTGACACGTTACAACAAGATCTACTCGAGATGACTACAGAAAATACAGTTAGCACCACATCCCTACTTGAATATTTCTCTTATACCATGTACAGTCACATTATTGATGTGGCCTGATTGCGGTATCACGCTAACATAGCTCTATTAGCCATACCAAGCACGGACATGTATGACATTGACAGATTACTATGCACAGTTATAAGACACCTTGGGGGGGAGGGGGGAATCCTGGAGTAGTTCTCTTATACCTACAAAATCACATATCGATAAACAATGTACAAGCATTTGGCTCTTATTTGCTGTTTTTTCACGCTGAGATACACGTTTACTTTGTCAGAAAATCAACGAAGTCAACTGACATTATCGCAGTTTTGACTACGCAGCATCTTGTACTGGATTACCCGTCAGAGTATCGGTACAATAATGATGGGCCTATGGAAAATCTGGCAACTAACTAAAGATAACGTCAAACAGAAGAAAAATGAAACTGATTTACGTCGTTATATACAGTTGTACGTGTGTCAGATAGAGAACTGTGGACATTGTGTAAAAAAACATAGCTTTACCGACAACCGTACGTAGTCAAATAACCACTTAGCTAGGTAGAGTCCTCTTGGTTCGACTTGGCAGCTTCTAAAATACAAAAATAGTGTAATACACCTACCAGTGCTTTGTGCATGTCCTGAATACGTCTACTTTTCCATTTCAGTTTCTACCATAGAGTTAGGTTTCTACCCACTGTTTGCTTGACCACATAGGGTATTTCTGAAATCACCTTCCGCTTTCTATTGGCCTCGTTCCAGGAACTGGAAAGATGGCGGCATAGACTTTGGTTTGTTTTTGACCTTCACGTATCTGGGCCGAGATGGCCCTTAACTACATACATTTACACAGCGACTTTATAATACACATATAATATGTGCCTAGAACTACAAAACAGTAATAAAAGCAAGTAGTATAATAGACGCAAAACTAAATATAATCAGTAGGTATAAAAGTGCACGTTACGTAACGTCTGCAATAAGTGCGTATAAGGTTTGATCTGTTAGGCGTCATACTTCTATGACGTACAAAAAACTAGCACTTTGTAACCCCCCTCCACCTTGTCGGGCAAAGTCTTACCTCGCTAACCCCACCCGCCTTACGACGTCTAAATGGCTTTACTCCCCCCCCTCCCCCCTCCCCCCTCCCCCCCATCTATACACAGGCGTAATCAGAACAAGCAATAAAGAAATCACAGGTGTAACAAAGAAGATAGTATAGTTATTGTAAGTCCTCAAAGTAGCTTCCTGGAGATTTATTTTATTTTTTGGCTTTCCCATGGGGGCTTGTTTGACATGAGGGCTTATTCGAAGGGGAGTTTAGTACAGTATTCTTGTAGTCAGTCATCAGTTGAACCTGTCTACACTACACTATTAGAGAGTTTCCGATCGACGACGAAACGACGACGGAGACGTTAGCGAGGCCTGGAGCAAGCGCGGCCAGGAATAGTGCCTACCCCCGTCTTTCCGTCTTCTCAGATCTGGAACGTCAGCTCTTCCGATTTGCCGTCCTCGTTGGAACGTCGATTTTTAAAAAGGTAAGAATTGAATATTTTACGTCTAATCTGACTGCTGTAAGCTTGATGAATTAGGCAAGCTTTCGTTTCACCCCTTTCATATGATAAACATTCAATTTACTTGAGTTACTCTTGTATTTTAGTGTTATCGAAAACCGGAACAAAAAAGTCCAAGGAAATGGCTACAAGTTCATTTGTCGTTACAGAAATTCAGGCTATGTTCGTAGTTATTGTGCTTCTTATAACCTTTGTAAGAACTCACTGAATGCTCACAGAGTTTATGCTTTCTTAAAAAGTCATGTTTCATGTGCTTTTCATATATTGTATAAATTCCTATGCTAGGTTATATCGAGTGTTTGGATTTGAAAGATAAAAGTTTTATATATTCAAATGTAACTTTCATGTTGTAGAATATAAATTAGAATCTACTGTGAAATTATGATGTCTTTTATCTCTCTATTAACTACCCACAAAGGCACAAAATGACGTGGACCAGGAGACATGACATAATGTTGTGTCGGGAAGTTCTTGTCACCCAGCCCTTCCAGTTCAAGCATGGCACCAGAGATCGTGGACAATGCTGGGACAAAATAGCGTCAAATTTAAATTTGATTGAGGTGCCACGCTTCTTGGTGGACCAAAGAGGGGTGCGAGATCGGTACACCAAACTAATTAAAGATTTTAAAAGAAAGAGGTCTTTGGAAGAAAGGGCAAGTGGGATTTGTCCAGATGAGCCTGATGAGCTAGATCAGGCTCTTGAGGAGTTAATTGGAATGGAGGAGAGCCAGCAAGAGCAGTTGCAAGTTGGAGAGAAAAGGAAGAGAGCTGAGTTGGATAAGGACAGGGCAACTGCTGAGTCAATGAGGAAAAGAGCAATGGAGAGAATGGGGGAAACCAGGGCAAGGGAAAATGTGGAAAGTGAGGGTAGGAAGAGAAGAGGTGGGACTGAAGTAATGGACTATTTGAAAGAGAGAAGACAGCATGACAGTAAACTTAAAGAGGAGGAATTAGAGCTGAGAAAGAGGGAGATGGACTTAAAGGAAAGGAGAGAAGAGGAGGACATAATGATAAGAAGGAGACAGCAAGATATGAAAGAGAGAGAACAATCCATCAGGGAGAGAGAACTGGAAGGTAGATTGAAGAGGGACCAGGACATAATTTTTATTCTAAAACAACAGTTACAACAGCAACAGGCAATCTTGGAGGAGGTACAGCAGCAAAACAAATTGCTTCTGTCCCTCTACCAAAATTGCCTTGAAAAGAAGGAATAAACAGCTATGAAATCAGTGGCGGCTGGTGGGATTTTTTGTTGGGGGGGCAAGGCTGTGAAAAATTGGGTGTGGTCCATTAAAATTATGGGAGCCACGCCTTAAAAGTTGACATTAGATAGCCTTACCTCCAGAGAGTAAAATAACCATAAAAATGATAATAGCTATATCTTTAAAATAACATATTTTATTGTTCAATTCTGCATTGAGAATCACAACTGTCAAAGGTCTGTATTTTCTTTTCTGCTATTTAGAGAAATAACCAATTCAGTTACAATGCTTCTTGCCAAACTATTTTTGTACTTGAAAGTAGTCATTCCATGGATATTAAATAATATGAATTGTCTAGAATGATATATTTCTTGTCTTAAAAATTTATAGAGAATATAGATAATGCATGCAGAAGCAGAAACTATCAAGTATAGTGCAATGATTTGTAATTTTTAAGTGATATATAAGCTCCTAAGCTACTTAAAAAGAAATTTAGCTCTTCTATTCTTGAGCTGGGCAAACATATCAATCACATTTTGATTGAAGTCAATTGAGTCTCTTATAAGGTTCTTTTCTATGGAAAGCATAGCCAAAGCATTGAGCCTGTCCTCAGACATTGTGTTTCTCAAGAAAGTTTTCACTCTCTTTAGAGTTGAGAAACACCTCTCTGCTTCACAGGATGTCATTGGAACTGTAATAATGGCTTTCAACAAAAGTACAGTTTCAGAGAAAGTTTCAGCTAGGTTACTTTCAACAAGAAGTTGAAGTAATGGAACTGCTCCACAGCACTGCCTAAATTCTGGTCTGCTATAAATTACAGAGAGCTCAGAATGTAGCTTGGTTTCATCAAGAAAAGGAAATGATATTGCAGCACTTTCTACAGCCTTGGTTGGGAAGCATTGCTCAAAATTTGGAAATGAACTACTCTCAAAAAGAGTGGCAGCAACAAGAGGTCCAGTAACTTCAAACCTAGAACTGCAATGTGATATTACAATATCACACACTTCCTTCAATATCATTGACATTTCCTCATCAAAGCATTCACACCTAGGCCTTTTTGCAAGAGGCTCCTCATTTACAGCACAGGAGTCATTGTGAAAGATATCTGGGATTTTTTCCCTAACATTGTGGACTGACAACACAAAATTTCTTAAGCATGTCTGAATGAAGGTAGAGCTGATTTGGCGCTTTTGCAGCTGGGCATAGAGAATATCTACATGTGGCATCAACTGGTGGAAAAATCTCAGATAGATCATAAAGCGTGTGTCCTCAAGCCGAAGGAGGAGGCCACTTGCATCACGAACACTAGCTTTGTCCTTCTTCCAGGTATTTATTATCAGCTTAAAGCACTCTTTCAAGTCATCCTTATGCTCAAAGACAGTAGAAACAATTCTACTTTCAAAATTCCACCTGGTCTGCACAGATCTAGGAATCCTCATGGCAACAGTAGCATCAAGGCATGATACCCTCTTTGTAGAGTGAGAGAAGAAAACAGAAAATGCATTTAGATGTGCAAAAAATACTCTTACACTATCAATTTGTGAAGTAGCCTGTTGCAGAACAAGATTAAGTTGGTGGGCATAGCAATGAACATAATGAGCATTGGGGTATGCTTCCTTTACTATGCTCTGAACACCTCTATGCTGGCCACTCATTACTGATGCACCATCATAACATTGGGCAACCAGTTTTTGCTTGTCATGGAAACCAGGGAGAATACTATTCAAACAGCTGATTACATTAATAGATATATTTTCAGCATTACCTTGTGGTAAGTCACAGAATGACCAGAACCTCTCAACAACCTTGCCAGACACAATATACCTAAAGACAACAACATTTTGCAAGTGATTTGATACATCAGTTGTATCATCTGCAATCACTGCCACAAAATCAGCTTGCTCTATCTCTTTCTGAATTATGCTCTGCAAAGTCTTGAACATAATATCCAGCAACTCATTCTGGACAGTTTTAGAAGTGCCCTTAAACACAGTTGCTGATTCTAAGTGTTTACTCAAAACAGAATCAAGAGCAGCTGTAAAGTTAACTAGACCAAGGAATATACCTGGGTTATCTGAAGTAAGAGTTTCATCATGACCCCTTAATGCTAGCTCAAAAGCACCACAAAACCTAATACAGTCAATAATTCTTGACAGAATATGGCGATTTTTTTCAACTTCAAGATTATGTTGAATAATGGAGTCCCTATAAGCTTTACTTAGCTGCTCGGCAATATTTGTTTTGCCAAAGAATGCTACCTTCAAGCAATTCTCAACATGAGAACTACATTTGACATGTCGCTTGACCTTCTCAGAAAGATGTTTCCAGTCGTTCACACCAGACTGGGTCCAAGCTTTTTCTCGTTGAGAATCTCCAAAAAGTAGGCAAGGGAAGCAATATACTTTTCCAGACTGACTGCAGCCAGTAAGCCAACTGTGCTTTGAGTACCAGGTTTTCGTGAAACGACGTGAAGATAACCCTGATTTCGTCAAGACCTCAGGCCTATCAGGACCCAGACGCTTCACCTCCAATTTTTCTTCCAGAGTTAACTGGTTGAAAGGACGAATTTGAAGACTCCTGACAGTATTCATAACTATATAGTGCAGTAAGGATGAAAGAATCAAACGGTATGTTAGTACTTCTAAAGACAGCAAGTAGTTTGACTGATGCCTCGTGAACTCAAATAGAACACACCTCTATCAAAGCCAGTTGCCCTGCGTCGGCAAAGCATCGAAGCTCATGGTTGTTGTTGTTGTATCAGGGAGGGCAGATTTGAATGTGCCCCATTTTCGTGGATTTCTGCCAATCGTATGGCGTTTCTGGCGGCATTTTGCTTTTGATGTTTCCTAGTGCGCATGTCAAACGGCCGATTTGAAGGGCAAAATAAATTCTGCCCCGCGAATGACATCATCTTCATTCGAAGCTTTCTCAATTTTGATTGAATCGAGGCTCAACATCAACAATAGCAGCGAGTAGATCATTTTACACCCTAGGGTACTTCACACTTCACTTATTGCTACAGTATATACTACTGTGTAGAAATTTCATTTGTGCCCTTTTGCTTGGGGGGGCATTGCCCAAAGTGCCCTATTGACCAGCCGCCACTGTATGAAATATAATCTAAAGTCTCTTATTGTTTGATGATATGCTTCCCCTAATTGTTTCAATATTTCCTCGTTTCATTCACAAGGAGTTAAACTGGTTAGCTCTTGTTCTACAAAAATGTTCACATTTCAAAAAGTTAAGTACCAGTTTTCAGTGGGGTCTGTTTATCTTCTGCTCTTAGATCACTTTTGTTTTGCAAAAGTTAGTTTCATAAATTAAATAAAAACACCTTTTATCTATAGGTTTTTGGGGTTTCATGAATGCTTTTCAACAATATTTGCCTATCATGCAAAGAATGCTCAAAGTAGCAGGTCTATAGTAGAAAATAAAGTATGGACTATCCCTGGTTAGTTTATTTTCATACAAAATGTCTGCAAATTCATGTCATCATTTATATTGCTGACTTGAAAGTTTATGACTTCTTTCAAATGTAATAGTATTGGCCCGTTGATTGTGCTCTTTAGTTTTCTTGTTAAGACATTTGAAGTAGGATCTATGATTTATCTATCAAATCACAAATTCCAAACTTTGGGTTGTCTGTGCTCCATAAAAAGAATTCATAATGTCATTAAGGGCTGGTGGAAGAAATGCAATTAATTCATAATTGAAGTTAATTAATTATTCATTACCAAAGAAAACACACCATGCAAATGAAGCAAACCATGTGTGGTAGGAGAAGAGTATATTTGGTAGTTTTGGTAGCTTTGAAAAAAACTGTTTGGTAGTTTTGAAGAAAACTGTTTGGTAGCTTTGAAAAAAACTGTTTGGTAGTTTTGAAAAAAACTGTTTGGTAGTTTTGAAAAAAACTGTTTGGTAGCTTTGAAAAAAGCTGTTTTGGTAGTTTTGAAAAAAACTATTTGTAGCATTTATTGTAAGTAATCTTCAAGAACTGGAGGCTGTATACCAAAGAAAGTTGATGTGTTATTGCCATATAGACATGTCATTGAGTTCCTTAGTAGTGCACAAACAGCGTAGATCTTTCCAACTGCACTGAGGCCAATCTTGAGATTTTTCTTGAAGTCAGTAAATTTGAAATAATTGACTATATCTCCAAATACCCATTCTACAGCAATACGCACTTTACTCATAGACTGGTTGAATGCCTGTTCCTCCACAGTGAGGTCTGGCCTACGTGCAAAGGGACATTGCAGGTGAATTCTATGAGGATATGCTGAATCACCATATACACATAAAGGCTGGCCATCAGGTCTGAAGGAATGCTCTTCCAATTGATCCAAGAGTCCTGACATTGCAAGCAAACCACTGTCATGCCGTCTTCCTTCAACAGGACCAAACAGATTTGCAATTAACCCATTGGGTGCAACAACTGATTGGAACTTGATTGCATGGACTCTTTTATGTCCATTATAAACAGCCCTTTGGTTTTCCTTAGGTCTGCAAATTGGGCGCACTGTTCCATCAACAAAGCCCCAACAATTGTCTAAAGCAGCACCTTTATTGTAGATGGCATCTGCAAACAACTGTAGGTGGTGACGTGATAGCCATGGCTGGTCAAGATTGATAAGCAGGTGGCCAAACCTATCGAATATGTGATCGACAAGAAGATTTGTTACCATGCAGACCTGAGATATAGGCCTTCCAAATCGAGGGATAAGGTCGACATACCTACATGGATAAGCAAACCTCTTTAAAAGCATGCAGAGTCCCTCGATAGTATCTGCTACCACACCATTCTGACATTTTATTGTTTCAGGAAGCTGCAAAGCAGCAGCAAGTCTAAAAATGTCCCCTTTTCTGAAACGAAATTCCACTTCGCATTCATCCTCTTGCATTTGAAAAATATTAAACACGTTATATTGATAATAAGGGAGGCCACAGTGCAGATTTCTACGCTGATTTGGCATTAGTAGGAGTAACTCTTCGTCATCGATTTCTCCAGCATCATGCAACAAGTACAAGTCCTCCATTTTCAATTCTTTCGATTTTGGCGCTAATTCTGTGTTCCCGTCGTCAATCAGAACCAACAATTTGCCCTTGAAAGCAAGACGGTGCGGCTGGACTAGTCCCAGGCCTCGCTACCGTCCCCCTTGTCGTAGCGTCGTCGATCGGAAACTCGCTATTTTCTCTTCTGGCTTCAAATACGGGCAATATGATATTTCTAAAGCATATGCGACTTTAGAGTTTGTTATTGCACGTTTTAGTTAGTGATGCTGACAACGAAATGATGGCTTTGTTGGGAATGGTCTATGGATTTCTTCTAAACATCTTTGACGCTCTTCGCTAAAAACGGGAGGAAGATAAGACAAGGTGGATTGCATCGTCAACTGTGACACTATTCAGAGTTTTGCAGTAGGGGCAAAATCGTTTTTCTCTAGGAGTTTTGATTTTGCTACCTCGTCCTGTTCCACTTTGGAGGTTATTAGCACCCAACGTTTTACTACTGTGTACCTAACAGTAAAGTCGTGTATGTAGTCAACATATGAGTCAAAGGTATAAAGTGGTTTACATGAGGCATACTCTTTTAGTTTCTATTTTCAAGTATATGTTCATTGAATCTATTCAACATT
This sequence comes from Mastigias papua, assembly GCA_964019165.1. Classification (NCBI taxonomy): domain Eukaryota; kingdom Metazoa; phylum Cnidaria; class Scyphozoa; order Rhizostomeae; family Mastigiidae; genus Mastigias; species Mastigias papua. Next base: position 1,375,728 of record OZ025271.1, on the reverse strand, counting down.
TCTGACTAAAAGTGCTTGTTGACCTTAGTTTCAATGACTGAACGAGTATCTGATTGCTGTATGTCATAGCGTACCCGAAGGTCACGGGCATGAGATACCCAGTTATATGGCCATAATCTGCATCCTTTGCAAGCATGAGGAAAGCTTTGCTAGAATAATGCTGTATAACTAAAGAGGAAAACCCGAGCGAAAAACGGTAAAATGTGCTACAATACGTCTTGGGTATTGGAGACTTACTCTTCCAAGGTCTGCATATACAGCATCTGTAGTTGTACTCCATCGAACACCCAAAGCATATTTACAGGCTTTAAGATGAAGCGTTGCCACCTTAGACCAGTCGTCAAAACCCCATATTTCTGATGCATACGTCAAAATGGGAGCAATAGTGTGGTCAAATAAATAAAAAGACGTGGCTGGAAACCGCCCCATTCTTTGCGTTTAGAAATAGGGGAAAATAGGATTTGTGAGCTTTCTCGATTAATGTCTGAATGTATAGTTTAATGTCAAGAAAGGACAGTTAAATAGAAAATGAGATGAAATCACGGTGAAGCAAGATACGGTGTAGGAGTCAGGAATGGGAGTGGAAGACAAGAAGAAAAGTGAAAGATCTGCAAACAGGCGACGACGAGACTAGAGAGATTTGGTGAGGCTTGGATAATAATGCAGTGCAACGATTAAAATGGTCCAGTCTACAGACATCCGTATAAATACGTATTGATGAGATTGATGGCTTTGACCTGGACTACTGTGCATATTTTAGGACTCCTTGTCACTACCATGATCATCTTCACCATTTGCTACCATTTCCATTTGCAACCTATAGACAGTTGAACCTGATTTTGACTTTGTGAGTACAAATGAACGTCGTCAAGAACATACTGTCTATTCTTTTTATCACGACACATGATGTTTGATATTATTCACATTTTCGAGGGGGGGGGGAGGCATGACAGAGAGAGTGGCTAGATAGGCTAAGTAGAGAGGGAGCTTACACGTCTTTTCTCTTATACGAAAGAATGTATAGGGCAACGAGGCTCACAAACCCAAAATCGTAAGAAAAGTGGAAGAAAACCACACAATTCACGTCCCACAGTTCGCCGTTTGCCTTACGTGCCTACATCGATAGTTGCCCATTCACAAAAATCACAACTGTTGGTTTATAATCCATGGATAACAAGATCAACCAGCCTATAACTAATGCAACCTCTTCTAGCCAGTGTAATCTAGGCGTTACAGTATTCAACTGACGTTTTGTGTAGTTTGCATCAAAGACCCAGATACACTCTGTTTCTCGTACAAGAACACTTCTACACGTACACGAGCCTGGAACTTGATGAGACATATAAGAAAAAAGTGAGAACAAGCTGACGCTGACCCACTGTCGTACAATGATGTGAAACTTTGTATGCTCTACAATGGTCCCCAAAAGTCCTTGAAACACGCTACTCACCAGTATGTAAAAACCTGTAAGTGCACAAAACCCCTGGCAAACAGTATATATATGTATGTAAAATACCTTAAGGATTCGATTACTTCCCCTACTTCGACTATGCCCCCTCGTATAAGCCCCCACCCCAAAGGTGACTAGTGAGCCTCCATGCGGGGTTCTGGGTTCAGTATAATAGAGATTACATGCAACCAAGCTACAGAACGTTAGCTTTTGGTTTCCTCAGATGGTCTTATATGTGATGAGAATAACTATACAACATTCTCCTCCTTGATACCATCTCTATTACCATTCACAGTACGTACTGTATAGTGAAATATGATAACAGTCATTGTCTTTGGCAGATCTGAGGACCTCTATCTTTCGTTGTAAAAATAATACCTCTTTCATATCTAATGTCTGAAGTCCCTACATCCCAACAATCATGGCTTAAACAGACTGTGTGAAAACATTCTTACTACATTTGCCTACAAAGTACACAGTGTCCCCGACGTTTTCTTGGAAGGCTACATGTCCCCCCCCCCCGGCATGTTCTGGAAAACCACTCTTTTCCCCCGACCTTAGAAGCCTTGCATCGATGCAAATAGACAAAAATACAGTGGAATCCCGATAAAACGAGCCCGGACAAAAGGAACCTCCCGGTATAACGAACCACATGTTCGGTAACGTGGGTTCTGGCTAACAAGCTCCTTCTACATTCTCTTGGCATAACGAGCTCCGGATGTAACGAACTCTCATCATACCGAACCAACGGTCAGGTCCCTTCATCATAAGTACTCTTGGGTGCCCTAATAGACGTCCCCCCACTACTTAAGCTGTCACGACTTTTCCACCCAGGATATTCTTATTCCGATCCTGCTTCCTATTACTTATTTGGAAGTAGTATCTCAACCAAGGCACTTTCTAGAGGAGATACTCTGGCCTGCAAGTAAAAAATATAGCAAGAAAAGTACGCTGATTGCATGTGTTCTATGGTTCAGCCTCTTTGGTTATCTGGACTTTGTACTATTACGTTATACACATTTGTGAAGAAACCATAGCCTTTTCTACACTATTTGAGGTCATTTTCTAGCCCCCCTCCCATCTATTTCAATCCCGCAGCTAAGTAGGCTTTGAGGATTTTTCCAGCATCCCCGACTAGTCCAACCCCCCGTCTACTAGGCACCCAAGAGTAAACTCTAATAACAAACTTTTCATAAATTTTTCATTTATTGATTTTGTCTACTTACCGTGTTCATTTACCACCTTCTCTTGGGGGCATTCACTACTGTTACAAACATACATCAAAGGGTCCTCGTATACCAGGCCAGGCGATATGCGACGGGCGCCTTTCAATATGCCGATAGATGGCGGCTGGTGATGGTCACTTGTATACAAATAACAAAAAAAGCACAGATCATTACTCTTTGACTTCAACTGTGTTTTGAGCAAATGTGCGTGGAAGTTGGGGATAGATTAACAAGCCCACGGACGGACTTTTGGGTATGTACTGAGAAACACCCAACTAACACGTTTCTCCCTGTTTACCCACCTCCAGATATAACGAACAAGTGCCTGGTTCCGATTCAGAGTTTAGTATATTGGGATTCCACTGTAGTGAGATATTACTCTTTCATTTCAGCACCATGTAAAGAGGGACAAAAGTGAGCTCAACCATAGAAATAGGAGGACTAGACTGCGCGCTCTATTGTTTCGCGTTTGTCTGGTATGTATGTCTGGTATGTAATAATAAAGATTGTTGCAGAGTATGCCGTCAGATGTTGTTTTCACTCTTTTTGGGCTACTATTGAACCTATGTAGACTGTAAAATGCACTTTTCGGTGTGGTGAAGGAATAAGACGATCGGTAAGTGTCGTGACAGTTTGAAACGTACCTTTTTTGTTGTGATTCCGTCGCTTTTCACTACGTTTGCTATGCGGGCCTTAGGGTTTGTATCCTGTGATTTACTTCCCCCAGAGATCCAGACTGTTACCTAAAGATAAAATATCCACAACGTACATCAAGGTGGTTTGTTTCACAACTAGGTGAATCATGTACGACAAGTACTTTTAAGCGATACTTCACTCTTCGACAGGATAGGCCAAGTACTTTGCAGAGATGTAGTGCGAATGTGGATAATAAAAATCTTTGCATATTTTAGCATTGTACCATTCTATACAGTTCAAACCTCAGGTTTCCAAATAGTTGTCACTTATCAGGTAGTTGTGAGTCAGCTGCAGACAAATAGGCTGTATCCTTATCGATTGTATACGTCTAGGCTATTGTGCTTGGCATGCGGCCTACTCCGGAGATACCCAAGGAGGACTGCATCTTTTTCTAGGAGCACTGGCGTGACATTTGTTTTAGTGCTACAGTACAAGGAAACGACAACAACATGACCTATATTTGTGTCATATTGGCATGAATGCAAAGTAACTGAGTGAATCTCCGGTGTGAGCCTTACACGGAGTGCACCTAGACAACGTGGTTGTATATCCTACTCAGCTTTTGACATGGACATTAGGGACGGGTCACTAAGTACGTGCGGGGAAGGGTGACAACAGTCTCATATACCTGATGGACGTTTCGTCCTCCCTCTCAGATTTATGTAAAAAGTGTGGTCCCTACCCTAGGATTTCAGAAGAAAGTCCATACTCCTTTTACATTGCTCTTTATTTGTCACTCTCTCCCTATTAGTGTGCAGACTTTTGGCCCCCTCCTGGATGTCTTCCATCCCCTCCTCTGAAAGAGGTAATAACTGGTCCCTAAGTAGCTGTTACTTGAGAGTCAGCTAGTTTCACCGAGATATTTTTACTCCATACTTACAGCTGTAGGATTGTGGTACCAGCCCACTTTGCTTGTACTTTTTGAGACATATAGTATGTCTCTGAAGAGTATAGTATATATATGAACAATATATACTATCCTCGAGGAATATATCATAGTCCTGACCTTGTGTCATTTATGAGAAATACACTTTTTGAACAATGTAGTATTTCAATATGAGTCTGAAAAGGTTATGTTTCAGAACATAGTTACCATACAACATGTCATGATAACATAGACTTTGGTGGATATATCATTCATGAGAAGTGTAGTATCATTAGCAGCCTTGTTATCTTTGACTTTTTATATTCTCAGATTTACTAGAAATGCAGTGAGAGAAGAAATAGAATGAAACAATGTTTGGTCACAGGATTTTTGTATTCCTTTGATGTCTTTTCTACAATGGCAGAATGTACCCACATGTATCAGTGACTTCCTGAAGTGTTTAATGCTGTAGTGTATGCCCAATAGTCCATGACTTTTACTCTCTTGCTTCGAGCTCTGACTACAAGACCCATCACTGTTACCCTGTGATACCCTACCCTTCATCTCATTGCAACCTTGATCACATTGTAGTGAAGAAAGTATGGGTCAAATATGTTATTCAGATATCAGAGTCTGATTGCAAAAGACTGGGAATGATAGGATCATTTTTTACAATAGATAACCTCTTTAACTGCAAAAGTGAAGACGTTTGTACACTCTAAGACCTATTCTGTTACTTTACATCCAGTTGCTTGTTCAGCATCTGTTGCTTCAGTTTTATTTACTGCACATATAGTATGACTACATACTTAGACTTATCTATTTGTTGTTATGTTAAATCACAGTTTAAAAGGTAGTCATGTTTTATGACTTGGTTTCCTGAAGGTCTCTGGGCAAGTGACATCTTGAGGGTATTGATAGTGACCTGAGAGACATTGCTTGTCATATTTGCACCCAGATGCAGACAGTTGCTATTCCTCTCTAAATATGCAGAAATCTAGTAAAATCAGTATATATTCTTGCAGCAATTGTAGCTAGATATGCCTTCAGTATTTTTAAAGAAGGCCAATATAAATCAGAAGCCGACTTGGCGTTGAATAGAAAGTGACAAGGCCTACAAGTAATAAGGGAAAACCCCGCGTGTGCGTATACTTACGGATGAAAAAACAGGTTATTTCATCCAGACGTTAGATTTACTTTAGTATGCATGAATCAGTATATCCATACTTATTGCTAGGAAGTACCATGTTGCAAGACTACGCGCTAAACGACGTTTAGCCACTGTTGTTTACGTACAGTTCACAGTGCCGCTTCTGTCTTTTTGCCAACGTGGTGCTACCATTTTGACTCCCCATTGGTATTACGCTCCACGTGACATGCCGCGCATTCTAGTCCTCCTATTTCTATGAGCTCAACTGAGGGGAAGAGCCAAATGAAAGGTATGGTCAACGAACGAGTATGGCCCACTAAAATGGAGCGTCAAAAAGTGTCTTAGGCAGTGCTTGTTACTGAGGTACGATTTCAACGTGTTAGAAAATCCATGGAAGAGCGTTCTGTAGTTTCTCACTGATGTTAAAGGACAGAAAAGGTGACTGCTTTCTGCACTAAGTAAAACCCCCTTTTATCCCACAAATGTCAACCTTAGTGATATAAAATATAAAACCTGGCGTTCCATAACGTTGGATATGCAAGGAAGAATCTGTCAAGTCCCTCTCGCTAGAGGAGCAATGCAAAATACCACCCAAATGCTACATTCGTTGTCGTTCTAATGTGAGCCAAGAATCAACAGCTGTGGAGGTGGTAAATCTGTGGATTGATATAGGAGTCTGCTACAGACACTTGTACTTCTTGCTGTCTAGTATTGCTGAAAATAAATATCCCAGAGTACGCTTTGAATGAATAGTACAGTGCCCCACTGCGATCCAGGAAAAACTACAATGAAAAGTACACTAGAGAGAAACGTAACACTTGTAGATCTACCGCCACATTATATTTTGCAAAGTTCCCAACAACCTCCGACACCACAGGAATACTGCATCCCTGCACCCCTGCACCCCAGTGACGATGTCCCAGACCATTTACAACACTGTACAAACTTGCTGCACAACGTGATTGTCCACGCTGTAATATCCATCGTCTGTTTCCCAGCTCTCCACTTACCCCAAAACCCAAGTAAGTTACTATTGTTTAGAATATATCTAACCACCAGTGTATTCCTACAACTCCACGCATTCCGAGAGTAGAAGTATCAAACTGCATTTGAAGTCATCCATCTTGACGTTCATTACCCATGTATTCAAAGGCAGAGTAAATCAGAATCAGAAGCAGAGTCAATAAATCCAAGTGATTCATTATATTATCTGACATGTATACCCGATAAACCGGATAACTGTTAAATAGTATTGTACAAGCAACTGCGCTACTTATACAAGTATTTAATAAAATATCAACTCCAAGAGATATCTCATGAAACAATCGAAAGTTACGATACCAACATGATCCCCCGAGCAAGTGCGTAACGGAGACCACTCAGGGACCTTAAAAAGGGACCGTGAAGTGAAATGAGCTCTGTGATGATAGGGAGGGGGGAGCTAGGTGTCACTTCGAAGTATTTTTGAGTTTCTTATGCAAGTTACGTGAAAGTTGTTATTCACAAGGTATCAGTACAGTGCGAGTATAAGAATGGCGGCACTACTTTATAGTATTGCCAAACAATCAGGTAATACAATGACATTTGGGCCCCTTTCGCTTGTGGGTCCCTAGTTCTAGAGCTACGGGCCCAAGACTGCGCTACGCCATTGCTTCTGAGGTATACAGTAGTTATACAGCACTATGTGCTACAAACTTTATGGTTTACATGGTCCATTCATTCTACTGCGTATCTCTAAAACAGGTTGCAATAGTAATCAAACGAATAAAACAGCGGCTAAACTGTACCTACGTATCAAGTTAACAAAATACCGTCAAACCACACCTTTGCACAAGGACTCATTCACCCGTTACGTAACGCCTCTAAGTAGGAGGGAAGATACCTTGATATGCTACGCTATTGCTCATTACATATGTAGGGCTATGCCATAAAGCGGTACGAGGGGGGGAGGGAGGGGGAGGGGGAGGGAGGGGGAGGGGGGAGGGAGGATATCAAACATGGCAAATGTGGCGATACGCAATGGGTGAAGGAACGCTTACAGATATTCACAACGACTACATTGAGTTGAAGTACCTACGAGCTATGCAGCTATACATATTGTCCTTGAATCAGCCCCTCTGAGCTTTCTCTCTCCCAAGCATCAAGAGAAATGTTGACCTTTACACAAACGTCTGTAACAAGGCTCCATCATCTATTCGAGGAAGGGGCTCATTCACAGGAAAGGCTTTATGAAAAGGGTAGGCATTACAAATAGAGGGCCAATCTGACTATGTATGGTACAGGCAATGGGATTTTCCTAGCAAACCGAATGGACATAAAACAATGTCACAAGATCAAGACAATGTCCTAATACAATACCCGAGGTCAAAGTAGGGTCAAAGGTCATCTTGTCATTTCATTTTCAGGATACAGTAGAGTAGCCTTAGCTGATAGTGAAGGGGCCCTTCCAGGTACTTACTTGACGATCACAGATAAGATACTATCACAGTATATGAAAAATTCCAAAATCCTCTTTGAAAATATACATAAATACAGATTTACCATATGTGAAAGTACATTACTTATTTAGCGAACAGTGTACCTGCGGAGGAGATAGATTGCGAGAACAAATCGCATACGTAATGCCTAGCTGTTCACGAAAAATTCACATTTTTGTGGATGTTTATGTTGTTATGATTGACTTACAGCACGGGAAAGGAGGGGGTGACAGCATAATAGAGGGTGCCTGACTTGCATGCATTGGTTTGTAGCAAAAACGATCGTTCCTATATGAGATACATGTCTGCCCTGCCCACATTATGCTGCTGTCCTTAGTATCACAGTCAGTATCTCCAAGGTAACGAGATGCAGACTTGACATTTCTTGTGAACAGGTCGATAAAACTGTGTGGTCTCAACTTGCTTGCAAAATCATGCCAGCTGCACATGACAAGAAGCACCCAAACTATAGTTAAAGGTAAAACATGTGCCATTGTTTTTGCAACCTTACAGTTGATTTCGAAAAACATTGTGCCACATTACAGCTAGAGAAACGTAGCAACTTCTGATGAGATTCATAGGGTGAAAATGCAGACCGGAGATGGTGTACTTAGATAATGGGAAGAAATCTGTTGTTGGGTCACAAGGTGTTATGGAGACTTCTAAAAGGCAAGACGAGAAGCCACTTTACACTAATATGTCAAAATATCAGACAGCAGATCAGATTGAAACTTGCAGGTGTAATCAGATATGAAAAAACTTGCCTACAGAAGTAAAAAATTCAAACTGTCTAGAAATAGTTAAGAAACACATATAGCACATTGATTTTGATACTCATGTTCATTATGCTTGCAGAGTATAATGTTCCCAACGAAGAGATAAGATTGATTAGTAGCATATATGATTATCAAGAAGCACACATTAGAATTAATATTTCATTGTCTAGAAAAGTAAAAATAAAGCAAAGTGTAAGACAAGGATGTATTTTATCACCACTCTTGTTCAATATGTATAGTGAGGAGGTAGTAACTAAGGCTCTGGAAAATGACAAAGGCATAGTTATCAATGGAAAAGGTTTCACAAACATACGATATGCAGGTGATACTGTAATACTTGCCGATAGTGAACAAAATGTACAGAGAATGCCAAATAATAGTGGTAGAGTATGCAAAGATTTTGGAATGGAACTGAATGATAAGAAGACAAAAGGTATGGTAATTGAAAAGGTACCATAGACCAGGATCAAAAGTGTAGTTAACGACAAGCAGCTTGAACAAGTAAAAGATTACAGGTATTTAGGTACAAATATTTCAGAAGATGGAAGGTGTATAAAGGAAGCAAAACCTAGGATAGCATTAGCAAAGACGGCGTTTTGGAAACGTAAGGAATTAGTGAAAAGCAGTGTTAGCATGTCTCTAAACAAAGCAGAAGATACGACGCTATATCTGGTCAGTGGTTACATACGGCAGTGAAGCTTGGACAATAAATAAGGAAATACGGAACAAGATTAATGCTTTTGACTGTTGGATATATCGTAGAGTTCTTACGTTCTTAAGGTTGGTTGGACAGACAAGGATAGTAATAAGGAGGTACTGCAAAGGATGGGGATAAACATGCATTTAATGAACTCTATTGCAAAGCAAAAAGCTGCATTCTTTGGACATATTTGTAGAGGCTCGAGTGGGAACGATGTGACAGATTGGCTCAACACCGCAGACTACGGTAGTTTGAAAAGGATATCTGAAAATAGAACAGCTTGGAAAGTGTTGATTGACAACGTATGGTTGCCGTAATCGTCACCTTACATGAATGACAAATGACTAGCACACATTGAGATTCAATGCACCGGCAAAGTACGCACTCGGGATATACCAAACCTAAGGTGCGTTACATAGGCACAGTGTATTGCTCATCTTAAATAGACCACACATATCTTTTCATTAGTTGGTAAGTGGTAGTTTATTCGCATAGTGCATTCGCATCATGGCACCAGACATTACGTACGTTGTAGTTGCTATGTTATGCAATAGGGTCATTCCATGTGAAACGGGACCACAAACTGAGGTTTTGTAACCCCCATCTCACATTTTGCTTGTTTTTTATATCAAGTCCCTCTAGAGGCATCATCAATGCGTGAGAAATACAACCACATGTAAGATCTGATAAAGTCTACAAGAATCGATTCTCCACATTGCTTTTTCTTGCATTGACTTGCTGCATGACCACTCTTACTGAGTAGATAGTTTCAGCTTTGAAAACGCTTTGCTACATTAGACACACTTTTACTTTCTGGGTGTACCTTCATCTCGGACAACATCAAGGTGAATCATAAAAATAGTGACTTTAAGTTATTTTAATACAATATGTGGCACTTTTAAGGTGATATTTGGAATCCTCATCATTGACTTGCATTGATTGCATATTTTCAGGTAAAAATCAGTCTTACTGATCTATATTTAAGCGTTAAAGACATAACCGTACATTAAAAATGGCGGAAATCGGTCAATAATGGTAAAAGTGCATATATTTGAACCTGTGTACCTTGTCCGTGAGCTGAGATATTCTATTGACATTTGATAGTCTTTGCTACCTCATTCGTCCCAACAACTGAGCAAAAATAAGCAAAATCTGAGATGGTGGGGTACAAGGTGGTACTGTTTCATATGGAATGACCCAATACGATGTTCAACATTTACATACTGTTGTCGATTATAGGTCTCAGTAACGTATTTGCAAACCTTAGCCATACTGTTAAACACCTTCAAACAAAGTATCAATAAAGGTCACAGTTCACACAAGTTGTCTCTGACAGTAGGCAGGCATGATGTCAGTGAAAAGGAAGAGAAGATAGACCGCCTACCACACCTCCACCTCCACCTCCACCGCCTCCACCTCCTCCAACTACACCACCACTCAGAGTACTTGAAGATGATGATAACAAGGACATTGACGATATCAAAAAGGAAATCTACGAAACTCGCCCGAATGAACTGATCGGCGTTACAGAACATAGACGACAGATACATTACCATTCTCGAGAGACAGAAGTAGAGAGAATATATCGCGATATCAGACTAGGACTTGTAGCTCGCACCGATCCAAGACAGTATTACTCCTGGGTTAGAAGACGGCACAAGAAGACAGTACGGCAAAGACTGAAATACCTCAAGACTTATTCATTTTATTTCAAATCATTATCTACCGCAAACTTTTTGAAAGTGTTTATAGACGGCCGACTGGAAATTCATCCAAGACCTCAACACAAGCTGAACAGACTATTTCCACTACAGTAAACGTACACAATATCTTCTTCACTTGCTGGACTACGACAATATTGTTCTCCTCGCAGAATCAAGTCATCAAACGATACAAAGAAAAGAACATCACATACTACGTACTTCCAATACAGTCTAACATACTCAGCTGATGATCCGGAATTCATCGACAGGGTCGACCGAGAACACCAGGTCTTCCTCTGACAATGCCTTCAACAGAGCCGATTCAAGATCGAATGTCATGACCGGTATCACGAGCTACCCAAGGACATACAGGACCTCTTCCTCGAACACGTACAAGTGACCAAACGACGCTCAAAGGCTATACGTTGCCTGATCGATAACCTCGCGGCACAGAGTCGATGCCGAAATCTGCAAATATTTTCATGTGTCCAAGGTCAAAACCATCGACATTACTGACGACAAACACAACACTGCCGATAATGAAAACACCGTAGCAAACGACAAGTACAAGAAAAGATACGAGAAATCCAACGAGAATAAAAGGCAATCCAGACTTGCCGACACTACCGACAAGTTCTTTTCCTACTGTTATTGCCTCCGACGTGTTACCATTGCCATTTTTTGTTTCTTTGCTAGACCGATCACTTCTTACTCGTACCGAACACACTATTTGTTGTACAAGTACCTAGAGACGTAATGGCATCAGAACTCGCAGACACCTTTCAGCATTTCGGATCACTCATCGACTGCAAAGTAATGACCGATACCTATCACAGATCTCCTGGCTACGCCTTCCTTAAGGTCTCCACTCGACAATGACACATTACGACATTCTACTTTAGAGACGTTGCGATCCTACTAAATCCTCCCTATTATACTCCGAAACATGCACAATCAACATACTGGACCACACATCCTGTGTAAGTACTCTCTTTTTTATAGACTGCTTATGGACCAAGGATGAAACGTCCTTTCAAGACTCATGCCTCTCCACCAATCATGGAACTCATGAAAATCCTAGAGAACATCGACGACATATTTTCACCAGAGGATTGGGCACACTATTATGAGACTACACATACACGACAGGCCTCCCTAAGATCGCTAGAAATCTTCATAGCTGAACACGCTGCCACCCATTCTACACCGATATACAAACACGCCAAGTGGGCCACTCTAAACAACCTAATGAGAAGACTCTTCAACGTAAACTCATTCAGGGACTTAAACATTAGAAATCACCGCATCGACAAAGACCCTACAACCATTTCATGGGACTATCAGCGAAACACGATTGAGGCGAAAAAAGACCCAGAGCAACAGAGTGTCAACATGACACAGCTGGATAGACTTTTTGAACATTTAGACCTTCATATTACTATGAACGTACACGATATAGTCCTTGTTAGAGATGCAGATTAAATACAAAATCATTATGACATATTACAGACTTGGGGTTATATGACAAGTGGATGTACTACCTCCTTTACTTAGGCAGTCCGTCACTTACTGATGTACCATTAGTCAGGTCACTGAGTCTATAGCTAAGCTCCCTACTTAAATCATTTTATCTCCAAGTATATCCTAGTAAGTGCCCAGTTTAGACTAGCAACTCCCATCGATGATCTATACTTGTTGAAATCAATGATCTACACGGCTAATAGTCCTCTTTACTCATCGTATGAATACTTTTATTCTACTACAATTGCTAATGTCTTTACATATTGTATTGTACTTTCGTATTAGTCACTTGTACAGGTATTACCACTCATTATCTATTTACTTTGCTCACTGTCTCTTTCTCGCCTCACACCTCATATTTTCGCCTCAAACCTCGTATTTCGCCTTAAAGTGTCGTCAAACATCACATTTTCACCTCAAACCTCACATTTCCCCGAAAACGCTACTTTAGACTGTTTAAATATGCTCATGAAAATGCTTGTCCGTGCAATGAAGACATGTGTATTATATGTGCTGTTGAACATGATAACTTAAACTGTTTAAAATGTGCTCATGAAAGCACTTGAAGACAATGACAAGTACACCTACAATGACGACGACGACAACATTGCTGACAACAATGATATGAAAAGTGACAACATCGAGCAGCAAACAGCCAACGAGGGCATCCACATTGAAGCTCTCAGCTACCAGAACAACCAAATTAACATGTTATGTTGCGGCTCAACATGCTACTTTAGAATGTTTAAACTATGCTCATGAAACTGCTTGTCCGTGCAATGAAGACATGTGTATTATATGTGCTGTTGAACATGATAACTTAAACTGTTTAAAATGTGCTCATGAAAGCACTTGAAGACAATGACAATTACACCTACAATGACGACGACGACAACATTGCTGACAACAATGATATGAAAATTGACAACATCGAGCAGCAAACAGCCAACGAGGGCATCCACATTGAAGCTCTCAGCTACCAGAACAACCAAATTAACATGTTATGTTGCGGCTCAACATGCTAATTTAGAATGTTTAAAATATGCTCATGAAAATGCTTCTCCATGCAATGAAGAAATGTGTAATATATGTGCTGTTGAACATGATAACTTAAACTGTTTAAAATGTGCTCATGACAGCACTTGAAGACAATGACACTTACACCTACAATGACGACGACGACGACATTGCTGACAACAATGATATGACACTTGACAACATCGAGCAGCAAACAGCCAACGAGGGCATCCACATTGAAGCTCTCAGCTACCAGAACAACCAAATTAACATGTTATGTTGCGGCTCAACATGCTAATTTAGAATGTTTAAAATATGCTCATGAAAATGCTTGTCCATGCAATGAAGACATGTGTATTATATGGGCTGTTGAACATGATAACTTAAACTGTTTAAAATGTGCTCATGAAAGCACTTGAAGACAATGACAATTACACCTACAATGACGACGACGACAACATTGCTGACAACAATGATATGAAAATTGACAACATCGAGCAGCAAACAGCCAACGAGGGCATCCACATTGAAGCTCTCAGCTACCAGAAACACCACATTAACATGTTATGTTGCGGCTCAACATGCTAATTTAGAATGTTTAAACTATGCTCATGAAAATGCTTGTCCGTGCAATGAAGACATGTGTATTATATGTGCTGTTGAACATGATAACTTACACTGTTTAAAATGTGAGTAGTATTAAGGGAGGGAGCTATACCTCGCAGGGTCACGCCCAATGACGTAAGGGGCACGCCCAAGGCCTCTGCGAGGGCTGCTGCGCATAACCCTAAAATGGCGGAGGAGGCTGCGCATAACCCTAATGAGGGGAAGGTAAATGAGGGTGTAAGCCCTAATGAGGGGAAGTTAATTGAGGGTGTAAGCCCTAATGAGATGAGGATAATTGAGGGTGTAAGCCTAATGAGATGAGGGTAGGTTAATGAGGGTGTAAGGGTAATGAGGTGAGGTTAATGAGGGTGTAAGGCTAATGAGGGAGTATGAGGTGTATATGAGGTGTAAGTGAGAGGAGTGAAATGTGGGAGGAATGGATGGGCGCATGCGTGATGATGAAAGGCGAAGGGACGAAGGGGTGTAGGGGCGCGCGGTCAGAGTCAAAGACGAGAGCGAGTCGAGAGACGATGAGTCGAGAGACGAGTTGAAGTGTTCGATTGTGAGAATCGTAATCATTATTTCATATAAAAAAATAATCATAGCATTATATATGTTCGTAAATGAATAGATAGTTTATGCAGAGTTCTCAGGTGTTCTTGGCGGAGCCGAATGGAGAGCAAAGCGGGATGCACATCTTGCACGTCTGACCGTGACAGAGGGCTCTACAGATGGCACACAGCGGGTTGAACGAGACGTCATTGTTGTGTCCGTCGCCCGAGACGGCATTGTGATGATGGTGTGCGAAGAATACGGTTGTGGCCACTGAGGTCTTTGAGCCGTGTTCGGAGGAGCTGCTGTCAACGACGATGCCGGGCTGCTCATTGTCTGTGGTCGCTGTTACGATGCCCATCACGGCGGCGAGCAGAACGAACGGTGAGAATAGCATGATCAAATGTTTCGTAGATGTGTAGTCGAAGCGAAATGGCAGCATCAGCGGTATAAGTAAGACTAGTTATACGAGAAAAAACGAGTGTTAATAACGAAACGATGATAGTCTATAAAATGTAAAGTGGTAGTTACACTTGTGTGAACGGGCTGGGCGAGATGACCCGTCTGATCCTGTGTAGAATATCGTTGACTCGATCCTGGGTAATGTAGGCCATCTCGTCATCGAATTTTTGTGTCTGTACCTTCCTCTTCTGGTAGAAATAGGAGATCTGTGGAAGACTGACATAGTTGGACACTCGTATGAGGCTTGTCATCTCGTCTGGAGTCATTTTCTGTTGTATCAAATCGAGCTGGTCGAGTAGGTGTTGTAGCGCACAGCCATGTTCGTAGTCTGGTCGATCTATCATGATACGGTTGACGATGGCCTCCACTGTGCGGTTGTTTCGATAATGGTGAAACTCCCGGTTAGTGAGAAAGTCAATAAGCTGTAGAACATCCTGTCGATTCGGTGTACTCTCGTCCAGTCCGTCGAAGTGGTGCTTGATGTTTATCAGCATCGGTTGAACTATCTGCATCTGTCTGTATTGATCGCCTGTTATGATTGAGGCGAGATATCTGATCGCACTTCTAACGAGAAACAGAACGTCTGTCGGTCGTCTGTTGTTATCCTCTTGTTGTCTTGCGGCCATCATGAGAACTGTCGGTCTGCTCAGTAAGTTGCTGGTATATGTAGTGTGGGTGGTCACGCTCGATTGATCTGTCAAATCCTTTCGTCGATCGGATCGTACGTCTTGTTCTCGTGTCTGCTCGGTGGCGCTCGTCGTTCTCGGTCTCGTAGAGAATATTTTCGTGGCTGATTCTGTTTTCGTGGCGATGTCGATCGGGGAGTTGAGGGGAGAGGTCGTCTGCGATGCAGTACTCTGGAGACTATTTCGACTGTGGGCTGTTTGCGTTGCTCTTGATATCGTCGTAATCTCTCGGCTAATATGTGCTGTTCTTCTTGCTCGACTCGTTCTTGAAATTTTCGTCGTCGTTCGTGCAATATCCTCTCTCTTTCCTCGTCTGATATCGGCATCATGTGACACGGTGTCGGGTGTATCAGGTCTGTGAGCAGTCGATTTACGGTGCTCCATTTCTGACTCTCGGGCGTATGCTGGAATATGATCTCCATAGCGGCAAAGTGCGTGTGCAGTGAGGTGATGCATGGATTGTTGGCACACTTTATTTGATATTTTGCCCAGTCGTCGTCTGTTAGGTACGAACTGATGTTATCTAGTTGCAGGATGAAATCTCGGATGACCTTCGGTACAGAGAGTCCCTTCACCATATATCGATCTGGTGGAGGATCAGTAGTCTCCATGATATCCATGTATAAGATGAACGAATCTCGTCGAGACTTTTCGTATTTATATACTCGTAATGTGACAACACCTCGGGTCGGGCGAGTGTATGGTGGTACTCCTGCCCAGACAGCGACGATAGTATCGTACATTCGTAGACCAGTATCGAGGGCTAGCAGGGTGCAAAGGTCGGTTTTTGGGCGAGTGTATGGCAGTACTCTCGCCCATAGGGCGAAGGTACTACCGTACCATCGTTAAATGGCAATGAGGGCTGTCAGGGTACATAGTTCGGCAATGAAGGCTGTCAGGGTACAAAGTTCGTTTCTTGGGCGAGTGTATGATAGTACTTTCGCCCACAGGGCGAAGGTACTACCGTACCATCGTTAAATGGCAATGAGGGCTCTCAGGGATCAAAGGTCGCTGGTTTGAGGTAACCCTCAAATAACCTCAAATCGCCTCAAATCCCCTCATAACAGGTATCTTTGAGGTATTTCGAGGGTTTTTGAGGTTATTTGAGGCGATTTGAGGTTATTTGAGGGGATGACTCTAGGTATATAAAGCGAGGACATGCTTGTACACTCAGATGACTGTTAGTCTATGTCTGAACTTCTACCAGTGTTACTTGAAAGTTTCTTATAGTTACAAGTTTCTTATAACAAGTTTCTTATACCAAGTTTCTTATAATGGATCTTAGAGATAGAGCCGTTATGAACTATTCGGAGTATGACGAGCGAGATGAGGTGGTGGTGCGGGAGGTCGAAGACAGTCGACCATTACCAGCACTTGAGCAGGCAGGCATTTTTTTTTCTACCTGAAATGTTTTTTCTTATGTGACATTTTTTTTCTTTTTGCTTATGTGTCTCGTAATTCCCGGATAGTTAATATTTTATTATCTTTCAGATACGACGACCATTCGAGCAATTGGTGAGCGATGTGGCTCGAGAGGGGGAAGAGCTACGCCAGAGACGAAAACTCCGGGAGCGATTGGCTCGAGAACAGGAGCATATACGAAGAATTCTGAAAAAGACAACAACAAATCATTGAATGAGAGAGAACGACAACATCTAAAACGACTAACGACATTCAGAGCACACGGTCAATGTGGACATCACAGACTGTCGGTAGTAGCACGAGATCCTCACCCGCGATCGGATTGTGTCGTCTATCACTCGCAGACATACGATCGACGAGACGGTAGAGATTACTGCGATAAGAAGACGTATTTCATGCCCGCATCTGGGACATTACTCGCCGCCTCTCTCGGCACGTCATCATCGTCGACAAAATCCAAAAAGCGCAAACAACCAATCACAGAGTGTACGGGTGAGAATATGGTACCACCACCAAAACAACCCAAAAAGAAAAAGTCAATAAAATCCCAAGAGGACGAGAAGCATATTAAACTCTAATACATTCAAGACAATACGTAATCTAACCTGTTATAGTCGATGATATACGTGTAAAACTCATATCTGATATATAACGTCGTTCTTTCTATCTTGTGTATCTCACCTCGTGTAGTCTATATCTGAGGCTCATTGGCACTGTACAGAAATTTATAGGATAGAATCACGGGGGTGTACCCTGAAATCGCCTCAAAAACCCTCAAATCCCCTCAAAAGACCTCACATGCGTTTTCTGACAGGTGATGACAGTTCAGACCTGTATATAAACGGGCTCTCGCTGCTCGATCACCATTCGATCTCAAGCACTTACCGAGAGAGAACAGATATCAAGAAGATTATATCTAACGAGAATATACGACCGATAGACGAAGATATTTCTAGACGAGTCTATCTAACGAGATTGGAAAGCAACTCAACAAAAAGATCAAGACACCGACATAGACACAGAGATGTCAGACTATCTAAACTCGGTGAGTAATCTTCTATCAGTGATTCCATCAAAAAAGACGATAAAACTACGAGCGTTTAACGAACTTATGGACTTTTGCAAACAGAAATATGACTTATTCGATAAAGACGATCCACAACTATTAGACGTCTTCGAGAAACATTTTGAAGACAGAGTTAGGATACACAGAGATGATTACTATTGGTTACCTCCATTACAAGACGATTACTGGCTACACGTGGGACCGTCGGGTATGCCGTTATCACTAAACGAGAGTGAAGTGATACATTTTTGGGAAGATATCGAGACGATCTGGCACAACCAACTACATACTGCTCTTCATGGACATAACGATGTACCGAAATGCCTACCAATCTATAACCTACAGTTCGCATCTGAGCAACATCCAGTAACACGACTACGAGTGACAGTATGGAAGAGTATGTACCAACCTCTACGTAATGTTAGCTATTTGATAATGAACGAGAGTGCAACGACAGTGCTACATAGACTACATCACGTAAGAAAATTAGACCGAAGCGAACAGATACTACTTAGTGAACGAAAAATACGAACTGGCTCGGAAATATATTGGCTATTAGACCCTCAACAATGTATATCCAGTACAGTACTAGACGCGTACTATAAAGCAGACAGATCGATAATGGCAGACTTAAACAGCTTTGTCATCTTATCATCACTCATTACTCGTCCAAAAAGACGGCCCTTCTGGCTAGATGGAAGTAAAATACACGTTAGACCAGACCCACTAGACGGTAAATCAGAGACAACATCGAATGATAAATGAACCTGATGACGACGCAAACAATTGAGACTCCACACTGGTAGATCACAGTGGAAAACCGACTGGTATTATCGACCGCAATTCACTCTGAATTTTTTACTGTTGTAGCAAGTGGTTGTTAAATGATACAGAAAGGGTAATATGACGTGGTACACACAACCATTCGACCGACATCCATCACGGAAAGACAGAGATTTTGTAGAGCAGATGGACAGAGCACCAGAAGTTAACGAGACTGTGCCTAAAACGAACTGATTTCGAAGAGGATTGTGAGAAACATCTGGGACAATTACCACCATATATACAGAAACATTTTTATGCACACGTCAAGGAATACGCGATCAGACGAAACGCTATAAAGCATATAATAGAGACTCTAACACTTCAAGGATATACGATAGAGGACTGTAAGCATCTACATGTTGTTAAATACAAAGTAGTGGACGTTGATATAGAAGAGGAAAAGAATGGATGTACAGACGATACCATCCTACACGATATCAGACCATTGACACCGATAGTGTACAATGCTGGAACAAGACAGGATACTACATCAACCGACAAGAACGAATGTAAAGACGATACCAGCGTACACGATATCAAACCAGTAACACCACCCACCGACGAGAATGAATGTGAAAAAGACACTGATAAGCCGACGGACGATAATGAATGTAACGAAGACACTGGTAAGCCAACGAACGAGAATGGATATAAAGAAGACAATGTTAACCCACCGAACGAGAGTGAATCTAACAACGACAATAGTGAGGTAGCCGACAAGGGCGATACTACATCAACGAACCAGTAGTAGTAATCTAGACGTATTACGTATGCTATCTAGTCATTTATTTGATAAATCTATGATATAGCTACCCTATGCAATGATATACTACCCTGCCCACTAAGTAAGCTATATTTCTCCCTAGGGCAAAAAACTCGTTCCGAACACTGTGTTTGTTGGCAAAATTCCACGAGATGTCACCGCTGTAGAGTTGGCTCAATCTTTCGAACCGTTCGGTCAACTAGTCGAATGTAAAATTATTCGACAACCATATCCCCCATACAAATCCCTAGGATACGGATTCGTGAAATTCACGTCCCAAATACCAGTAGACTATCTGTTAGGTAGTGGAAATTCTATGACATTTTACTTCAGAGAACAGGCAGTAATTCTCTGTCCTGCTTATCGCACCCCTCTACCAACAGACCATACTAAGTAAGAATTGTAAAAGATTGTAATGTAAGAGATATGTATGTATATATACACAGCCAGACGAGCAGCACAGGCAACGATCGCTACGAAAACGGCACTTTGGAGCAACTGTTGCATATCCAATACACGAATTAATGTGTCTACTCGCGAAACTCGATGAAGAAATGCACAGGGAGGACTGGACATCATACTTTCGAGAACGACAGAGCACCCAGGCATCGTTACAGAGTTTAGACATGTTTATAGCGTCACGAGCATTAAACCCATCAGTACCGCCACACAAACGAGCACGATTCTCCTCACTGAGTATGCACATGAGACGATTGATGCATATCTCACCATTTGTAGATATAAATCAGAGAGCAAGACGATCAGAACGAAGAGCGACAAGTCACAGTACCGAAACGAGTATATGGGACATTGAACGACTATCATTAGAAGACAAAAAAGATCCCCAACAACAGAGTGTGGACGCAGAACATTTGCATAACTTTATCGATTGTATCGAGGAATATACGGATATAGATGTTTACAGTATTGAACTCGTTCGAGATGTAAACCCCTCCTACCGATTATAGACGTTTGATCTGGATTGAAATTGACAAGACGACAACATTGCTGACAACAATGATATGAAAATTGACAACATCGAGCAGCAAACAGCCAACGAGGGCATCCACATTGAAGCTCTCAGCTACTAGAACAACCAAATTAACATGTTATGTTGCGGCTCAACATGCTAATTTAGAATGTTTAAAATATGCTAATGAAAATGCTTGTCCGTGCAATGAAGACATGTTTATTATATGTGCTGTTGAACATGATAACATGATAACTCGAACTGTTTAGAATGTCCTCATGAAAGCACTTGAAGACAATGACAATTACACCTACAATGACGACGACGACGACATTGCTGACAACAATGATATGAAAATTGACAACATCGAGCAGCAAACAGCCAACGAGGGCATCCACATTGAAGCTCTCAGCTACCAGAAACACCACATTAACATGTTATGTTGCGGCTCAACATGCTACTTTAGAATGTTTAAACTATGCTCATGAAACTGCTTGTCCGTGCAATGAAGACATGTGTATTATATGTGCTGTTGAACATGATAACTTAAACTGTTTAAAATGTGCTCATGACAGCACTTGAAGACAATGACAATTACACCTACAATGACGACGACGACAACATTGCTGACAACAATGATATGAAAATTGACAACATCGAGCAGCAAACAGCCAACGAGGGCATCCACATTGAAGCTCTCAGCTACCAGAACAACCAAATTAACATGTTATGTTGCAGCTCAACATGCTAATTTAGAATGTTTAAAATATGCTCATGAAAATGCTTGTCCATGCAATGAAGAAATGTGTATTATATGTGCTGTTGAACATGATAACTCAAACTGTTTAAAATGTGCTCATGACAGCACTTGAAGACAATGACACTTACACCTACAATGACGACGACGACGACATTGCTGACAACAATGATATGACAATTGACAACATCGAGCAGCAAACAGCCAACGAGGGCATCCACATTGAAGCTCTCAGCTACCAGAAACACCACATTAACATGTTATGTTGCGGCTCAACATGCTAATTTAGAATGTTTAAAATATGCTCATGAAAATGCTTGTCCGTGCAATGAAGACATGTTTATTATATGTGCTGTTGAACATGATAACTTAAAATGTTTAAAATGTGCTCATGAAAGCACTTGAAGACAATGACAAGTACACCTACAATGACGACGACGACAACATTGCTGACAACAATGATATGAAAATTGACAACATCGAGCAGCAAACAGCCAACGAGGGCATCCACATTGAAGCTCTCAGCTACCAGAACAACCAAATTAACATGTTATGTTGCGGCTCAACATGCTACTTTAGAATGTTTAAATATGCTCATGAAAATGCTTGTCCGTGCAATGAAGACATGTGTATTATATGTGCTGTTGAACATGATAACTCACACTGTTTAGAATGTGCTCATGAAAGCACTTGAAGACAATGACAATTACACCTACAATGACGACGACGACAACATTGCTGACAACAATGATATGAAAATTGACAACATCGAGCAGCAAACAGCCAACGAGGGCATCCACATTGAAGCTCTCAGCTACCAGAAACACCACATTAACATGTTATGTTGCGGCTCAACATGCTAATTTAGAATGTTTAAACTATGCTCATGAAAATGCTTGTCCGTGCAATGAAGACATGTGTATTATATGTGCTGTTGAACATGATAACTTACACTGTTTAAAATGTGCTCATGACAGCACTTGAAGACGAAGACAATGACACTGACACTTACACCTACAATGACGGCGGCAACAAATTTGCTGACAACAATGATATGAAAATTGACAACATCGAGCAGCAAACAGCCAACGAGGGCATCCACATTGAAGCTCTCAGCTACCAGAAACACCACATTAACATGTTATGTTGCGGCTCAACATGCTACTTTAGAATGTTTAAAATATGCTCATGAAAATGCTTGTCCATGCAATGAAGACATGTGTATTATATGGGCTGTTGAACATGATAACTTAAACTGTTTAAAATGTGCTCATGAAAGCACTTGAAGACAATGACAATTACACCTACAATGACGACGACGACAACATTGCTGACAACAATGATATGAAAATTGACAACATCGAGCAGCAAACAGCCAACGAGGGCATCCACATTGAAGATCTCAGCTACTAGAACAACCACATTAACATGTTATGTTGCGGCTCAACATGCTAATTTAGAATGTTTAAAATATGCTCATGAAAATGCTTGTCCATGCAATGAAGACATGTGTATTATATGTGCTGTTGAACATGATAACTTAAACTGTTTAAAATGTGCTCATGAAAGCACTTGAAGACAATGACAATTACACCTACAATGACGACGACGACAACATTGCCGACAACAATGATATGAAAATTGACAACATCAAGCAGCAAACAGCCAACGAGGGCATCCACATTGAAGCTCTCAGCTACCAGAACAACCAAATTAACATGTGATGTTGCGGCTCAACATGCTAATTTAGAATGTTTAAAATATGCTCATGAAAATGCTTGTCCATGCAATGAAGAAATGTGTACTATATGTGCTGTTGAACATGATAATACAAACTGTTTAAAATGTGCTCATGACAGCACTTGAAGACAATGACAATTACACCTACAATGACGACGACGACAACATTGCTGACACCAATGATATGAAATGCGAGCCACACGCAAAAACATGAATTGCGAGCCACACGGGATTTTACACGTTAATCTCTAGGTTGGGGGAACTCAACACAAATCCTACCCAGACAGTTGCAGGAACATTGACATACTGACTGCAAATACAGTATAGCGGGACTGGCTTTAGGGCCTAGATTTCAACATACGAGAAAGTATAATGGAAATATTGTCAACTTGGAGCGTTTGCAAATGTTTCCAAACCCATCAAAAAACTTACGATCAACCCTTAACAGTTGTCCAATGACATGAACAGCTAGATAGTGCAAGGGGTGGATCATTAATACTAGGAAAGATATCCTACATTTTGCAAAACCAATCACAAAAGATCAAAAATTATAGTAATATAATAATATAACTTCAAAAACCTCAAAACACAAAAACCTCGTAACTATGTGGGAAGGTACCAAACTTTTTCTACCATCTCAACTAGAAATAACAACTAACAAACAGAGCAATGGACACTGAAATTAGACAGTAGAATATAGTCTGGGGTGGAAACACTTCTGCAATAGTAACCTAGCAATAACTTATTAGGTAGAAATTCAAATTTTGGCATAAATATCAAACAAAACTACATTTTCTGTATATGATAACATGTACCATTACCCGTTCTAGATGGCTATAGAGAAAATACTTCAGAGAACGCCACCTACACCCTACCTCCTCGTCAAGACAACTGTTAAGAACAGCCCTGGGTGAACCTAACATTTAACAATCATTCAACTATGACTTCATAGACTTTCGTAGAAATGTAGGCGAAAATGTAGTGAGAATAAGTGTAAATACCAATCTTTTGTGGTATATGTTCATCTGAATTGTATGCATGAGGCTCTCATCCTGCATGGCTTCTTTCCTTTGTTAGCACCCTTTGGCAGATACTTGTTGAAAGGGTTCATCAAAACTATTTCACCATCACTCCTTCGCTTTCTTCAACCTTCAGCTAGTGATACTGGATTCACTACTAGGCAGGTGATCAATGTTCACACCAGACAGTTTCTGTCTATTTTGCAGTCTTTCCTGTTTAATTGTGCTATCCAGAGGTTCAATACTTAGCAGAGAAATGAATACTTGGGATGCTTTCAACTTGTACCACTTTCTGTAATAAAAATGACAAGAGCATTTTAGCACTCAGTCATCAGTTCAGTCATCAGTTCAGTCATCAGTTCAGTCATCAGTTCAGTCATCAGTTCAGTCATCAGTTCAAGCAAATGAAGGGCAGTACAGCATACCATTTGACTTGAAATAGTTCGCCCCCCCCCAACTCAGACATAACTGTCCAGAAATTAATTTCTTAAAACATAAAGTATAAGTTTTTTGGTCAGGTCTCACCTACCACTGCAATGCTGTCCTCTATACTCACTGGCTATAGAGGGTAATAGAGGAAACAGGGAAAAACACTTTATCATCCCAGGATATTAACAATCCTGTTGAACACTTTTTTCGGCCTTGCTCCGCAGAGAAAGTAATGACTCAGAAAGACTTGATCAAAAGAAAGCCTGCCCAATGGAAATCATTCCAGCTATAGCTCTAAAAGAAAATTCTGATTTGCTCTTGCCATACATGTGTAACACTTGCAACTCGTATACAATCAAAAACCATTGTCCCAAAGGACCAACATCTGGGGATACTTCCTCACCTTTAAAAAAGGCGATACTGTCAACAAGAAAAACTACAGGCCAATTACCATTCTGTCTTCAGCTTCTAAGATTATTGAACGACTCCTGTATGAGTAAGTACTGCCTTATGCTGAGTGCTTTCTGTCTCCCCCTACCATGCAGCTTTTGGAAAGGCTACAACACGCAACATGCACTTCTAAAATTTTTATAAACTTGTAGGGTAACAATAGATAGCAGAGGCTTTGCAGGTGCACTTCTAATTGATCTCTCCGAAGCTTTTGGCAGTTTCAATCATGGGCTTTAGTATGGCTTTAGCAGATAAATATGGCTTTAGTAGAATTCCCCTCTCACTCATTCAGAGCTGTCTTTCAAACAGGAGGCAAAGGGTCAACATCAATGGTTCCGATACCACATGGAAAGAAACTAACTTAGGTGTACCACAAGGTTTAGTGCTTGGGCCTTTGTTGTTCAATATTTATATCACCAATATATTCCATTTGACAAACGGAACCGAAATATGCAATTATGCAGATGATACCACACTATACTCATGTGATTTCGAGGTAAAAAACATGATAGCAAAACTTGAGCAAAATGCAAACCATCTGTAGTGACACATAAACATTGTAACTTAGGCCATTTCTCAGTCAATGCCGATTTTCTTATTTTCACTCATTCGATTTCCTGAATCACACACCTGGGACATCACCATAGGTCACTCCTGTCATCACACACTTGGTCATTCCCATTCTGTTGTTCTCCACGCATACATCACCACACACATCCATTTAACAACAAACTAACAAAAACCCAACCCTTCCTCTACGTAATTCGTGTTTATTTTGGGTTGTTCAATATCTATGTATATATCCATGTTATCTGTAATGTAAAGTCAGCCAGAGTAGAGTCCGAGTACCATCAGCATCACTGTCTCCTCTCTCTGAATCTATGTTATCTGCACGCTAAACAAGGGTACACAACAACTTCACGCTTAAAAAAAAGTTCAGTATAGCCTGGTTTCCATAAAGCTCTTTCTTGTCTTTTCTAGTCTTTTCTAGTCTTTTTTGAGTATGAAAGGCAGGGACAGACTGAATGGAAACAACCCCTAAAGACTAGAAAAGATAAGAAAAGACACAGAAGAGTGGAGTCGTTTTTAGTCTTTAAGATAGATTTCATCCTATCTCAAAGGCAAGAAACGCACCAAGAAAGACAAGAAAAGACAAGAAAAGACAAGAAAAGACAAGAAAAGACAAGAAAAGACAGGAAAAGACAAAAAATTAATTGAAACGGATCAAAGACATACAAAGACAAGAAAGAGCAGTCCCAAGATACCTTGCGCGCAAATTCTTGTAGAAATAGATATGGCGGAAAGCGCGCGTGAATGTGATCCAAATGCAAAACTAATGTCAGAATTTCAGGTATATGATTGCTTGCATAATAAATACAGCAGGGATTTCAATGATAAATATGAGAAAATGCGCGCCAAGACGATTGCACAAGAGACACAAAACGACAACCATGGATGACAAAGACAAGAAAAGACAAGAAAGAGCTTTATGGAAACCAGGCCAAAGATTACACCAGACACGGCTCTTTCCTTGTCTTTCGTACTCAGGAAAAACTAGAAAAGACTAGAAAAGACTAGAAAAGACAAGAAAGAACTTTATGGAAACCAGGCTTATCAGATCTTACCAAAATCTATCCAGGCTTCAATTTATCAAGCAAATCTCCTTTAAAGATCAAACGGGCTGCCAACCAGAATGAGGAGGAAAATATGAATATTAAAATACTGGAGCACCGTTGAGAAACTGTGCAAATGACATTGTGTGCTTGCAAAATGAGCTAATATGAACCTGGGTACTGTCCAAAACACAATTGAAAAGGGAATAGAGGCATTTGAAGTGTTGATACAAATAAGGATATAAATATATATATCATAGACTAAATGCAAGAAAAAAGAAGAAAAATCAGAGATGTAGCGAGTAAGAGGGTTTTGGATACATGCTACTCATGGACATGTAAAACAGACAACTTGGTGAAAGACCAGAATGGTGGATCGAGATGCCGATCTGAGAGAGAAGAGGAAAGACTGATATAGTCAAATGGGCAAAACTTGAAACGCCTGGAAAAGGACGTAATCAATTTAATGAGGAACAGCATCCTTGACATTGGCTGCACAAGTGACTCTTCTTGGGGATGAGAATCCTTTAAGTGAACAGAACCCTATAAATGTCATCCAAAACAGGCCTAAGATCATTCAGATAAGGGAGTTTATAAGCATGTGCAGGAGGCATACTTCAACTGCTTGCTTTTGGGGTGCAAAATATCCAAGCACTCAAATGACAATAGAGTACTCAAACACTTACTGTTTTAGGCTTCAAAGACATGGAAAGTGCTCATTATCTCAGGAAATATGTTGCAATGCATTCAACGGAACACAACGCCCACCCTACTCTGAAAAAACAGGAGCATGGAAATACTGACTGCAAATATAGCATAGTGGGACAGACTTTGGAGCCAAGATGGTAACAGAAGAGTGAGTACATTGGAAATTTCTTGAAGTTATAGTGTTTACAAATGTTTCCAAATTCATCAAAAAATTTCAGATCAACCCCTAACAGTTGCCCAGTGACATGTACAACTAACCAGTGCAAGGGGTGGATCATTAACACTAGGACAAATATCCTACATTTTGCATAACCAGTCACAAAAGATCACAAATCGTATTGATATCAAAATAATACTTCGGCAAAATCAAAACACACTAAACTCGCAACTGATCAGACATTCAGCATTCGGTTGGACTTCTTCCCTCGACAGTCGGCTATCAGCCACGGTCGCAGCACCGACCGCACTTTATGTAAAACATTGTAACCGCGCAATTTCAAGTAACGAGTCATCTCCCCCCGCACAGTTCAAAGACCCCTAGCAGAGAAATGCAGTAGAAACCAACAAAAAAGCCCTTCTTCGGACTACCCTTCTTAGGACTAAGGTTAAAATGTTGCTTACAAAAGACATATGAATACATAAGCAGGCGCGGATCTAGCCAAAATTCTGACTTATGCTAGAAGGGCGTGGTCAATGATTAAGGGTGTGGCTATGAATGCAAGGGTGTGACGAGACAGTCTTAAATAAAGTATACTTTTTTCTATCTATTTTAGCTCTAAAATTGTGTTTAATAGCTCTGTCCTACCGGCATAGCATTTGACATAAGGGATTCTGGGTTGCATCACTAGAATATACAAACAATAGTACCTGGTAGTAGGATGAGGGTCTTAAATGCTTCACATCTTACAGCTATAGATCAAGAATCAACAATATTGATACTAGGCATTGCAAAACACAATAACATTATTAACCAATACATAATTCTATAAAGACATGGCATCCTTCCAACCTAGATACAAACAAAATAATTTACCATATTACTTATTAATTTTACTTGTCCACCATACTAAACTCAAAATCCAAATCACACTAGGACACAACATTACCGCTTAAGAACTTTGACTTGCAATGCAACAAAGCTGTATTCGGTTAATTTTGTGTCATGGTAAAAGCAATATTAAATTTTACATGTATTGTATGTTTGCAGCACTTTCAAAAGCTTGGCCCCAGACATCAATGAGGTCCCCTATTACACTTGTCCTCCTAGCTATGATTCCTAGCTATGATTCCTTAGAGGAGGCTATGATTCAAAAGGTATGCCAACACTAGCACACTGCTCTGTACCATTTTTAAATAATCGAAATCTGCAAAGAAACATTTAATGACTTTAAGGGGCCAGTCATTGATAACTCTGGGTACCGGAGCGGGTTAGAATATAAAAAGTGATCAAACGTTTTATACCCCTTCCAATTTTGTTCAAAAATTTTCATATACCATTGAGACATAAATAAAATGTTTTACACCCCAGTTGCTACCTGCCCTATAACTGTAGGAATTTCAGGGTAGACTTTTAAAGTAGGAAGTGCAACTGTTGCCTTCTTGAAAAGATCACACATAGAAAATATGTTCCGCAAAATTACTTGCTGGGAAATACTAAAAGAAAGACCTTTATATAGGAGGGAATGTTATTCTTTGTGAGAAACGTTTTCATGAAAAAGTTGACTTAAGCTTGAAACTTCATTTGAACAAACCGCTGTGATGAATGCTAATAAGAGCACTGCAATAACACTGTATACCACATAAAATTTAAATGAAAGAAAAATTGCTATTAAAGAAACTTTGACAACTAGATGCGCATAAATTCAGTAGTCAAAAGGCTTCTGCAAATCATTGAGCTGATTTTCTGAAGATTTTTTGAGGATTCGTACCCCTCTAAATTCTCCATATTGTTCCATGCCCTCAACTGTCCTAGAAAAAGTTTTCATACCCTCCCCAATCCTAACCCACCCCGGTACCCAGAGTTATAAATGGCTGACCCCTAATAGCTTATCCTTTTGCCCGACAAGAAGTGTCTGCTCTGGAAGTCTCAGAAACTGGGGACTACAGAGCAGGCCCGTTATAGGCAAGCAGAAGTTTCCTGGAGAAGTGACTTTCCATGTTTGCGATAAAATCATGGGAAAAGTGTATATCTCAGAGGGAAGCTTTTCTTTTTCCTATAATTGTAAAGCTTTGTCTTGTAAAAGCCTTCTTATATTTGAAAGGACTAAACTAACAGTAATCGCCATTGTGGGGAACTGAAATATGACGGTGAAATGACTTCTATTTCTGTCAGCTACAAATTAGCTATGTCAAGCTAATTACGTAATGTCTGAGAGATTATTTTGGACATGAATGCTAGAGACAGATCCTCTCTTTCTCACTTCAACAGTAGCTCCTCAAAGCGTCGTTACATATTGCATTTCCAGCCCGTGAATTTCGTTCCACTTATTATTCATTATATTGTCAGCAGTAGTCAGCGTCAAATTTCATTCGATGTTCAATTTTCAGCAGAAGTCAGCTCTTGTTTTGATTGGGTAGATTTGAACTGACTACAGCTCCCGCCAGAGCTGATGCTGCTCGGAATGAGCCACGATTGACCAATACATCGCTGATTCTCAATAACGCTGTCATAAAAGGCAGACTACGTAATGTCGGCTTACTCCAGCTCCAGCGTAAGCTATGTACAGAGCAAGTGGGAAAGAACTGTGTGTTTACTTAGACTTACGACTAATTGGCGTATGAAGAAATGTATTTTACATGGTATTTTGAACCAAGCCTATACAGCAAGAAGCATAGCTATGTATGCAGGGATAATCATTACGTCACAAATGTAAAATCTGACTTCAGCTCTAGCATACTTCGCTGTAGTCTGGATCCGCGCCTGATAAGTATAGGCAGTAGTTCATGAAAGAGTTTGCCCATCTTAGCATGCATTGAAACAATGGCGGGGAATGCAAATTTCGTGAGTCATATGTTGCTGTAACTCTTTTCACATTTGGTATTCCGCAAATTTTATTGCATATTCTTAATGTACTCGATGAGTACTCTCATTTGATGAATTGTGAGGAAATTCGGTGATACGTCTTGTTACCATCCGCCAAGTTATTTTCTACTGTCTTAACTGGAAAAAACAACTAAAAACCGGAGCAATGTACACTTGAAATTGGACAGTAGAATACATTCTTGCCAGGAAGATGTTCCGCAAAAGTAACCTAGTAATAATCCATTGGATAGAATTTCAAATTTTGGCGCAAATATTAAACAAAACTATATTTTCCGTACATGATAACATGTACCATTACCCGTTCTAAATGGCTATAGAGAAATCTTTTAGAGAAATATTCTAGAGGACTTCAGGTTCAGGTTCAGGTTCATAATTTTAAGACTTCACAGAGCATTGTAAAAAATCTAGTCGAAGAGAAAGTAAGATAAGGTTTAAACACCAACCTCTTGCTGTATCGTTCGTCTGAATCCACGAGGGTCTCATCCCGCATGGCTCTTTTCTCTTGTTAGCATCCATTGGCAGATACTTGGCGAAAGGGATCATCACAACTATTTTTCACCGCCACTTATTCATTGTCTTCATCCTTCCGCTACTGACCCTAGATTTTCTACCAGGCAGGTGATCAATGTTCACATCAGACTGTTTCGGCCTTTTTGTTCGCAGTCCTAGGCAATTTCATTGTGCTTTCCAGAGGCTCAGCACTTTGCAGAGAGCTGAATAACTAGCGACCTTTTCTGTAATAAATACATGGACGTTCTAGCGTTCAGTCATCAGTCAGGGCGTATGAAGGACAGTACAGCATACCGCTTGACTTGACACAGTTCGTCCCCAAGCACTATGTAACTTTCCACAAATTTATCTCTCAAATCAAAGCCACAAGTTGCTACAAACAGCAAGGGCAGCACTCGTTCCCTGAATGCTACATCAAAATCAGTAATACTGCAGGAAGGACCAGGCAGCGATAGAGCGTACTGCATCATCTTTGCCTCGCTGCATCAGCTAGCTTCACCTTTGTCGACCTATGGCACATACACCACCACGAACAGAACACAAAAAGGGTAAGTGCCAAGTTTCCCAGCAATATAAGGACAGTGGAAGCACGAGGTTTACTCCCAGAAGGCCACGCTCCAGATAACAATTGGCATTTTCAGAGAACAAGAGATCCGCTATTATTAATAATGGTATCTGAGTGGAGATGACAGGGAGGTGTAACAGGAAGTCCAGAAGGACAAATCAGCCGATTCATATTGAGTTCGTGATAGCATGCATGACTTACAACATGACTTACTATGCATGAAACGCAGGCAAAGAACACCACGAAAAGGCGGAACGAATCATTGGTGCCTGCACCTAAGATCCTCTACCCATTCGTGCAGATATTAGGGTTTTTGAGGGGACGGCTAATCCTGGTTAATCGAGACACGCATAATCAAGGAAGTACTGTAAAAGTGTGGATAGGTAACTTGTCCATACTTTTACAGTACTTCCTTGATTAAGTGTGTCTCGATTAGTTTAGGGAGCATATAAAAGAGAGCTTTAAACTGTCCTTACAGCAGCGATTATCAGCCGGAAGTAAGCCATCGCCATTCCCATTGAAGTGACCAGTTACATCGCATAGGTTTAAGGACTGCGAGGAGATGTGTTTTCGAAATAAAAGATATAATTTGCGTTTACCTATTACTTAGCATAGACCCAGAAGGGAGAAAGCAAGAAAGGGAAGGTGCTAGGGGGGTAGTTTTCGAAAAAGATCAATCTATTATCATTTTCAAACGGTTGTGAACGAAATGGAACCATTGATATACTTCTACATCGCCTCTAGTGTGAACCGGGCTTAAATGATAAGGACTGTATTTATGTTTATGCAGAAAGAGTATTCTTGTACTTCGTACAGTTCACTGAGGAATTTCACAAATTAAATCGGTCTTAAGTTCTCATACTAGTGTGAATAGTTGTTCTATTAGTCATTGCTCCGAGCCCCTGTTGCTGTATCAACTAAATCTTTCTGGTTCTTCATTTTTCATCCATTGACGAAACGTAACATCTTATCTCAAGATGCCATTGGGAAAATTCCTTTGCTACCCGTAAAGAAAGATAAGTCCAGTTATGTTACCCGACCCAAATTTTTAGCGTCCCCCCCCCACTGCATGGCAATAAACAGTAGAATGCTTTGTTTGCAAGAAGGGTTTGAGCAGGCAGGGAATATGTCAACATTAGCACTTAAAGCCTGGTTCTCATATGTCATAACGATCGTAAATATCGGGGATTTTTCCGATCCCGATTCTTATGATATATGAGAACGAGCAAAATGAAGCATCCCAGTCTGTCCCCGACGATCCCAGTTCCATGTCATAAGAATCATAAGAATCGTAAGAATAGGAAGCGTTTCTATTTTTTATGATGCGTTCCCGACAATCTCCGATCGACTGGGATTCTTACGACATATGTGAACAGGGATATCGCAAGGATCATAATTGTCATTAAAATCTGGAATCGGAAAAATTCCCGATCTTTACGATTCTTGGGACATATGAGAACCAGGCTTAAGAATCGTAAGAATAGGAAGCGTTTTTATTTTTTATGATGCGTCCCCGACAATCTCCGATCGACTGGGATTCTTACGAGATATGTGAACAGGGCTATCACAAGGATCATAAGTCTGGAATCGGAAAAATCCCCGATCTTTACGATTCTTGGGACATATGAGAACCAGGCTTAAGAATCGTAAGAATCGTAAGAATAGGAAGCGTTTTTATTTTTTATGATGCGTCCCCGACAATCTCTGATCAACTGGGATTCTAACGACATATGTGAACTGGACTATTGCAAGGATAATAGTATCGCTAAAATGTGGAATCAGAAAATCTCTGAGTTTTACGATTTCTGGGACATTTGAAAGCTATGCTTCACAGATTCCCAATCAACTGTCTTGCATGATTTGACTGGGGTGACATTTGTAAGTGTTGTTGATGAGAGTTTAGTACCAAAGTAATCTTTAAGATTTACATTTGTGAAACAATGCCAGGTTAATCATTCTTCTAAATTAGCTTGAAGTAAATCTTCCCAAAGTGTAATCAAGATGTCCCGTCAAACAATATTGCCTCTCTCAATTGTTTCACTTCACCATTTGGATTTTTGATGGTCTCAGTCTCCTTCGGAGGGTAGGCCTAAAGTAGCAACTACCAATACCATGATTGGTTATTATTCAAAGCCATCACACAACCGCAGATTCCCGCAATAATAAAGCAAATCTTTCTCTCAAAGTAGCTGCGTCCAATACTATGATTGGTTATTTTTCAAAGAAATTGCAGAACCGCAGATGCCCCGGAATTTCTCAAAACTTACATATCTGAACATAGAAGAATGCCAGCTCATTTTAACCACTCTAGCATTTGCTATCGTAAATAAGATGGCCATCTAACTCAAATACAATCTGAGCAAATTAATGGGGGGGGCACATCCCTGTCCAGCCCCACCACTACCTATGGACCTGCACTATCGGATGCTTAATACAAGGGGTTTCTTAATAGTTGGGGGTGGGAACGTTTTTCAATAACTAATTAACTTACTAAAAATAATAAGAGGGGTCTCAATAAGGTCATAGTAAGGACTTGGGGGGTGGGAAGAAACCTGAAATATTAATAAACATCCTCCGTTTATTATGCATCCGAGATTGATATAGTGAGGATGCAAAACGAAGGGCACTTTCTTGTTCATTCACTCTCCATCATAACCCGTTAAACAATTTTGACAATAGCATTACATTCATATTCCATCAATAATATCGACCTATCACAAAGGTTCTTACGCTTGAGTACCGAAAAAACTGGGTGGGAGGAAATTGTAATACAGTTACTTGTAGATTCTGCTTTTAGTTTAGATTTTAGCTTACTCATACCCTAGATTACTTTAGTTCAGCTCATCGTGTGCAGTCTAGAGTAGAACACCCCACTAGTTTGCGCACCGCGTCTAAAGCCTGGTATCCATATAGTCGTTGAGGGTCGTTGACGGTCTTTCCTAAAGCTTAAAGACTGTCAGCGACCCACAACGACTATATGGAAACAACCCAATAGTCATTTTAATCACATTAACGACTGAGTCGTTGAGGGTCGCTGAGATAGAACTAACTTCTATCTCAGCGACCCGCAACGACTGACAAAACCTGTCATCGACCCAAAAAAAGCTCAATATCACCCGTGACGGCGGACAAGCAACATCATACCAAGTTAGGGAACTTAAACATGTGTGATTTTATGCCCGAGATTCACGTATTATTACCTATATAGTGAATTAAGCAAACATTTTTTTCAATCCTGCAGACGTAGCAAAGAATTTTTCAGTCTTTGTGTTCTTATCTTTCTCGTCTGAATGAATTTAATGTCACAAATGAATAGACCAGCAACAAAAAGTCCTTGCCTGTTTCTGTCATGCTTGACAATTTTCTTTGTGGTGCCAGTTGCTTGACAGGCCTAGAGCGCGCTGCAACTCTGACATACTTTGAACGACCCACAACGACCCTCGACGACCCTCAACGACCCTCAAAGACTCTCAAAGACTATATGGAAATGCACCTATGTCAGCGACCCACAATGACTGAAAAAGACTGTCAACGACCCTCAACGACTATATGGATACCAGGCTTAATTAATGTTTTTCCGTCGTCTACGTCATTCATTTATTAGCATAAGTTGTTTAAGTATACCGCCACAGTTTAATTAGGCTTAATAGCGATTTGATGCCAAGCAAGCACTGCGTGTGTGTGCCACCCAGTACTCCGCTCTAATGTATATATTTGGCATCCGGCATTAGAGGGGAGGCAGTCAGATAGTCGAAGAGTCAGAGAGTAAGACTCACAGTAGGGTTTAGATTCTGAATCCAGTGACTTGGTCAACTAGAGTTTGACTTTGAGAAAAGTTTAACACTAGGAAGGCCTACACGTGGTGCTTGTAAAAGACCCGTAGTCATATGTACGAGAATGCGTATTTGTCTGTGGTGCTCCTGCCGTAAACGAAAGAGAAGTTTACAAAATGAATGGGGGCAATTGGCAAATTCTTTTGAAACATAGTGTTAGGGGTTTGGAACAACTAGAAGTTAGAAAATAGAAAGCACGGATATTCCTACGAACTACTAAGAAATCTATAGTTGTTTTTATAAGGAATTACTTAAGGCAGCTTACTAAGGCGTCAGTCATTTATAACTCTGGGTAGTAGGGCGGGCTAGAATTGGGTAGGGCATGAAAACTTTTTCAAGGATACATGGGGGGTATGAAACTTTGTAGAGAATTTTTGAGGGGTATGAAATCCTTTAGAGACAAAATCTAAAGAAAATCAACTCAATGACTTGCAAAAGTCTATTGATCACTGTACACGTATCTAGTTGTCTGAGTTAATCCAATAGCAATTTTTCTCTGATTTAAGTTTTCTATGGCATACTGTGTTATTGTAGTACTCTTATTAGCATTCATTGCAGCTGTTTGATCAAATCACATTTCAAGAATAAATCAACTTTTTCATGAAAATTTGTGTATGCCTTATACAAAGAAATCTCACAAATAATGGTATTTACAACATTGTGAACAAAGGTTTTCCATGCAATATTTCCCAGCTAGTAGTTTTGCAGAGCACATTTTATATATGTGATCTTTCAAGTAGATGATAGTGGCAATTGCGACTTTAAAAGTCGCCCTGAAATCCTAACAGGGTAGATAGCAAGTGGGGTGTGGAACTTCTTACTTATTTTTCAATAGGGTATGAAAACATTTAGACAAAAATTGAAGGGGTATAAACATTTGGCCATTTTTTAAATTCTAACCAGCCCCGGTACCCAGAGTTACAAATGTCTGACACCTAAACAAAACAACTTTTATAGCCTAAAATGCCTAATATGCTAGAGTTAAATCCAATATCTTGAATTTTATAACTTTCATGTTATTATACTTACTAAATACCATAATTTGCAGAAAGTTGCATAAATTTGCACATTATCGGGCAAAGACTTTTACCACTTTGTAAGGAGCATACTAAAGAGAAGTTCCCCAGGGAACTTTTAATTTTAGACACTTTTTATAAAACCAAACAGTCACGAAATAGGACGGTTGTTCCATTCATCGATCCAGTCAAAACTTTCATAGATTGTTTGGTATGCTTGTGTTAAGTCCTTTGCTTTTCTTTGATCTTACGTTACTGCCAAAATTAAAGGCAAAATTCCATATTTCAATGTTTTCCTTGTGTCTGCGCCATTTCTCATGCAGTACTTGTTTGCCGAAAATTAAGAAACTGTTAAGTAACTTTTAGAACTACATATTGATTATTGGAAGCCCAAAGTAAGGAACTGTTAGAACTTAGGTTCTTTATCAACAAAGGTTTTTACTTCACACTTTGATTGGAAGAGGAAAATACCGAGATGTAGAATAGATCAAATATTTAGGCCGGGGTGATGATGGCCTAACAATACGTGCTTTGGGGTAAGGGGGTACCTCCAATGCGTACTTAAGCGTACAAAGGGGGAGTGGGTGGATCTAACATCCATGAAAATTCATCATGAAAGTAAGGCCTAACGATTAGATTTTTCTCTCGACTTTTTAGCAAGTTCCTTAGGGACCGGCGAATGAATTCTAGGGGAGGGGGTGAAAGACATCTGGGAAGGGGGACCAAAATTCTGCACACTCAGAGGGCGGGGGGATGACAAATAAAGAGCATGTCAAGAGATGGACTATGAAGTTTCTTCTGAAATCCTGGAGTGGGGATCAAAATACTTACATAAATCTGAGAGGGGGGACGAAAATTCCATCAAATATATCATAATGTCTTCCACCCCCTCCCCAGAAGTAATTAATGACCCGTCCCTTATAACAAATGTTTCTTATAAAAATGCCTCTGTCATTTATTGAATACTTTTCTGAATAGTCTCTTAGGAAATGAGCAAATGAGAATGGTCGCTGGACAAAACACAGTTTCACTGAAAAATCTTTAATCAGCAAAGTATGGTACCTTCTCGCTCCTCTACTATACGTGTACGTGTACTTGTACGTGTACGTGTACTTGTACGTGTACGTGTAGTATTCTGAGCCAATGTTCTACACGCGGTTTTATAAAAGGCAGGATATTTGGGCACAGCTTCTCTACATATAACTGTTTGACACGTGCTAATAAATGTATACACATATCTAATTAACACTTCGATACACTCCCACGGGTGGTTTCACTTTAGCGACCAAACAAGCAAACAAAACAACTTGATTACATGAAGTTCGAATATCGTAAAACATCCAAAGGTAGGGAGTGGTAAGTTTTACTCCTGGGTACCGGGGCGGATGATTTTTTCCAGGGGTATGAAACTTTTTGCCATCATTCAGTGGGGGTATGAAACTTGTGCGGAACAGTCTTATGGGGTACGAAACTATTTTCATAGGAAAAATTAATGTTAAGTTTTAAAGATATTCATTGACATCTAAAACAAAATGTAACAGCATTTAAGACTTAGTACACAGCATACACATAAAAGTTCTCAAATACTGTTACTTTTTGTTTGAAGAAAATGATGCAAAGAAGGTTTGTTTGCTCTCATTAATGTGTCTCTGCTGCTTGCGTTGTGTTTTCTTCATAGTAATGTCCCTTGATTTCAAAAGATTTTGTTCCATCCTCTCCACTGCTTGTTCTGCTTTTAAAAGGCTCCCATCAAACTCAGCAAAAATACCATTTTCCAACAACAAGTTCAGGCCCCTTAAGTGCAACTTTGGCAATAACTTGTCAAAACCTCCTTTAATTAAATCATGCTTCTCAATAGAGAAGCTAAAGTCAGTAATACGCATTGTCCATATATCTTCACATAACATTTATCTTTCCTTGTCTCGTCTTACAATTTCGTTGATTACAGCTGCATTTCTGCGCGGTCGGGATGGTACTAAATTCCCTATTGGGGGCTGCTGCAATGATAAGGGTGGTGCTGGCTGCGTAGGCGTCGTTGGCTGCGTAGGCGCTCCAGGCTGCGCTTGTTTCGCTTGCAAATGCGTGGATGCAGTGGATTGAATACGCTTACTGCAAATTTCTACTGCAATAAATGCTTTAATGATCTTTGTAACACTTTTTTACCGTTGCCTGAACTTGCCTCTACCCTAGCAGCTATTGCCGATCCATCATTTCCGATTAGTAATCCAATAATTCTTCCAATGCTACAGAAGGCCCTCTTAACCTGCTCATTCCTAATAACAACAATGTCATTCTCATGAATAGTTGGATTTTTTAGAAGGGTTGTTCCTACATTTCGGTCGATACACTTCCATTACTTCTAATAAATATTGTTTTTCCATATCACGGCAAAATTGCTCAGTAGCCTACGATTATATTTTGAGCGTTTTGACAAACTTTTGTACGCATTACAAATTTCGAAATAAGCATCATTGGGTAACCTGTTTAAATTTCTTCCATTTATTAGATGTGATGTTGCGTAGTACGGTGACCCACAAGGGCCACGTCACATTTTCCTGTTATCTAACGCAAACATTCTTTTTCAGATCGACAACCATTCTGGCATGTCCTACATTTCCTTTGACATTTACTGCACACATACTTTCTTTCACATCGACGGTACACGCATTGTTCCATATATGCGGCAATCTTTCTTTCACATTGATGGCACACACATTGGTTCATATACAAGACAATCTTTCTTTCATATCCACGGCAACTTTCTCTTGTCTTCACGGCACACTTTCATTTTGTTTCACACTCACGGCAAGCATTCTGTGAATCACAGTATCCTAGTCTGTTTTCTTTCCTGTTTGCTGTGCCTACCGAGTACCAATGTTCTCACACTTTTCTGGAGAAATGTCGAACTGGCATTTTTTTTGTCATGTAGTCTACTTTTAAGTCCCAAATAGACAGGAGGAGGTTGGAATAGCAGGGGGTT
Organism: Mastigias papua; assembly: GCA_964019165.1. Taxonomy (NCBI): domain Eukaryota; kingdom Metazoa; phylum Cnidaria; class Scyphozoa; order Rhizostomeae; family Mastigiidae; genus Mastigias; species Mastigias papua. The sequence goes on along the minus strand of OZ025271.1, from coordinate 1,336,132 downwards.
GGACATTTCCTTAAGGGGCCATTCACAAAGGACGTCCGAGCACAAGGGGGGGAGGGGGGTCTGGTGAAATAGGACGAACTTGGACATAGGGGGAGGGGGTGTGTGCGCATTGCGGACGTCCAGGTGTTCAGAATGTTACAACAAGACATTTTTACTACGGTCCTAGTTTGGATTGATCCTATCATCCAAGTATATGTTATTGCATTGGTGATTTATTGCGTCCTGGATAGCCAAAATTCATGCCAAGCGATGGCCAATGATTTATGAAGCAGCCATTCACAGAGACTGACGTCCCAGACGACAAGTGAAGCATCGCACAACTTGTTCCATTCTTTGCATATTCTGTTTAGCTAGACATTGCCATATGACAATATATATATATATATATATATATATATATATATATATATATATATATATATATATATATATATATATATATATATATATATATATATATATATATATATATATATATATATATATATATATATATGTTTAAATCATGTTTGGCATGAAATAGATGGACGTCCAAGGGGGGAGGGGGGTGGTTGGAAACGGACAATATCGGACAATAGGGGGGAGGGGGGTCCAAAAATTCAACTTTTTAACGGACGTCCTTTGTTAATTAACCTTAAAAGCCAACAAACGAGAGGTTAGGAATACACGGGGAGGGTAGAAAACTTTTCTGATTATAATAGCTATGAATGGGTTTCACAAGTCGTTTCAACACTACACAAGAGGATTTATCAAAGCGCGATTTATCACATTATTCCAAACTCGATTGACGTAGAGACCGAAAAGATTAAGAATAAACAGACTAAAGATGTTTTGGGTGGATTTGTTTTCAAACAATTACTGGGCTCTTTTTTATAAGAAACAGGTTTATAAGAAACCTAGTAAGACTTAAGAAACTTCAAGAACTACAAGGAAGATGTTTCCCGCTACGGACATGAAACAATGCGTGTGCTGTGAATGTGAAAGAAAGATTGCCGCGTATATGGAACAATGCGTGTGCCGTCGATGTGAAAGAAAGATTGCCGCGTATATGGAACAAAGCGTGTGCCGTGAATGTGACAGAAAGATTGCCGCGTATATGGAACAAAGCGTGTACCGTCGATGTGACAGGGAGATTGCCGCGTATATGGAACAAAGCGTGTACCGTCGATGTGACAGGAAGATTGCCGCGTATATGGAACAAAGCGTGTACCGTCGATGTGACAGGAAGATTGCCGCGTATATGGAACAAAGCGTGTACCGTCGATGTGACAGGAAGATTGCCGCGTATATGGAACAATGCGTGTGCCGTGAATGTGACAGAAAGATTGCCGTGGATACGAAACAATATCTGTTCCGTGAATGTGAAAGAAAGTGTGTGAAGTGAATGTCAGGGACCGCAGAGCAGTCTGAAAGTGGGGGGGGGGCTAAAATTTAGCGAAGTGGCTATATTACTCTATTATTGACGTCACGATTTAACAAAAAAGTAATCCCTGCAGCACAATACTAGTGCTCAATTCAAATGCCCCCTTTGAGTACCGGAAAAACTACAGTAATCAATCATTAGCGAATTCTTTTGACCTCTTTAAAACATTATTGTTTATTTTCGAAAAAAGTGGGGGCTATAGCCCCCCAGCCCCCCCTATTCCGCGGTGCCTGAATGTCATAGAAAAAGTAAAACTAGACAGAAATGTTGTCGTTCTGAAAAAGAATATTTGAAGTACGTAATAGGAAAACGAGCCATGGCCATCGTAGGTCACCGTATATGAGAGATTTCGGCCCCGTTTGTAACTTTACCCGGGCTGAAACTTAAATCGATTACATGTGATGAAAGTTTAACCGGGCTGAGATTTTAATGGCAGCTGAAATAATTTAATGGCTTGTTTACATGGAGGTAGGTTAACCCTCCTACGAGGGTCACCCTAGCAGATTAGCCAAAACATAGCCCTACTTTATATACAAACTATGGACAAGCTAGTGTCACTCTAGGAGTAGGGCCAACATACTGGTTTTTTTGCAACTGTCATTGTTTTTCGTACAGTTCATTTAAGCCTGTCTAATGATATTGTTGGCACTTCTATGTCACTGAAAGCTTCGTAAACATTGAAATAGCAAATAAATGTCATGTGGCGTTGCAATTATCATGTTTGGCTTTGTTACCATTCTTATCCGCTCTTGAATTGCCTTCTGACACTTCCTCTGCCACATTAAGTCGAATGGAGGTCGACTGGGATAGCCCCCTAGGAGGGTCACCCTACGTAGATAGCAGGGTGATCCTACCCCTAGGGTGACCCTACCCCTAGGGTGACCCTTCCCCTAGGGTGACCCTTCCCCTAGGATGACCCCAACCTGACATGTAAGCGCAAGGATGAAAAACAATTAAGGGTGACCCTACCTCCATGTAAACAGGCCCTCAGTTCGCCCCGATCTGAAAAATTCTGTTTACATGACAATTTCACGCCGGTTTGAGAAAGCGCTCAACTCACTCCGAACACTGGGGTTTGAATAGACCCGAATTGAGTTGAATGGTCCATAAAGTTCAAACTGGTCTGGAAATCTCCATGCAAAAGGCACTGTTACTATAGCTGTGAATGATATTGACTGTCTGCCAAAATCAACATACCATCAGTGTTAATCCCAACTTGCAAACAAGTTTACTTGATATTAACCCTGACAGCAATAATGCGGAGACAATAACTCAAATAATGGCAGTAGTGGTATCAAATTCTCACATAAAGTCAATCTAGACTTGGCACTCCCATCGAAGACAACTCTGGCTTTTGCTCTGTCATGATTCTTCCTGATTACTCAACGATGAGCCAGGAAATGGCTTCCAACTCTGAAAATGGCAGCTTCGTGTTACAATTTATTACTATGATGAAGACAAAATGAGAGATCTGCGTTATTTCAATTTTATTTATGATGGCTTCAGTGACGTATCTTAATCATTTTTAGTTGGGGGAAGTTTAAGCCTGCTTCTCATTTGTATGGTGGCCAACCGCTATCATGCTGTCATAAAGCGAATACACGTTCCCAAATTACTCTCATAAAGCGATGCCACGTTCCACAAACTCTCCCTTCTATCCTCCATCTACTTTCTCACTCTGCTCTCAACTGTTACCCCAAGATACAATTCTACATATAAAAGTCGGACCCAGTCCACTACAAATGTCTCTGATATAACATCAGCTATTCTACAATGCTACTTTGCAAATCTATTTTCATGTTTGATTCCAAAATAATTGTTTAAAATGCACTTCTCACATCTTTGTTACGTCAGAAGCTGGTTCATATCCCTTACTAAATTAACATAAATATTCAATTCGAATCTCAGTTTGAACTACGGTACTCGCTTTTACTTTGATATCTTAACTTTGAACATTAAAGTTGATGTTGTCCCATTGGTATCAACCTGGATGTCAACCTTGGCCAGTACCTTCACAGGGGTCTATATGTTCACCTCTCGCCATTTCACTAGGTCAATAAAATTCCTATATGAAAGCAAAGATACTCTTCTCAGAAGAAACCTATTATTATCCTCAATTCGTTTGAAGCCACACAGGTCACTGGCTCGAACATTGCAGTGTCACTTGCACTCAGAGGTGCTGTGGAAGGGAGCCGGCTCGGGAGGTTAGCCCCTTTTGTTAGAATGAAGAGAGTTTTGGGAGGCTCAGCCCCCTTTCAGTTATCTTAAACTAGTTTGGTGAACTTCTGGCTTGGTAGTACGAACCAACCCTGTGCTACGGTTTTATGAATATTTTGCCTAAATTGTGTACCATGTGTAAAACTTTGTGCCGTAAATCCTCGACTTAGCCCCCTGGGGGCTTATTTATTTTTGATGTTTTTTGGGCGGGGGCTTATTCGAGGGGGGGGCTTATAAAATTATTTGACAAATGCTGTATAAAAAGCTCATTGTCAAAGCTCCTTTTCTCCATACTATTACAAGAACAGTATAAATTTGAGCATTAGTCTTTATGAAAGTCTTCATCATCATCAGGGGTGAGGGCTTATTCGAGGGGGGCTTATTAACAATTTGAAGTTCTAGCATGGGGGCTTATTCGAGGGGGGCTAATTTGAGGATTTACGGTATGCATTCAAATTTGAACAGCCTGGTGACGTCATGGGTGTGATCTAAAGAATGGTCTGCAGCTCAACCCCCATTGTTAGCTCTTTAGTATGCCACGCCTGTTTTCACTGACACGGTTTGAATCAACAGAGTATAAATGATCTGGGCATGTGGTACGAACTCATGATACTCTTAACAGCCAATCTTTGACAGTTACCCTTTCTGCAGGTGCTTTATTAATGGATCTATCAAAAGCCTTCGACTGCATAGACCATGAATTGCTGATAGCAAAATTGCATGCCTATGGTTTTGGTAGAGGTGCTTTACTTATGATTCACAGCTATTTGTCACAAAGGAGACAACGAGTTAAAATTAATGGGTCGTTTAGCACTTGGAAAGTAGTTCAAAAAGGAGTCCCGCAGGGGTCAGTGTTAGGGCCTCTTCTATTTAACGTGTATATTAATGACCTTTTTCTTCTGATGAATAGAGCCGAAATATGCAACTATGCAGACGATACCACTCTCTATATATGCGACTCTGAGATCAACAATGTCATTGATGGGCTAGAGCAAGATGCCACCCATCTATCAACCTGGTATCCTGAAAACTATATGAAACTAAATGCGGACAAATGTCATTTTATGATATTTGGCGAGAAAAAAGATAAGATCAAATTACATGTAGGTAAGGCGGTAATAGAAGAAAGTGATGAAGAAACATTACTGGGAGTTATACTAGATACAAAACTTAACTTTAAGACTCATTTGCAAACTCTTTGTAAAAAGGCCAGCCAGAAACTGCATGCTCTATCTCGCATTTCAATTTTCATGGAACCCAAGAAATTAAAATTGATGATGAACACTTTCATAATGTCACAATTCAGCTACTGCCCTCTAATTTGGATGTTCCATGACAAAAATATTAAAAACAAGATAAACAGGATACAGGAAAGGGCTCTTCGAATCGCATACAAAGACAACAATTCTCCTTACGAGAAATTGTTAGAAAATGATAATTCGGTATCTATTCATCAGAAGAACCTACAGTTGCTTATGGTTGAAATTTACAAAACAAGGAATCACTTAAATCCTTCGTTTATGATGGATATTTTTAAAGAAAAGTCAATGCCGTATCAGCTAAGAAGCTCTAGCAATTTAAACCTACCAAAAGTGAGAACCACATGCTATGGTACAGATGCCGTAAGGTTCATGGGTCAAAGAGTATGGGCAAAATTACCCGTAGAAGTGAAAACTTCAGACTCTTTGACTATTTTTAAGAAACATCTTAAGACAACAAAATGCAAACATTGCAACTGTAGGATTTGCAAACCTTTTATATATGGTCTAGGTTATTTGTAAAATAATTTTATTATGTATTTCTTTTGTATACCTTTTTGCAAATAGTTGGCCTTAATTAGCTTTTATTTTTAGCTATTTCGAAAAGCCAACTTTAAATTAAAGTATTAATAATAATAATAATAATAATGACCCTACCCCTAGGGTGACCTTACCTGACATGTAAACGCAAGGATGAAAAACAATAAAGGGTGTCCATACCTCCATGTAAACAGGCCCTCAGTTCGCCCTGATCTGAAAAAATTCTGTTTACATGACAATTTCAGGCCGGTTTGAGAAAGCGCTCAACTCAGGCCACGTTCACATTACTCCGTTTTCATTTAGGTGCGTTTTTGCTCCCAAAAACGGGACTGTTTTTCTACCCTGTTCACACTACTCCGTTTTCAGACAGAAACGGATATCTATCACTTGGTGTTCACATTTGTCCTCAAAAAATTCTTTGTATTGACTCTATTAGTAGCGTTTTCAAATTGTTCCGTTTTTGGTGTTCACACTACAGAGTTGCGTTTTTGTTTATCATCGTTTTCATTTAGCTCCGTTTTTATCATCGTTTTCATTTAGCTCCGGTTTTGGTGTGGACTAATGTGAACGCAAAGCCAAAAACGGAGCTAAACAGTTGCATTTTTGTTCGAAAACGGAATAGTGTGAACGGGGCCTCACTGCGAACACTGGGGTTTGAATAGACCCGAACTGAGTTCAATCGGCCATAAAGTTCAAACAGGTCGGGAAATCTCCATGCAAAAGGCACTGGTAATATAGCAGTGAATGATATTGATTGTCCACTTTACTTCTGCCAAAATCAACATACCATCAGTGTTAATCCCAACTTGCAAACAAGTTTACTTGATATTAACCCTGACAGCAATAATGCGGAGACAATAACTCAAATAATGGCAGTAGTGGTATCAAATTCTCACATAAATTCAATCCAGACTTGGCACTCCCATCGAAGACAACTCTGGCTTTTGCTCTGTCATGATTCTTCCTGATTACTCAACGATGAGCCAGGAAATGGCTTCCAACTCTGAAAATGGCAGCTTCGTGTTACAATTTATTACTATGATGAAGACAAAATGAGAGATCTGCGTTATTTCAATTTTATTTATGATGGCTTCAGTGACGTATCTTAATCATTTTTAGTTGGGGGAAGTTTAAGCCTGCTTCTCATTTGTATGGTGGCCAACCGCTATCATGCTGTCATAAAGCGAATACACGTTCCCAAATTACTCTCATAAAGCGATGCCACATTCCACAAACTCTCCCTTCTATCCTCCATCTACTTTCTTCTCACTCTGCTCTCAACTGTTACCCCAAGATACAATTCTACATATAAAAGTCGGACCCAGTCCACTACAAATGTCTCTAATATAACATCAGCTATTCTACAATGCTACTTTGCAAATCTATTTTCATGTTTGATTCCAAAATAATTGCTTAAAATGCACTTCTCACATATTTGTTACGTCAGAAGCTGGTTCATATCCCTTACTAAATTAACATCAATATTCAATTCGAATCTCAGTTTGAACTACGGTACTCGCTTTTACTTTGATATCTTACCTTTGAAAATTAAAGTTGATGTTGCCCCATCGGTATCAACCTGGATGTCAACCTTGGCCAGTAACTTCACAGGGGTCTATATGTTCACCTCTCGCCATTTCATTAGGTCAATAAAATTCCTATATGAAAACAAAGATACTCTTCTCAGAAGAAACCTATTATTATCCTCAATTCGTTTGAAGCCACACAGGTCACTGGCTCGAACATTGCAGTGTCACTTGCACTCAGAGGTGCTTTGGAAGGGAGCCGGCTCGGGAGGCTAGCCCCTTTTGTTAGAATGAAGAGAGTTTTGGGAGGCTCAGCCCCCTTTCAGTTATCTTAAACTAGTTTGGTGAACTTCTGGCTTGGTAGTACGAACCAACCCTGTGCTACGGTTTTATGAATATTTTACATAAATTGTGTACCATTTGTAAAACTTTGTGCCGTAAATCCTCGAATTAGCCCCCTGGGGGCTTATTTATTTTTGATGCTTTTTGGGTGGGGGCTTATTCGAGGGGGGGCTTATAAAATTATTTGACAAATGCTGTATAAAAAGCTCATTGTCAAAGCTCCTTTTCTCCATACTATTACAAGAACAGTATAAATTTGAGCATTAGTCTTTATGAAAGTCTTCATCATCATCAGGGGTGAGGGCTTATTCGAGGGGGGCTTATTAACAATTTGAAGTTCTAGCATGGGGGCTTATTCGAGGGGGGCTAATTTGAGGATTTACGGTATGCATTCAAATTTGAACAGCCTGGTGACGTCATGGGTGTGATCTAAAGAATGGTCTGCAGCTCAACCCCCATTGTTAGCTCTTTAGTATGCCACGCCTGTTTTCACTGACACGGTTTGAATCAACAGAGTATAAATGATCTGGGCATGTGGTACGAACTCATGATACTCTTAACAGCCAATCTTTGACAGTTACCCTTTCTGCTGGATGAGATAAACTGCAATTGTTTACGTAATTATTTTCCACCATACACAAAAAAGGGAGAGTACTCATCTTTTTTCATACCCTTATATGTTCTCTTATCTTTCCTACCAGTCGTGTCTAATTCTTCATACAAGGAAAGCCCGGAATTTGAATATGTCTGTAATCATAAAATGCCTATGTTTCCTCTGTCAGAAGTAGGCTCATCTTGCGACACTTCCTCCCTGTTCTCTGTACCGTTCTCTCCTGGTTTTTAGCTTCTTTAGTTGTTACCTCGGAATAAGTAAATCATTATCATAGCACGAATCTAAGAGGATTACATGCTGGAAATTTCATGCTTTATTTTTTGGCAGCTATTATGATACTATCAAATGATGTTTCTGGACTCATAATTTTACTTTTCTTTGTTGCACTGAGGGAATCGTCGCTAAAGGGATCATAGATACCATAAATCCTCGATTTGGCCCCTCCCCTCAAAAAAGCTTCCTTCAATAAGCCTCCGTGCTAAAACTTCCAATTATTTATATAAGCCCCACCTTAGATCATAATGAAGTCTTTAATAAAAACTAATTCTTACATTTAGACTGTCTTTGTAATATTACGGAGAATAGGAGCTTTGAAAGTGAGCTTTTTATGCGACATTTGTCAAGCAATTTTTAAAGCTCCCCCCCGCCAATATGCCCCAAAAATCATACAAAATAAGTAAATCCCCAGGGAGCTAATTCGAAGACTTTCGAGGATTAGCGTCAAATTTTTAGATATTTTGACCCCTCCCTTCACACAATCAAACAAGGCCATCTCCATGAGAGCCCCCTTTTTAGTGATGAATGACGTCATCAACTTTAATCTACACCCACTGCGTGTTAGAACTAATTATGTAAGTGAAGAGGAACCAAACTAAGTTTCAAGTGAACAGAAACCAAGTTCATCAAGTTACAGTCAGTTTTCTATTGCTTAGTATCATTCATAGTTACAAATGAAAAGAGAATCATATCAAAGATTGTAGAGTTTATTTGGAGAGATTTGGAGAAAATCTTGCAATGCATTCGGCAAGAGGAAACCCCTCCTCTTTGTTGGAAAATATCGACTATCGACCATACCCCTACCTTCAAGTTCAAGACGTCATATATGTATAAATCCTAACGTGAGGAAATTAAAGTACTTGCGAACACTCGATAAAAGAAATGTAATTTAATCCTTGGACTCAGCGCTCATGGACATAGGTTGAAGATTTTCTAAAGTTTTGGAGATTTTTGTACAGATTTTTAAGGTTTTTTTTAAAGATTTAAAGATTTTTTGTAGATTTTGCAGATTTTGACAGATGTTTGGGACCTTTAAGGTTTTCAAAGATTTTTCAGATGTTTTAGAGATTTGTAAAGATTTTTCAGCAACGAGTACGAGATTTATTTGAGTGATTTGCCCCTCGTGTTTTGCAATATGGTCAATAAGGTAGAGATGGCAAGGATTGGTAATGTTTTCAAGTTTTAGATTTTTCATATTAAAATTTATGTATTTTCCTTGTAATGCATTGCACTCTTGTAGGAAAAATGCTACCGTGATTCTTGGAGCCTTTGAAGAATAGAATATTCCACAAAAATTTCGTGATGATTGTTACATTAATAGTGCAAACATCAACACATGAGCGAGTGATTCGAGGCTCAATCCTGTTTATCATTGCTTTAAAATGAAGTAAAATGTTAAACGTAGACAGTAATATATAAACTTGCCGGATAATGCAAATATAAGAGTATCTACATAAAAAATATTCCAATAATCAAAGGAATATAAAACAATATATGAACCTAACCATTGTTCATAGGAGACATAATAATTACATTGATATTAATCTAAACCCTTATTGTCGAGCCTACCTTTTAGAACACTTTCTGAGCACTTAATGAAAGAATACTCCATATGTGAGAATGCTGTGATAAAATATAAATAAAATTTTCCCAGAAAATAACACATGCAATAATTCAAGTAAAGTTCTGAAGTTTCATGTAATGTTCTTTGATTTACAAATAAAACGCCATCTCCACTTCATTTTTTTTAAGCTCTAAAGTATGCTATGAACAGGTTTTAGATTTTTTATATTAATAGCCGTTCAGCTCTTGTACTAACGATATTTTTCAAGTTGTATGACTGCGTTTAGCTTACGTTCATATTCTGTAAATGATTGTTATATCATCGTAAATTTCACTTTGGAATAATTCTTCCTGTGATGCTATGAATTATTTGCTCTATTCATTTTTATATGTGTGCCGTGAATGTGAAAGAAAGTGTATGAAGTGAATGTCATAGAAAAAGTAAGACAAGACAGAAAAGTTGTCGTCCTGAAAAAGAATATTTGAGGTAAGTAATAGGAAAATGTGCCGTGGGAATTGTGGGCCACCGTATATGAGAGATTACAGCCACTTTTGTAACTTTTCCCGGGCTGAAAATTAAATCGATTATATGTGATGAAAGTTTAACCTGGCTGAGACATTAATGGCAGCTGAAATAGTTTAAGGGCCTGTTTACATGGAGGTAGGGTCACCATCCTTGGAAGGCCACCCTACCAGGGGTTATCAAACTAGGGGTTATTATGATCTTATGCAAGTCAAAATTTCATTTTAAAAAGGACTAAATCAAGTATTCAAGCTTTAATTATTTTCAGCTTTGACCAAAATATCTGAAGGAGTAATTCATCCTAAGGTGCCCCTGGAAATGAATTTTGGAAATAAATATATTTAAGATTATCATCAACTCACAAAATTAACCGAAATGAGCATCTGAGGATTTATAGGGTCAAATACACAAAAACAGTCATTTTGGAATATTGCTTCCTTAAGAGCTATGAGTAGGCGATTGGAAGCATTTGAAATGTGGTCCTATAGGCGAATGTTAAGGATATCATACACTGAGCATAAGACGAATGAAGAGGTGTTGGGCAGGATGAAGATAGAGACTACTGATTGATAGTATCAGAAAAAGGAAGGCCAAATATTTCGGGCATATGGTAAGACAGAATGGGCTACAGAGACCTTTATTAGGAGGGAAAATAAATGGAAAAAGGGAAAAGGAAGGCCAAGAATTACATGGGCAACTAACATCAAGGACTGGACAGGAAAGACTTATGGCGAATGCGTGAGAGCTGTGGAGAACAGACAAGAATGGAGGTCCATAACAGCCAACCTGCTGGGAGCAGATGGCACAAGATGATGATGATGAAGAGCTCCAAAGATTTTGGTCACATGTTTCTGAGGCAGAACGATAAGGTGTCCGAGAATTTCAAGTCCAAATGTCAAATTTTGACAAAGTTATTTTTACAAAAGTGTTTGTTTGAAAATCTTGAAAGCGCGCTTTGGAACATTCTAAATAAACACTGACATACATCCTACAGTTGACTCAGAGCTTTATTATAATGATTTCTTCACATAACAGAGATGAGCGACTCTTCTTTTATATTAGTAAGATGCCCTCGGGCGCTCACTTAAAGGTCAGTCGGCAGTCTTGCATAATGATGCATACACTTTCTAAAACACATATTGACTTGAAGTGTACTGTCCTTGTTAGTTTGAGGAGAACTGACAACATTACCACTTCTCTTCTTTTGCTTTTCATGGACTAGTTGTCCATAGCGAAACATCCAATGTTCTCTTGTATATTGTCTAATGTTTAAATTCCCTACACCCATAATCTAAGAAAAATTTTGAAACAAAATTCAGCCTCAAAATTTTGGAAAAATAAAGAACAGTCCGTCTGAACCTCAGTTTTACTGGTTGTTATAAAAAAGGAGTGTGAGCAATTTTACACCGGATGGCTATGGAAATAACGACTTGAAACAGCTTTATAGCTATTGCAGCAATAATATATAACTAAACCCCACAGATAATAAAACAATGTAAGTATCTCTCCAAATCAACTTCACTATAAACGATGCTGATCCAACCCATGCTCCACTTACTCTCTCATCCATTCTCTCCCTACTTTCCCTCTAACATTCCAAGATACACTTCTCTATACGAAACTCGGACCCAGTCCACTACAAATGTCTCTAGTATCACTTCTAACATTCTACACAGCGATATTCTAGCTGACTATTGCCATGGTATTCATAGCATTTTTAACATATTTTTACTGGGGGGGGGGCAAACTCTCAGAAAGGGGTGTGATGCTAGGACAAAAAGCCTAATTTGAAATAAGGTTGATACATGTAGTATATTGAAACAATGTTCATAAATATCAAGTTGTAATGTAAAAACGTTTGGAGATGAAATCTCTAGTTCTGTAATTGCTACAATAACGTACTGTTCGTGTATTATACAGTTTCCTAATGTTATGCAAAAATGTTATTGTGGTTCATTCTTTTACCGATGAAACTCGAGGGGTCCCATTCTTTGCAACATGATGATAGCACTAGTTGTTTGACAACATAGCTGAGAGCCTATAAAAAAGGGATATTTTTCTGGGGTCAAAAGCCTCTTCACTCGGGGGCAAAGTTGAGAACTGGGGGGGGCATTTGCCTCCCCTCAGATTGTATGTTAAGAAAGGCCCTGATGGTATTGCTCATTATTGCCATGTTCACTACACAGCGCCACGATTTTATACCTAAAGGGATGATAACTTCGTTTTGTGAGGAAGGGGAAAGCACCATGGTTGAGTTCAACACGGGGAGAACAGTTTTAGATTTTACCCGCGCGAATGGTTAACAAACATATCCAAGGCTTTTAGTATGGTTTTCAGGAACGGTTCCAAGATGAATCTACAAAACAAATTCAATTAGAGAAGAAATGCAAACTTATCAAACTAAAACGAAGAACCAAAAACTCCACCTGTCTATCTTCAATTTTTGTTATGTAGAACCTAGCTCAAAGCCTACTTCCAAAAGTTCCTTAGTTGTGGACCTCCAATGATCAACTTGTAGTACTTAATTTCCGTTAATACTCTCTTACTTTTGTCTGCACATTTAGTGTCAAAAAGCTGGCAAAGATACAAGACAAACATTGAAATTCTGAATTGTTTCTTTAACTGTGGCAATGACATAACAAAAAGCACACAGAAAGTCAATGAAACATTTGATGCAAGAGTAACAATCAATCTATTCCGGTTTTGGCTGCAAGTGGATGGAACCAGCTTCTTAATTCTCGACTGTTTGCAACTATAAAAGGTATTCAAATTGAACTGTTCTTTACGGAATTTCCCCTTAGTAGTATAAGTTATTTACATATTTATGTGTTCCTTATAAAGTGGTTTCCTATAAAAACCGATCTTTGATAAATTAGCATAGTGGACAAATCTTGATTGGCTGTTAGCGCGATCCCCAATTTGGGAATCTTCTGCCTTATTGACCAATCAGAAGACCAGAATCTCCAATTTTACTACACTTCCTTAAAAAGGCCCGGTGTAAAATCTGTTAAGACTTATCCGAAATAATTCGCGATTCACTACACAGAATACTTTATTTACCTATTATTTTACTGTTACTAGCAATTATCATCCAAATTTTTGCCAACCAAAGTGCCTTATTGTTATTAGTAATTACACGCTTCTTTATAAGAACATCTAATTTTCGCTGAGCTTTACTGTTTTTAATGTTTTTAACTTGAGCCTAAGAACACTCTTAACATAATCTTAAATTTTACTCATACCCGTGCATTCATACTCGTATAGATTCAGTGGTGTAGAAGGGGGGAGCACAGGGGGAGCAGCCCCCCCCTTCACACTCAGTTAGTGTCTTGCTCATAAAATGGCATTAACATAAAACATGTTTGTAAAATTAGGTAACAGTATTATAGCTGTATGACAAGTGTTATAGCTTTCATCGCCAGGCCACTCTCTCAGTTTCTTATATGACTATTTGGACAAAATTCTTAGCTATTTATAAAAACTCGGGTATGCCAAGAGCCCCCCATCTATAAATGTACTTCTACACCACTGTATAGATTATGCTCTCTTAGTGAATGTATGAAACTTGAAATTCCCAAAGACTTACCAAGGATGATCATAGCATAATGACTCCAATACCGGATAACTGAAATTCATATTTGTTGTTTTTCTAAAGGAAATTCAATTAGGTAAAATATCTAACTCTTGATAAAGCTTAAGCCTTGCAGTATTCTTTATTCTTTAATATAAGCAATTTTGAGCCTTGTACAGAGGCTATCTTTTGTGGTCCTCTCTACCGAAAGAAGTAAAAAATTCTAGTACTCTATCTGAGTTAAAGATACGTTTAAAATCGTGGGATGGAAATATTTGCAACTACAGGTTGTGTAAAGTTTTTATATTAGAAGTAGGATTCTTGTAAATAAGTATCGTTGCAAATAGGGTTTATCTATTTTACCTTATAAAAACTCCAGATCCCTAAGCATAGGACTGAACGCTGTAAAAAAAGCTTTCATTGCTCAGCTCTTAAGGACTGGAATAATACGCCTACTAATATACGTGAGTACCCTTAAAAATACCCTTAAATACCCTTAAAAAGCAATTGAATTTGTATATGAAGAACAAGACATGAATAAACACGACCCCCTGGAAAAGCAGCTTTACAATAAATAGGTTTACTTATGTTTTTTGTCTATTTAATGATTGCTTTTATTATACATAAGTTAGTTTGTAATTCTTTTTGTTAAGTTGAAGGGTTGCATTGTGCATAAAAATTATGAAATGAAATGAAAAATGAAATGAAATGAAATCTTTTCTATTAACTTACTGAAAGTGCAATAGAAGTTAGCCTTAATTAGCATTAATATACTATGTTTTCTGTGTATTTTAGAAGCCAACTGTAAAGAATTTATATACATGCATACATACATACAGCCTTGATCAATATGACCTATAATCTTATAACCTAATTTATATTCTATATTCTATATTACCTATATTCTATATTCTATAATATGACCTATAGTCTTATTACCTATATTCTTATAAAGAACGTGTATATTGTATTATTTCATTTTCATTTAAAAATTCAGGTTACAGAGTGTACAAAACAAAATTGATCTACGAAGCTGACCTAACGCAGTCAAGCTTAACATCTTCGGTAAGCTAACAGAACCTGACTGAGCCGCTTGGCCACTTACCCCATGACGTTCATCAGAGGAACCTGCAATTGTTCATGATATAGATTTAGGCCTAGTTTATACAGCGCATAAATTAAGAGCGCAACGAATTAAATTGGAGCATTCAGCATCAATTTAAACCGCTGATAATGCGCTGTATGACACTATTTTTTCTATCTTTATTTTATAATATCTATACTGGGTAAAACATTCAGTTTTACTGTTTCACAATGTACCCTGTTTAAAATAAAAACTAGCAAAACGAAGAGAAACTATCTAAATTTAAACGTAAATCTAAAATAAGATAAAATAAATAATCTACAATATAAGAGAGAATAAAGTGATATAAAACGATATAAGAGAGAATTAGGCAAAAGCATGGTTTGCTATGCTTTTTCGAAAGTTTTCAAATTCAGGGACAATTTTAATTCTAAGCTGAGACAATTCCATATTTTCGCGCCTTTATATGAGAAGCATTTTTGGCCATTGGCAGATTTTCACATGGGAATCTCTAAATCAGATCTAGTATTTCATAATTCTCTCTTACATGTATCAGAGAGTCTTGAGAACATTTCAGTAAGGTAAGTGGGAGCCAGATCATTTATAGATTTGTACACCATACTCAAAGTCTCCTTTTGAATAATTTCACTAACAGTGTGCCATCAAAGTTTCTTAATAATAGGCTTTGCAGAAGCATCATATCTACTGTTAGTGACTATTCTTGCAGCCCGATTTTGAAGTTTCTGTAATTCGTTTATTGCTGTGGAACCACAGCTTCCCCATACAGGGCAACAATATCTAACCTCTGAATTCAGAGCTACGCGAGAATTCATATATTTACTGAATAAGCATATTGTAAAATCTATCCTATTGTCTGTCACAGGCGCTCAGTAGTCAGCCTTCTTTCGTGTAAGTCTGTGTTAACCTCCAGGCGCGGATTGATACAACAGCGACGTACGCTCAAGCTTCAGTCAGAGTTTCATGTCTTGAAGTGGAATACTATAAACTGACTTACAGTGCTATGAGTTTTACATCTGAATGCTTCCACAAGTATTGTTTCTGAGTAATAAAAAAGTTAAAGTTGTTTAAATCTCGAACACTTCTCGTTGTCTTGAGCTCGATTCTCGTTTCGGATTTCCCCAGGTGCAAACGTCAGTAGTCGGACTAGTACTATTGTCATGGTGTAGAATGCAGCTGAAACGCTTCATCTCGCTTCAATCGGAGCGGCTGTCAGAGTGTCGGGAGCGGCAATCATTGTAAAGTAACCAATCAGCATTGCAGTTAACGTACGCTGTAATGTCAAGAGCGAATCAAAATGTGCGTTTACTGCCGCAGATTTAGTTAACTTCAATATGCACCTAAAAGTTTGGAATGGAATGGAAGGGAGCCGTGTTGTTGCTAGTGAGGAGGAGCAAACAGTCGTGTTCAAATCGTGAGTAATGGCGGGTCCTCTTGCATCAATGTGTAGCATGACTTCTTCAGAGAGTAAAGAGGATGCCATAGTGACAGGCCTCCACATGCTGCCTCTGTCCATGGTTCTCTCTGAAAGTGTAGAAGAGCTCCTGAACAGTACTACTCTAATAATGAAAGTGGAAGAGAGTGTTTGTAAGGGCGGACTAAGACCACTAAGATCATGGCTTGGATCAAAACCAGTGATTGATCAGTGAACTCCACTCCAGTTTTGCAATATCCAATGCAGCAGAGCAATGGACTCGGTCCACGTCAGGTATTGAGCTTATGTTTATAAAACATAAATTATATAATATTTGTATAAATGAACTGAACTGAACATGAGGTTTATTAGTAGCAATATTGCAATTGTTGGAAGAATTACAGATTGCCATCTAATGTCCAATTATAGGGGGAGAGTGTAAGTTTGACAAGATTTTATGGTACATGGCGTAGGAATAGATGGGAGTTGGAAAGTTTGCCAAAGGTTAATAGTATTTAGGTTATAACAGGGGATGATGATTATGATGCTATGAATGATAACTGCAACGATAACTAAATACAATTTGTCAAACTTTAATTTCGAGATGAAAATGTCTTTGGTGAAATTAGCATTCTGAAATTTCAATGGAAATTGGTCAGAATAAGAATCTTTTGGGTGGAAAATGCTCCATATATTAATTAATTGGGGACACCATTGGAGCCAGAGAGTAGAGGAATCAAAATGTAGTCTCTTCACTTAATATTTGCTTTTCAATCAAGAAATCATTCAAGAAATATTGTCTGTATACATGAATTTAGATGCATGCGTTGATATCAGGAATAGCTTTGTGCTCTGTGGTTTTATGGAAATGTGCAGTACTCTGAGGATAATCTTTTTCAGAAGGAGAATTTAACAGTACTATGCTATGTCACTAAAACCCATTGTAGATGATATTCTGTTGGTTGGATAAGGTATTAACTAGAATTGAAATTTCCCTTTGAGTGTTCGTAGAGCCTCTCAGATAATTTTTAGCTTTTAGCATACCTCTGCCTGCATAGTTTTCAGTTGCTATTATTTTTCTATTTGGTTACAATTTTGCTGATAGCAACTGTTTATATAATGCATCTTCACTTATATTAACATACCATAATATAAATACATTCTGTGTAGACCAGTGGCCTAGTGCAGTTCTAAATACTAGTTCTGATTAAATAGCAGACCAGTTGGCCTTCCAAATATAATTACATGATATAAAAATGTCTTGTACTGTTGTCAGTGGGCACTCCAACACAGTTGGTGTCTGTTTTGGTGGTGATAACTCTCTTGCTGTGTGCCTGAGGTTTCTATCAAGCATTAGGTTTTTCATTAGTGATGAGCATTATGCATCACATCATGTTCTGTCTGAATTGAAGTCTAAAGGCCCTGACTTTTGTATTTCTGTGATCCTCTCTTTTGATTCAAATCAGCCATAGAGATACTGTGACAGCAATTTTGGGGGAGAATGCACTTATGTTTAATTTGCATTTGTTTGCAGTCTTGTAGTGAATTCTATCAAGGGATATAGCTTTCTTACTTAACAAAGTTAAGGTATTGAGAATTGAAATCTTTATGAGTTTATGACCTGGCAGTTTGTTCTTTAAGCCCAGAAAATGGAAGATTCCTAAAAATTCTTATACACATACTCTATATGCCATAGAAACCACTATATTGACAAGACAGATGTACCATGAGGAAACAACTAAGGAACTTATCTTATGTGGTCACCTTATTGCATTTTCTGTATGAATTAGGTCCCACTTTGCTCTCAAAGGAGGAGATCATCTCTATCACAATGTTGATGAGAAGCTGACATCTATTACCACCAGCTGTCAATCTGTCAAACTTTCATTTCTATCTAAGAAATCTTTAAGCTCACCCCCAAAGTAATAGCCAAGCAAGTAACACATCCATGCTAGCATCTCTGTAGCATCTTTCAATCAATCCTCAATAATAGCTTGTCTGGATACACTTCAATCACTTTCTAAGACTGGCCTACCTTTGCAGCAATTGCAGTGGAAACTACTAAAAGCTTCCCAGCTAGCAGTAAAAAATATGATCTGATTAGGAAGTTTTGGTAGCTGAGCCATGACTT
This sequence comes from Mastigias papua, assembly GCA_964019165.1. NCBI lineage: Eukaryota > Metazoa > Cnidaria > Scyphozoa > Rhizostomeae > Mastigiidae > Mastigias > Mastigias papua. Next base: position 1,317,632 of record OZ025271.1, on the reverse strand, counting down.
TCCAGTTCCATTGAATCCTTCAGTCATTGGTGTCAATTAAAATGACTGAAAGCATTTCTCTGGTTTCTTACTATGTTTTTTTCTAGTGCAACTTTTGAAAAAGCTCACAAACTAAGATTTGATGACTTGTTTTGTGCAAACAGGATTTTAAAGAATCCTATCCTGCGCATCCAGCTCTATCCAGACCACACCCATACCACACCCATACCACACCCAGACCACGCCTCAACTGCTAACTTCTAGCCTTAGCTGCTCTTATTTGTGCATTCTCAACAGCTGAGATATCCTTCTTATTGATGGGTGACCAAAGCTTAGACACGTATTAAATAGGACACCCTATATCATCCATACAATTTTGCCAAAGTCTTGGGACAGTTGCTTTACTTTTTGTTTCATTGAGCAAACTCCCCCCCCCCCATTTCACTTTGGAGAAATGCAGAATTTAACAGACATTTAACCTCGATATTTTTTCAAGGGAGAGGGGCCACTAGCTGTAAAATGTGACCGTAAATTTACTATTGTCTAATAAACTGCATTATTCAGTGGGTGCTAGCTCCTTGACTTTTGGCAGTGATTGTAAGTTTCCTTAACAATCTTTGATGTTGACTGTGTCAAAAACCTTTAGCAACTCCTACGTATATAGCATCAAGTGCATTTCCCTCAGCCGGTACTTTGGTCCACGGTAGATTATGTAATTCAGTAGGTTGGTCGTACATGACCTACACTCAGCACATTTATGCTGATATCAAACTAAATGCTCTTCCATATGAGCCAACAAAGCCCCTCTGACAGCGTGCTCCGTTACTTTTCATAATATTGATATTAATTTCAATATTTGTAGTATTATACTATTATGGTCTATAAGTACTCCTTTCAGATTAATTTCCGTTCTTTAGTATTTGAGTATCATCACTATCCTACCATTCTTGTGTTAGGCCACTGTCTAGTGCCGAGTTATTAAGTGGAAGGCACATATGACCTGCCAGTGCGGTAGGAAGGGGGCGAGGAGCCCTTGCCCCCCCCCCACATAGAGTTGGGAAGGGGCGTCAGAATAAAGGGAAGAACGGTAGAGTAGCGCATGGGTTTAGAATAGGACGTAAGAGCTATAGGGCGGTAGAATAGGGCAGATAAGCAGGCATTCTGTTCATAATGAGTACGTCATAAGAATAAAGGAGAGGGCGTTTAAGCAGGATAGAACAGTACAGGTATTTGATGTAGGCATCGAACTAAGATGACAAGTAGCTGGTTTTTCATATTTCACTCTTGAAATAATTATTTCATCCAAAGACTAACTTACCTAGCGCCAAGCCTTAAAGAGAAAATATCCAAAAATGACCAAAAAAAGAAAGCAAAATACTGGTACAATGTTCTGAGTATATGCATATTCTGCATGTCGAGTGTTTTAGTTTGTTGTATAGACACCCAATGGATGACCCTTGTCTTGTTTTACTATCATCAAGGGTATTCCAAAGAAAAATCCCATGAATGATAATGACTCTACTCCGTAGGATGTTGTCTTTGTTTCTGGAATTTTGCAAAGCTCTTTTTTCCTAGGATAGTATGTTAACACATTTGTTTTCATAAAACTCCCATAGAATTGTTGGATTCATGTTATTTAATTACTTGTATATTTCAATCGTCAACTTTTGCAAATTTTTCACATGTAGGGTAAAACTGTTTTTACGGTCCAGTACCGATTGAAATGAGGAGCCATAGTCATTGTGGAGGATCATAAAAACACGTTTATGGGCATGATTATCTGTCTGTTTACACTTTTATTGCAGAATATCCATATCAAAGGGCATTAATTGAAATTCGATAGAATCGCCACGTTACAGATAGATAATGCTTGTTCACGTGAAATGTGCATATTAAGCCTGGAAAAGGCACTGCTCATTTTTGTTGACTTTTTGGCACGGATTTCAAACATGCTTATCATATTTTTGTTCGTTGTCAATCTCAACATTCATCATGTATGCACGCTGATAGAACTAAAGTGATTCGAGTGCAGTGGTTTCCTAAATTTTGTAATTTTCACCCAAGCGTCGCGCAGAATACAAAATGCAATCTTCTGTGACGAAGCCGCGATGCAATAATAGAAGGGAATCATAAAAGCAAAAACAGTTTCACATATATACAATATATACACAAATCCAATATCTCTTAACTCAGTTCCCTCAACGATATCCTTACTTTATCTCCAACTACCAAGTAACGTTCTTCTCGCCTCGCTTCTCTATTCCTAACACTCCCTTTCTCTTTTCTCTCACGTGACTACCTAACTCGTCCCCATTCCTCACACATCCCTACACTTCCTATGTTAATATTGAGAACAGATTATAGGCCAATAATAATTTGCTTTTCGATGAGCCATTGAATGGAATAGACTCGACTCTGAAATGAAGTTGGCTCCTTGGATTAGGGCAGTGAAACTTCAATTAAAAGCTTTGACCTGAGGCAATACATACAAAGACAATACATACAAAGACCTACAAAACTTGATGGTTGAAATATATAAATCGTTTAATCAACTAAACCCAGAATATATGTGGGAATTCTTTATAAAGAAAGATGTCCCTATAATCTACGCACCAAGGAATTGTGCAAATTACCCTTAGTGAGTTCCCAACAATATGGATTCAACTCTCTATCATTTAGGGGGAGTCTGTTATGGAATACCCTGAATGACGAGCTGAAATCAACATCCTCTCTTATAAAATTCAAAAAAGGTATAAGTAGCTGGAATGACAGGAGTTGCACGTGTTATATTTCCATATAACGAAGATTTTACTTTTATTTCTTTTATCTTATTTCTTTTGTAGAGTAGATAATTGATGTAAATTAGTATTTAACTAAGGTAAACCAACCGTAAATTTGTTTTATGATTATGATTATGATTATGAGAACTTGCAAGGAAAGCTACTCTGCAATATCAATTTGCTGTTTATTTTGTTCGTATTTAGTAACTATAGTATATCAAATTATTGTAAACAAGTGTATATCTTTTATGTTCAGATTTAATAACTATTTTTTCATATTGTTTTTCGTTTGCTGAGACAGTTGACATTAACTGAATTGTGTTCCAGGATAGATATGTGTAAATGAGAACACTGTATGTTTAAGAAACACTCTATACTGCGGACTAGACACAGGCCAGGAGACAGTGGGGTCCGGGGGGCAGTGCCCCCTAATAATCCGCTTAGATTGTATTTCGAGATGTTTTAAATAGTCGTTTTAGTTCATATCATGATGCGATTCTGCAACTTGATCTGACAGAAATATGGTTTCATAGCTATTCCCTTTTGGTATCTTTATTAAAATTCGTTTGAGATACTTCTTGAAAAGGTTGAGCGCCTGATATAACAAGTTCAGCACATAGGAGAAACTAAATTTGTGACTAAATTAAGAAACTAAATTATGCACCTCAGCATATGTCGTTACCGAACTGATTCTGGTCAAGAGTACATTGATTTCAAAAGGAGAGATGTACCTCTCTTGGTCGCAACGTTCTATTTCAACATCTATGCAGTGGCAGAGCTACAGGAGAATTTGGGGGTTAAATGCCTCCAACATTTTGAATATGTGATAGTTTAGATTCATCCAAGAATGCCGTAAAAAACTAAAGACAGTTCTTACACAAATCATTGATATCACCTGCCGCTTCTATCTAGAATCTTTATGTTTACAGAATGCGTTTTCTTAATACCTACAGGGCGTGTTTCTCAGAATTGTTCTTAGGAGTAAAGCCCCAGTACCCTCGCTCTGTTTTGCTGAACGGCCACCACATCCCGCAATCTGTCTCAGCTGCCCACGGGCCTGAAACACTTATGAAGAGTTTCAGAGAGTTGAATGCACATACACCGTGGCATTGAGCCTCCACACATACTTCTCTGCAGGCCCATAAGCAGTGGGTGGGTGGGGTTAGGTTGATCAGTGCTGCCTAAATAATTCGCTGGGAGTCTATTTAGAGACAATTACCTAACCCACATGATGTCGGGGGCATCCATAATGTACGTACGCTCAAAATCATCACATTTTTGGCAAACCAACCCACCCTGTACGCGTGAGTACGCTTTTTACTTAACCCACCCAATTCGTTGTGTTACGCCACTGCGTAGAGATGTTCTAAAGGGCATTTTAAGTCATAGCATGATGCGACTCTACAACTTGATCTAACAACATTAGCCTCACCATTATAATCATCATAATTATCATCATCATAATTATCATCATCATCATCATTATCATCATCATCATCATCATCAACATCATTGTAATCATCATCATCATCATCATCATCATTATAATCATCAACATCATCATCATCATCATCATCTGTCTGTCTGTCTGTTCCTGTACGCCCCGTAAGGGGCCTAGGCTGACCCTGAGGTCAGTGTCGCCTTCAAATTGTTTAAAAGAGGTGATTGAGTCGGCTACACTCAATCCACTCTGTTACCCCAACAGTTACTGATCAGAGCTGCAGCCTGAAGCTGCTGTGCCTGACTTTCACTGAAGGGGCCTGGTTGGACAGTTTGCCACAGGTCGTCAACATCTGCCCCAATTCTGAATCTTCGCGAAATGAATCACTATCAACTTAAGGGCAGTGTCTCTCTGTGCCCGCTTGCCACCACGAGGAGGTCTCCAACCATGGGCTAGCATCATCATCATCATCATTATCATCATCATCATCATCATCATCATCATCATCATCATCATCATCATCATCATCATCATTATAATCATCATCATTATAATCATCAACATCATCATTATCATCATCATCATCATCATCATCATCATCATCATGATCATCATCATCATCATCATCATCATCATCATCATCATCATCATCATCATCATTATCATCATGATCATGATCATGATCATGATCATCATCAGCATTATTTGGTTACTTAAAGTATGCTGGTTACGCTAGCTGAATTACCGTTAATTTAATCCTACTATGTACAGTTAACAAAGATAGAAAGGAAATATGTTAACAGAGCATGCATGACGCCAATAAGGGACTATGAGAACTTTATTCTCTAAGCATTTAATCGACCTTTTAATTCCCTCTTTTTTATTGCCATTGTAGACTTCTCCTGTATCCACGCACCATACTACGTATCAAAGATTTGTTCTGGGAGATGTAATTTCAGCTATTCTAGATGGTAAGTTTTAAAAATTCCACTCACACCGGATCCAAGCATGAAGGGTCCTCCTACGTCACAAAACTAGTATATTACCTCCTCAGGGAGATATCTGCACGTTGTTTTATAAGAGCGCACTACTTTCTCTCGCCAGCTAGCTTGGATGTTTCCTAATATTTTGTTGTATCCAGCCTTACATGTTTCTTAAAATTCTTGAATTTCCTATAGCAGCAAAGCGACTGTGTGACGGGAAATAAGAGTTTCAGTTAAAAAATGAAAAAAAAAAGATGTTATTTGTATTTTGTTTCCGGTTTGATTCCAAGACATTTCTTCGCAAAAACAGACTCTTCAAGTTTACTTTGAAATTCAGTTTTTGTGTGTTTCTTAGGTGTTTCTTAATGTTTGTCTTATTTGAGCCGCATATGTGCTATGTACTTATTTCGTAGAAAAAGACAAAGTGTATGTGCCAGTTCTGCAGAGATACTTGGAACAGGTATGTACAGCATTGTGCAATTGTATCATAGTCAGGGGCGATAGGGGGTAGGGGGGTAGCTGCCCCTTCTGCCCTTTCCAAGGACTTGATTATTTTAGTGCAAAAATGTTTATGATGTGCCCTCAAAAGTAACCTTGCCCCCCTGCCCTCGGTGGGGGCAGGCGTGCCTGATCATAGTTATATTCATGCTCTTTCTTTATTGGAAATATTTTGAGATGTGTTAAAAAATTGAGTCCTTATTGTTTCAAATTTAAGCACTGTTGATAGGCTAAATTATATAGCTTATCGATAGACGATCACCAGAGGGGTTTCAGTGCAACACGCTCCCATTCCCTTGGAGAGATGCAATCTGGCTTAGATGCATCTTGAAATACATGTTCCTTCTCAACCGGTTCCTTTAAACTATACTTATCTTGTTCCCTTTGTATCTTCAATTGCTTTTTCTTTAAACACTAAGAAGTAGCCCAATCTGCTTGCCATTTAACCCAACTCAAAATGATGCTCCAAAACCCTTGCAAACATATATGTACTGGGCAAGGCCTGCAGGGGCAAGATTGATTTGAAATTGGCTAGACCAAGAGTAGAAATATTTGGCGAAATTCATGCTTCACAGGCTTTGTCTGGCTATGTGTAGTATTTCACCTGCTACACTGCCCCTTTAATGATATTTAGCTATTAGATGATGATGAGCTACACATGTTCTACATATTACTGTATAAAATGAATTACACGGTACAAGTTGGGAATACAAGAGGAGAACCTTTCGAAACCAACATAGGAGCACCACAAGGAGACTGCGCAAGTGCTCCAGAATTCACTTTCACATTAGCAGTCGCACTCATGCTACAAAATCCAGATGCAAACACATCATCAAACCTATCCAAAGCACATCACAGCCAAGATAAAGAAAAATTCAGCATTGATCTTCAATATGCAGACGATATTGGAAATGCAACAACTGACAAGCAACACAAAGATTTCATAAAGCAAGAGCTCCCTCTAAAAGTCAAACAAAGAAACCTGAACGTCAATGTTGAAAAACTGAAGAATTTTGTGTTGACACAGATGCGAACGAAGAATGGAAAACCATAAAATATCTAGGAAGCATTCTAGACACTGAAAAAGACATAAAAAGAAGGAAAGGACTATCGATTGATGCCTTCAATAAATATGAAAAAATTCTATGTAACAGACAAGCATCCATGAAGCTAAAGTTAGAACGCTAAAAACATTTATATATCCGATGCTGCTTTACAACTGCGAGATCTGGACCTTAACCAAGAAATTGGAAGAAAGTATCGATATCTTCCAAAGGAAGAAAGTATCGATATCTTCCAAAGGAAGAAAGTATCGATATCTTCCAAAGGAAGAAAGTATCGATATCTTCCAAAGGAAGAAAGTATCGATATCTTCCAAAGGAAGAAAGTATCGATATCTTCCAAAGGAAGAAAGTATCGATATCTTCCAAAGGAAGAAAGTATCGATATCTTCCAAAGAAAACTGCTACGTAGAATGCTAGACATCAAATTAACGGATAAAATAAGAAATGAAGAAATATATAAAAGATCACATCAAATACCCATCACAACCGAAATAAAGAAACGCCGATTAAACTGGCTTGGGTACATGCTAAGGCTACCAGAAGGAACACCAGCAAAACTAGCTTTCAAAGAACATTTGAAAAAAGCGAAAGGTAACCGAGGAAGACCAAAACATACGTGGATAAAACAAATAAATAAAGATCTGAAGGCAATAAACAAAACAGTAGACGAATTAACTGAAAACGATTATGAGCGAAAGGAATGGAAGAAAACAGTGGCAAGGCTAATGTCCTGAAGAAGACGGAAAAGCTATTAAAGAAGAAGAAGAAGCTAGGACCCTGTGCAGGGCACACACAAGCCTGTGTTAAGGACATGCACCTTGGTAACCAGAAGTGTCTCATCACAAAAGACCGCAAACAGGCTCATTTAAAAATTTAAAATTCTTGTCTACGGGGTTTCACTGTTTTATATAAGCTGCAGTATCCCAAGCTCAATATGCTGTTGCCACTACGGAACTTACGTATAGCATGAAATAGCAGTATTTCGTGCTATAGTAAAGTTAATATTTTAAGAACTGCCGTATCCCAAGTTCAATATGTGAATATTTTGTTGGTACTACAGACCTTCACTGTTGCATGAAACAGCGCTATTTCATCCTATAGTAAAGTTCAATATTATAAGAACTGCCGTATCCCAAGTTCAATATGTGAATATTTTGTTGGTACTACAAAACTTCACTGTTGCATGAAACAGCGCTATTTCATCCTATAGTAAAGTTCAATATTATAAGAACTGCCGTATCCCAAGTTCAATATGTGAATATTTTGTTGGTACTACAAAACTTCACTGTTGCATGAAACAGCGCTATTTCTTCCTATAGTAAAGTTCAATATTATAAGAACTGCCGTATCCCTATTTCAAGAAACGCCCCTTCCAATATCATATCCAGTGGAGCAGTTATTGGAATATTGTCAGGTGCGCTTGTCCTAATACTATGAACCTCAGGGAAAATCTTGAAATAATAGTAAAGATGGGATGAAATCCGTTTTATTACAGATGTTTACTTCAAGACGTATACAATTGAGACATTCGATGCAATGTCTCAGCTCCAGAAAAGTCTCCTATGGAACTTCATCCTTTTGGAAAGTTCTTTATCCAATAGTATGGGTAAGCTTAGTACTGATAGCCCGCTAAACGCGGACTCCCGTAATCCCAGTTCAAAAGTTGCAGATTAGCCTTGGAAAGACTAACGCTGTGCCCCATGAACGCTGCATGGTCTGCATTCTTGCATTTGCATAGTATGGGTATCTTTGTGCTCCCTGTATAAACATCGGACTTCACTGGAACTATTACTCCAACTTTGAGTTTTCTTTTCCCAAGCACTTCAATATCGTTCTGACATAGTTGTCTGCTCTAGATCGAAGGAAATGATATAGCAGGCTATTGACGCTTGACCAACCAATTGCTCGGAAGCATCATTATTCTTGTAAATGCCAATTTCATGGTTATCGTATCCTAGTGCCCCTGCTTGCCCATCGGGGTGAGCTTTACGTGTCTCACTGATATATGTACTCCATTTATTTTATATATACAAGTGGTGTCCTTGACTTAGGCTTGGAGACTTAATTCTATGCATCATTTCAAATACACAATAAATGCCAAAAGTTCTTTGAACACGAATTGAATAATGCAGTTAATTTGACAATAGTAAATTTCCGGTCACTTTTGACGGCTATATATCCCCTCCAACCCCCCCCCCCCATAGACCAATGCTGAGGTAAAAGCTTAGTTGCTAGAGTGCCATTTGACAGCAAATCGACGTGTCTGCTACGAGTAGTCCCTGATTAATTCAACATTGTTCTGAGGGGGGAGAGGGGGAGTTTGCTCTACGAGTCAAAAAGTAATGTAAGTGTTCTAATACTTTTGGCAGTGTTTGTATGCCCATGAAGAGCTCTTGCCATTTTGTGTGTTTTGCTTTTGATCGATTGCTCTGATCACGCTAAACCGTCTAATGGTTCACTGGTTACTGTCCAGACTATTCCTAGGATTTTAGCGCCTATAAAAAACTTTGTAATCAAAGCCTGGCTAATCACTTGTGAAGCATCGTAAGTAAATGGGCTGTTCGCTTAAATATTAAGCACGCAAGTTATTTCTACCCATAAAAGTTCAAACGCATGTCCCTATTTCTCTATAGTCTCACGCCATCGTTATAGGAGGGTCATTATAAGATTGAATTTTCGCTATCTCCGATACGCGACAGGGCACAATGGAAGTCATGAGCATGGGAGTAGGGGGGCTTTAGTTACAGGGGGCTACACATTGTCTGTCCCAATCATGCATCTATTGCCCAAATGAGTTGATATCAAGACGTAGTCAGCTACACCCCTCTTTTCAGGAAGCACTATTGCTCTTTCAGAAGAAATTACCTGATTGGAATGGACTTCTGTCCAACAGGGGGGCTGCAGCCCTGAGAGCCCTCCGCATCCTGCTCCTATGTTCATAAATGAATTCCCAACCCAGTCACGATCTCACAAAGGTGAATTTAGACAGAAGTATAATATGGACTTCAAGAAGGTCACGCAGTACGTCAAGGAGCATCCCCTTTATAGTACAGCAAATAAGTTCAATGCTGATCGAGAGTTCGTGAATGATCCAAAAGGAGGAGCAAATGAAATCCATGAAGGGGAAAAGATTCAAATTTGATGGTGGTTGAAGGATACTTACAGATGCTAAGCTATAGGAAGAAATCCTTAACTGGATACATCAAAGGGCATCCAATATGTTACATTAATGCTACTTGTGTCAAAGAAGCACGTACTGTTTAATTTTGAATCAATTTTTAATGGAAAATCATCTGTCCTTGGGACACATTTGCAGGAAGAATGGGATCGAGAAACAAATTCTGTGTGGTAAAGTTGAAGGACGGAGAAGCAGAGGACGACAGATAATTAAATACGTGGACGACAAATAATTAAATACATGGACGACAAATAATTAAATACATGGACGACAAATAATTAAATACATGGACGACAGATAATTAAATACGTGGACAGCCTCAACAACTATGTCACCAATAAGTCACTCAGCAATACCGAGCTAATAAGAAAGACGGATAACAGAAAAGAATGGCGTGCCATGATCATCAATGTCTGCTCCAGACCTGACACCTGAAGAAGAAGAAAAGATCTGAACGAAGAGTTGAAAAGCCAATGTATTGTGACACTATCACCTAACAGATGAATGAATGAATAGTTCTCTCTCTGCAATATTTGAGAAAAACTTTTAGCTTGGGATAATTTCAAAGCTGATTTGATCGTACCAGTAAAGAAATGAAAAATGCTGGTACTCTCATTCCCGGTGGTTGTACTAAATGCACCCAAGCTTCTGATGTAGTCTGGAATGGACCATTCAGGGGTCAGATGGTTGAATCTTGCGATGCATGGGTAGCCTCAGGTTTGCTTCATTACACCGAGACAGGGAATTTGAAGCCTGTCTCACGACGTTTGGTAGTTGATTGGAGTTTGGAATCGTACAATCGTCTTGATGGAAATCTCATCATAGAGTCATTTAAAAGCTGCATATTAAATTTAAAAATTGTTGGCAGTAAGGACCGTTGAATTCATTCACTCTTTCAAGAATTACCAGCAGAGAATTTGAAGGCTGCCTCATGACGTTAGGTAGTTTATTGGAGTTTGGTATCATGCAATCGTCGTGATAAAAATCTCATCATAAAATCATTGAAAAGCTGCATATTAAATTTAAAAATTGATGATAGTAAGGACCGTTCAATTTCATTCATTGTTTCAGGAATGACCAATCCTCTTCAGCCGACTCGGATATATCATCTGAACGATTACATCTGTTAATGAATGCAGATACTCTGAACAGCAAACCTGTTATAACTGAGCCAATCGATTCACACGTGGAAGAAGCCAATAATATAGTACCTTGCTCGATCCCAGTAGTAATATAATATCTTGCTCGATCCCAGTAGGATCGATTTTATCGATTTGTGATTCAATACACATACATATTCAGGGGCCATTCGAACAGTACTAACTCTCAAAATCTATCGATTTGTGATTCAATACACATACATATTCAGGGGCCATTCGAACAGTACTAACTCTCAAAATCTATCGATTTGTGATTCAATACACATACATACTCAGGGGCCATTCGAGCAGTATTAACTCTCAAAATCTATCGATTTTTGATTCAATACACATACATACTCAGGGGCCATTCGAACAGTACTAACTCTCAAAATCTATCGATTTTTGATTCAATACACATACATACTCAGGGGCCATTCGAACAGTACTAACTCTCAAAATCTATCGATTTTTGGCCTGCCTCCCCCTTGGTCGCTTTTCTGCGTTTTGGAGTTACCCCCATCCCCCGATCGTGCGTACCTTTTAAACCATAAACCCGACCTAAACATTTGAATCTATCGCTTATCTCAACATTCTCAGATTTCGTAGAATTTATAGCTTTGCCGAAGAATCCAGAATCCAGAATTAAAGTGTTCATGTTCAGAAGGATCTTGCCTGTACAGTGTTTAAAGGATAATTTTATTTACTTAGGATGCTTCGGAAGTAACAAGCGTTTTAAAATTACATGGGAGTACGTATGTTCTCTGAATAGACCCTCCTCCCCTTGTACGTTTTCGTACACTGTTTTGGGCACTCCCTTCCCCTCTTCAGAGCGTACGTACCTTTTTAATGGCCCTATACGTACATACAACAAAGTGCATACAAGTACATAAGTAAAAGTATATGGATACACATACATACAAACAATTCACATACTGACAATTGTATACACGCATGATTTTTGTGAATTCTGAAGACATTTGAATTATAATATCTTACCTACAAATTCAAACTTTGAGTTTTGAGCATCGGTTCATTTTCGAATAAACGCTCATCTGTGTTATACGCTCCTCTTCAATAAACACTATCCTTAAAGGCAAGAAATGTCGTAAATGCCCCGGGCGTTTACTGGAGAAAATACGTTTTTGTTCCTTTATATGCAGCTCTTTTAATTTTTGTATTCTTTGTTGAACCTCTTGCATTGATCTTTTTAGAAGCAATGCACCTTTCAAGTACAAAGATCATTTTTTCTTTAATAAATTTCTTTGTCTCTTCTGTAGACACGTATTCTGGAGGCTCCAAGCTGGTGATTGTTTTTCCACTTTACCTACCAGAGGGTATGTCTCAGCAAGTTTTATTCTCCTTTACTCCGTTTCCGTGGGTGATTTGTAGAGGGAGGAGCCCGCTAGCTGAAATCTATGATCGCACAGCCCTCGTAGTGTTAAAGATTGGTTACAGTGATGTTGCCTCACAATTTTTCCCCATTATCTATTACAATTTTAAGATGTGCTGTTTTGGAACATCTTGGTGTGCAATTCAGGGATAATTCGAAAGGTGTGTACCAGAATAGATTATTATTTTGACACCCACCCCCTATATAACGGCTGGTCACACTGTAGCTGGTACCTCCTTATTTTCAACGTAACATTCTAGCATGAACCCCTTCAAACCAGCATCACTTTTTTAAAAGAATATATATATATATATTTTATATATATTCCACCCCTGTATATTTATATTATTATATATATATATATATATATATATATATATATATATATATATATATATATATATATATATATATATATATATATATATATATATATATATATATATATATTTATATATATAAATATATATATATATATATTTATATATATATATATATATATATATATATATATATATATTTATATATATGTATATATATATATATATGTATGTATGTATGTATGTATGTATGTATATATATTTAATATGGGGACATTGGATTAAAGTCCCAGAATCCCTGAAATTTAAGAATGATTAGGGATAATTCAAGACTCAGCTTCATGATGCCTTAACCTGTTGCTTTATTTGAGTGGTTTTGAAAGCATTCATCAAAAGTAGAAGAGTAAAGCTGTTGAACTACATTGTTGGTATTACGTAGCAAAAGTAGTTTGACACCCCCACCCCTGTATATTTCATAACAGTTTCCAACGAAAATGCGCATACTCGCTCGCCTTTTGCCGTTAGGTACCTTTGAATGAACCCGCATGTCGGTGCGCCTCATTTGGTATTTTCTTTTTTCTATGACCTCCTCTGGTTGTTAGTTGTTCCTGTTTTCTGATACCCCTTTTGGTTGAGTACCTAGACTCTGGAAACGTCGTTAGCGGAAGTGTAGATAGTGTTATATACTTACGTTAAAGGCTGCAAAATTGTTGATTCCAATGTTTGGTTTGACTAGGCAAAGCTATGGCACTTATATTCGTGGAAAGCATGCACATGGTGCTAAAAATCCACGCCCTTGTATGACATTACATCTAGAGAGCCCACCCTCTGCCTGTTAAAAATTTAAATATCACACCACGTGAGTTCGGCCTGTTGAAAATTTGTCCTGCCAGGTGACATCCGAGTAAATAATATACAGTGAAAACCCATATATAAGAAACCAACTTATAAGAAACTGCAGGCTGACTTTTTCAAATAAATAAACCAAACTATAAGAAATTGGTCGGCCTGAACTTTTTCCAGTTTGTTATAAATACAAATTTTAGAATGAAAACTTGTGTGAAAAATAAATGGTGTACCCTTTTTCATTAATGTAGAGTGTTTGGTTCATGTAATGTAATAAGCAAACCCTTTAGTAAGAATTTCAGTATTTATTATCAGTCATTGAGTTTTCACTTTTCTCAGTTAGTCCAGCTGTTTTCATCATCTTATAAGAAACTCATTTTTACAAGAAACTCACCGGCCCGTTTTTCAAAACATACTCCTTTTATAAGAAACTCGTCAGCCTGATCAGAAAAATGAGTTTTTTTTTTTTTTTAGATCTTTCCTAGTTGTTCTAGGAGTTTCTTAAGTTTTAGGCCATCTATTATTCCATTATTCCACCATTTTTCTGTCTTTTATTTTAGGCCATCTTATCAAACTGGTTTCTTATAAAAATCGTTTGGTTACATAAACCGGTATTTTATCAAGCAGGATTCTTATAAAACATCGTGTAGTTATGAAAGACCGGATTTGTATCAAACCGGATTCTTATAAAAATTCGTATAGTTTCCATCAAGGAATCCTTATCTGTGAAATCAGGCAGGTTCAATCCCTTTGAATGTAGAGAGCCCAGGGGGGGCACTTGGCACACAGACATACGGGGGGTCAGTCCAATATTTTTGGGTCAAATGCTTGCCCAAAGTGATATTTTTGGGTTAAATATTTGTCAGAAATGATATTTTTGGGCCCTGCAAAAATAGTAGATACAATTCTGATATTTCTAGGTATCAGATTTAGAAACACATATTTTTTGGTTTTTCATGAGATTTTCATATCTGATTCAAATGTATTGTTCATAGACCTAATTCGCTACGGTTATGGAAGTTGATATGGAATAAATTCTCCCTTATTTACAGGTAGTCTCCTATGAAATACTCTAGATGATTAAATAAAGAGAGCTAGTGCCTTAACAAACTTGAAAAGGGGGGTTGCAAGTGTTATGACAAAGCATGTAATTATTTTATCTGTAAATAAATGGTTTTATCTAATGTTTTTTCATTTTCTTTCTTTTGCCTCGTTTTAAATGATTGGTTTTAATTAGGTTTTAATATATGATATGTTATGATATGATATGTTATGATATGATATGTTATGATATGATATATGATATGATATGATATATGATATGATATGATATGATATGATATGATATGATATGATATGATATGATATGATATGATATGATATGATATGATATGATATGATGTTATATGATATGATATGATATGATATGATATGAAGTGATATGAAGTGATATGATATGGTATATGATATGATAGTAGACATTCTGGGTTTCAATTGTTTTGAATATCGAAATTGAACATTTGCTCCATGTTTGGTAATGGCAACTTCAACTATTTACAGCTTTTTTTAAATGGCAGATCCTATAGAATACAGCTATGTGATGTTATCTCACCCAACATTCCAATTTGTGATATTTTTGGGTACAAGATATAATTAAAACTGACATTTTTGGGTCTTATGGAAAATGAGCTGATATTTTTGGGTGGCCGATAAATTTCTTGGACTTACCCCCCGTATGTCTATGTGCAGAGTGCCCCCCCCTGGGGTAGAGAGTTCCATTTTGGAAGCTGAAGTGCCCGGTTGAAAGTTGAAACTGTGCTGGAGATGATCGAGGCTTCCACTTTCGAAGTTCTATGTTACATTTTCAAAGTTGAAAGGTCAATTTTGAAAGATAACTTCAGAAACAGACTGTGTAAGTTCATGTGGCGGTAACCGTAAACCATGTGTTGGTTTCATAGTCTACTCGATTATGCGCCGCAGTTAAATAAGTGTTGCAATTTTGATAAATATAATTAGATAAGCGCCGCTGTGGAATAAGCGCCATATTCGAATGACCGCCAAACCTAAAACCTAAGACGTTTATTAACCGCCGCAGCGCTTAATCGATCATGTGTGTTATCCCCTTCAAGAACCATTCTTGGCGTTATGCTAATTATTCAGTTTGTGTCTATTGGATGGTGATTAAGCAAAAATCTGCCCTGCGCGGTATTCAGAGTTTCCATTTAAAACAAAGTTATTCATTAAGAACAATGCATAAAGTTGAAGATTGAAACTGCAGACTATGTATAAATTACGTAACACAACTGGGCTTTTTAGAAACTCAGTGAAGCGACGGCGTTTACTTTCTGCTGTTATATATGTAGTTTGCTCTTTATATATAAAGATATATATATATATATATATATATATATATATATATATATATATATATATATATATATATATATATATATATATATATATATATATATATATATATATATATATATATATTTTCCTGTACACTAATGTTCTTGCTGTTTTGGTAGGCCTTTATTGGCTGTTATTTAGCCACACTTTAGCAGCTTATATTGAGCAACTTTATAAAAGTCTAAGATGAAAACACGTCTGTTCTGCCGTGAGCGGAATAAAACATCTTTTAAAGACGAAGTCTACCGCGTGCAGTGGGTTTCAAGTCCGCTGTGGTGAACGATATCGAAGTTGATCACATGACTTGTGGTCCGGGGCCTGTGTCCTCGTTCACTTATAGGCAGATAAGTTTTTTTTAGCAAGGATGGAATGCTACAATCGTCGTGTTCGACGTAGAGGCAAACTTATCGCTATTGCGGCTGCTATCGTTTTTATTTTTTTCGTACTGCGACAATTAACAACGGAGACTTTTGATTTAGTAATACCGTTGGAAGCTGGCAATGAAAGCACAGAATTCGTTGATGGTAGGTGCGTCTTACCAGTTGTCGATCCATTTAGAGCCGATGTTATGAGATTGGTGCGAAAACTACCTCCTATCAAATGCAATGGAAAGAAACGATATGGAACTGTTATTGGCCAAGAATTGCGACTGGATGTCAGTGGTTTGAGAAAGGCTGAAATGAGATACATCAGAAGGCCAGACGGAGATGATTTCAATTTCAAATTCTCAGAAGCCATTCAATTGGATGTTACTAAGTCAGGTATTAATTTCGCCGTTTATTTTATTATAGAGGGTACGTTTTTCTGAAGGGTCCGTAGGACATATCACATTGAGATTTCTTGACTTCTAGGTCTACTTCATGGTATGTGTTTGTAATATTCCCATTAAACGAGTTCTGTGTTTTGGCCTAAGACCAACGCGGTTTTACAGGTTAGAGTACAAACCTGGAGGACTGGATTCATCGATGGAAGAAAAGCACCTTTATCGATCTCAGCCGTTATTAGAGCCTCTTTGAACATACTGAAGAATAGGCAAATACCTTTGGTAATAAATAGAAAGCTGTCTTTTTTCAGATTATAGAGTTTGCATGTTGCAGGATTACTGTCTCAGCAATGGCTATACCGTTTTTTGAACACGAAGTACGCACTTTTTATAACAGTATAGTCTATTACACTACCAAAGCTCAAAAGCTCTGAAATTCAAGAATAATTCGAGAGTATTGCAAAGCGTAAGCTCTACTAAGATATAGACGTATTGGCTTTTGAATCGTCCTTAGAAAACACAGCAAGTGTGAGTTTCAATTATCCGCTTTGGGAGTTTGTATGCTATGATACAACTCAATAACTCTATATGGGAGTGTTAGCTAACCAATTCTTTTTTATGAGAATATAGTCTATACATAGATTGATGCTCAAAATCGCGATTTAGGAATGATTTGAGAATAATCTTTAGCTGGAATTAGGCAAATCTTTAAGAATATTAAGTCTCACCAAAAAATTAGGTATTCTGATATAAATGCACACGTGTTTTTTATAAGAAACTTAGTGAGGTTGTTTTGGGCTGAAAGTTTATTAAACTTTCGTATATGTATAATGGTATAGAAGTTTCTTTATAGCTTTTTAATTCCAAGGGGGGTGTCGAATTATTATTGATTTGAGTAAAAAAAATAAAAAAGATAGAAAAAATAGTAACAAATAGAAATTGTGGCACATACATAATGGAAAGATAACCTTTTGATGATGTTTTTGTCTAGTTTAAACTTCTGTGTGATCTTTATTAGGTGAGAATTTTTCAACATATTCATCAATTTGATCCTCACTTAGTTCATTAATTTCCACTTTAAACAAGCGGGGGATAAATAGAAGTTGTGTGTCTTGAAATTTGAATATCGTAAATATGCAACTGACCGGTTTCCTAGGACTGGAGCAATATAGAACTCCAGTGTTTTGAAATTTTGGCCTTTGAAGCCACAGTTTCTTGTAGGCCAGTTTCTCATATAAGAGTATTTGTAGTGGCATTGTGGTATCACATGGCAAGAGCTGTGCTGGAGATAGCCTGTTATTGTATATCTGTATGAAGCAGAGTTATGTATAACCGTCACTGTACGCATAATCCTCTTTTTTCGGCACTACAACCACAGTATTTTTGATGGTAGGATACCCTGGCGCGATAAGCTATCTTCGTAGTGTATCTCTCGGTATGATTTCTTCCCGTAATCTTGACCAGAGTGCTGTGACCAGGGCTGGGAAAGCTTTGTTCTTTGATGATCACGTTAATGACATCTGGGTTTTAGATCTAAAATATTTAGTTTCATAGCAAATATTAGTTCAATTGGCTTTTAATATGATCGCTTTAACGTGCACCATTGGTAAATTTTGGTGACAGATTGGAAAAATGCTTTTACAAACTCGCTTCCGTCCGCACAAAAGTAGGTCTTGGGTAATTTTTCACAAACGGTTAGCTCTTACTGATAGATATTCACAAAATATTTTATAATTCCGGCGAAAAAATGATGTTAACCGCGAATGAAAAATATAGCATTTCCCGCACAAGAAAATTACTATATAGTCTGTCATTCCTTCAAGTAGACTTGTGGCTAAACTCTGTTCAAAGCAGATGGCATAAATACGCACCTTTTTATAAAGATGCGATAGTTTTGTTGAGCCTTCATCTTCTTAAAATTTGTCGATCTTGAACCTAAGGTTATTCTTAAATTGTTCGTAAATCTAAGAGATTTGAGCATTAGTATTCGGAATATACACTAGGGGGACAAAAATATTGCAACACCCTGTTAAAAATGGCGGCTTTCTACGGGGCACCGGCCTAATCTTTAAAATTTACATAACAAAATTATCACAACATAGGCTCATTCCATCTTAACTTAGCCTGGAAAATATGTGTCATTCATTCATTTTCGAATTAAAACAAACTTTTTAACTCTATCAGAATTATTGACAGAAAATTAACGAAAGTGTTGAAGGAGTGACGTTAAATGTGTAGGCAGTGATTTTAGAAGGTGGTAAGGAGAAACAACGTTACAATGCGCAGTTTCTGACAAAATAATATGATATTTCACTGCTTTTGACAAAAAATATAATGGACTGACAGTTTGTACATAAATGTTTGCTGTTGTGGTTCTCTTCACTTAGATATTCGTTTTCTTTGTTGAGCAGTTTCAGGTGAGACACGCTTTGCAATGACAATAAGCATGTTATTTTTTTAAACTTTCTTTCTTGCAGTTACTACGCGAACACAGGCGTTGCAATTATTCTTGTAAGAATTGTCTAAATCCAATCATGTCTGATATACCGAGAAAGTTCGTAAATAATCCTATTTTTAGTTTCTTACATGCCTAACTTATTTCATATACAAGGAGGGCTCCTAAAGATGACTCGCCTAAAATTGCTTTATAAGCTAAAATCTTTTTCTTCTAGATGGCGAGAGATAGTGTAGTAAACAATTCACGGCCAAGTTTAGGCCTGAACTATGCTGGCCTTGAAACCCTACAATATCTCAATCTTGCTGTCAAATATAAGCGCTGTTACGTTAGTTTCTCCTTACCACCTTCTAAAATCACTGCCTAAACATTTAAAGTCACTCCTTCAACACTTTCGTTAATTTTCTGTCAATAATTCTCGATAGAGTAAAAAAGTTTGTTTTAATTCGAAAATGAGTGAATGGCGAATATTTTCCAGCCAGAGTTAAGATGAAAGAAGCCTCTACATTGTGATAGTTTTGTTATGTAATTTCAAAGATTGGACCATTTGGCCAATAGAAAACCGCCTTTTTTTAACAGGGTGTTGCAGTTCTTTTGCCCCCCTAGTGCAGTGGTTTTCGACCAGGGTTCGCCGGAACCCTAGGGTTCCGTCAGCAAAGTCCAGGGATTCCGGCAGAAGTTATACAAATGCTACCATCGACAGTATATGTTAACTATCCTGTGCAAATATGTGAAAATGGGTTCCTCAAGCAACTGGAATACAATCTTGTTGTTCCGCTCCACCAAAAAGGTTGAACACCACTGCCCAAGTGTATATCTAAAGAGGATAACCGTATAATGTATGTGTGTTTTCTAAGGATCCTGGCTCAAGGCCCAGTGGTAAAAGTTTCTTAACATCTGGTCACATATCATTTCTAAAAGTTTCTTAAGGGTTTCTTAATTTGCTGAAAAGATTGCAGTGAATACGAAAGCAAAACGTAATAGGCTTTGCCTTTTGTTCTGCCTCATAATGCTTGTTGGCTAAGCACATAATACATTCTGTAGTGGAAACTTTTAAATACGTGGAGAAAAATGTGCTTCCGAAACTGAGAATGATAGCAAGGAAATTTCTGAAGTTTCATAACTTTTCCTTGTCCTGAACTTTTCCTGAAGTTTCATAACTTTTCCTATAACAACTCGTGGATTCATATAATAGACAAAATGTGTAACTGGTACTCCCATACATTTTCCTCCCCGAACCCCCGACCCCCTGATCCCCATTAGCCCTCCCTATCCACGCCAGTATAGAGGCTTATTTGCATAGTAGATCTTGGCTGTGGTCTGGGGGTTGCCCTTCCCTGATCTGGTCTGCCTTTTTTAGACGATTAATAACAGTAGTAGGGGTCATTCATACAATACGCATACACAAATGGGGAGGGGGGTTAGGTGAAAAGTACTTTTTCGTGCAAGGGCGAAAGGTAATCCATGCAACATTGGTGTGGGTAATGGTGTGTTTGTACACTCACGAAACCTAACATTATCCTCATCTGTCAAAAACAATTTGGTGTTGCTCTAGCAGTTGAAAGCATATTGGAAGTCATCGAGCGCATTGAAAGGTGTATGTGTGTTGGGGGGGGTAGGGGTAAATTAAAATGTACGTACAAATGCAGGAGTGCACTTTAATATGCATGTACTCGTATACACGTTGGATGGGGTGGGAGGGTAGGGGGAGGTCAGCATTTTTACAGCTGAATTCAAACTGAATTCATTTTGGTTTAGCGGAAGCTGTATACCGTAAATCCTCGAATTAGCTCCCCCCACGAATAAGCCCCCATGCTAGAACTTCAAATTGTTAATAAGCCCCCCTCGAATAAGCCCCCACCCAAAAAGCATCAAAAATGAATAAGCCCCCAGGGGGCTAATTCGAGGATTTGCGGTATTGCACTTTATAGACAAGATATATATGGTTTCATTGTGATAACCTTTTAGCAAGCTGTTCCCCCGTTATATGATCAGAGGTTTCTAAGCATTTAAAGTTATTTTATATGGCGGTCCCAATGCAGCATTCTTTTTCAAATCAGGGGGTCCTCAGGAGAGATAAATACTGTAAATCCTCGAATAAGCCCCCGGAGGCTTATTTGCAAAAATGAATTTTTGGTTGGGGGCTTACTCGAGGGGAGGGCTTATTCAAGGGGAGGGCTTACACGCTTTGTTTTATAAGGAAGCACTATATAAGGAACCTACATGTAGAAGGTCGAAATATTTAAAGAACTTATACTACTAAAGGAGAAATCCCTAGAGAACTTTTCATTTTCAAATTCCGAGTGCTGTACTCAGATGCAAATGAAGATTACATTACATTGAATGATATCAATGGAATAGTCATGATACTTCTTAATTGAAATTATGCTTTTGCATATATAAAACTTATTCCCTGCCGCGTTTGTGCTTTTGAGGTTGACTTCTAGCCGTAATTAAAGGTAAAATTCAAAATTTCAATGCTTTTCTAGTGTCTGTGCCAGTTTGTGGCACTCTATGTGCAGTGAAAGTTAAGGAACTATTAAGGGACTTTTAGTACTAGAATTTGATAAAAAGAGGTCGGAAAATAAGGAACTTTTAGAACTAGGCCTTTAGCTAGGTTCCTCATACAAAAAAAGCGGGTAGGGTTTATTGCAAAGTCTGGCATTTTCCTCAAAGGTTAACATAAAAAACGACGTAATTTTCTCAAGGAACTAAATTTTCAGCTTCTACTTACAGAAGCTGATATCGTTGAAAGAGTTACAAAGTGTTGTGTGAAAACTTAACAAACATTATAATGTTTCTATTATCACGAAAGTCGCGTTTCTTTTTGCTTTTTGCCTCCATTCAAAGAAAGTAATACTGTACAGCTATTGTCCTGTGAGGGCTTCTTGAAATATGATAATATTCTACAATTATGCTTCCCTCGAATAAACCCCCATGGGGGCTTATTCGAGGGGGGCTTATTTGCAAAAATGATTTTTAGGTGGGGGCTTATTCGAAGGTGGGGGCTTAATCGAGGATTTACGGTATGTGTGTTTTGATAGTTCTAATGTCATAGAGAACAAATGTCAACCGTGATACAGTCTAAGAAACCAATCAAACCAACGAGCTGAACAAGGAATGACCACCTATGGCACCCCGTCACACGTTTCGCGGTCACAGTTTTGGAAGCAATTGCCTAAGATACGGCAGCAATGTCGTGTTGTGCGTATGAACCGGACATGCCAGAAAACCATAACGGTTTCCGTGCACTATGTATGCTTGGGATCAAACCGAGAAGCCACAAGGACATCCAGACTTTGAACTGCAGCAGCTCTGGGTATGCGAACTGCATGGCGTAAAGTTGTTGGTCTCCGGGGAAAGAATGCTTTCAGGCACGGGTCCTTGTTCCAAAAGTCCCTTATTGTTTGACCTCATTTATCGTATTATTGTACAAAACCTTCCTTTAATAGTAGCTGACATCTGATGTACGCTCTGCCACTTCTTTGACGTCATCGCATTGATTCACAAGGTGATAGACCTCTCTTACAGGCTTATCCTAGCGTACCTAAATCGTATCTCGTAAATCCTAAATCGTATTTCCTAGAATCTAGTAAACACGGAGCCTTTGTAAATGGGAGGGGATTGGAAATATTTCTAAAGTCTAACTGCAATTTGACTATCTATTACACTTCTGACAAACGTCAAAAGACACATTCAATTCGTGAAAGAAACACTATCACTTGGTGAAAGAAATTTCTTTTCTCAAGGAAGAAGTCTCCTTACCTCTTTTCATTTCTTGTTATGTAATAAATAGGGGTCTGGCATAAACATGAAAAATTCGTGAACTCCGCCCTTATATCATAAATCTAACACTACACGTAAGTTTCTTATAGAGCGACTCATTAAACTTGCAGCATATGAAAACTACCCTCCCCCCCCCCCCTTGAGAAAAAGGTTACTTGTGCTCATTTGCTCAGCACATAGTTCGCGCCGTGTGTGCTTGACTCTCACTGAGTGTTCCGCCACACGCAACGCTGAGTTGGAGATCTAATACACAACGTGTATTTTGCACATGCATGAGTATGAAGATTTAGACGTAAGAATAGCACAGGAAGCCATGGGAACCCTGACGTATCAGATGTATGTCATTTCCAAAACCAGCAGTAGAACTCCCTTTCAATGAATCTGTATTTTTGGGCCTAGGCCATAATGGTTCTTGTTGGAGAAGCATGACAGATTAGTGCAGGCCCGTAACTAAGGGGGCCTGGGGGGCAAGGCCCCCCTGGACTTGTGAAATTTGACTCTGTGCCCCCCTACAGACATGAATTTTACATGTGTGTATATATAAATATATGTATTATATGTATGTATTATATATATTGGCTGTGCCCCCCTTTCGAATTCAAGCTGGCTACGGGCCTGGATTAATGGGTGGCTTGTTTTTCTTAATAAATAGTTTTTCCTGCTCAGTTAGGATTAGGACACGGCTTTCCTCTCTTTTAAGAGATCTCTCAATTACCTTGCTAAGTGAGCTAGAGTCAAAATTTATCATCTTGTTGATAAAAATCTGAAAAAAACCTGACGTTAAGTTTGGTTTTCATTAACGTCGGTTTTTTTGTTGAGAAAGTGGTTAACAAGAAAGCATTATTCGGCTGCACAGAAGGTAATGAAAGTTCATTAGTGAAATTTCATTAGTGAAATTTCATTACTGGTTTTTTGAGGCCAAAGAAAGTTGATAAGTTGATACACATTTGAAAACTCAACTTTTATACTAGCCCATTTTCTGTTTTGCCTTAGTTTGCATAAATTTAAATAAGACCTAAAATGCTGATTACTTGGAGCTCTCGGAACTTCTGTCGGGACATTGGACCATTTGCATAGGTTTTTGTGAGTTGCTAGAGTGTTTTTTAAATATTTTTAAAAGGGACGTTAAAGATGTTCTTTGGAATTGTCTTATGAACAGTTGACCAAAGTTCAGTAGTGGATTGAGAAAGAAACTTAAGGACAGATGAAATAGCTAGCCCTTGTGATGTTAAGTCATTTGTAATACGATGTTGGTGATGGCTTTTAGTAGATTTTAGAACTTGATTGATGATACTGTATTGATCATATCGTATGTTAGTGAAGGTATTTGAATCGCGTCATAAAGACTGGATATCAGAATTAGGAGAAGATTTCAAAGCGTGTCGGATCATAGTTGTTCTTTATATTACTCCAAAAATTAAAATTGTAAAAGAAATACAACACACCTTGTTTTTCACCACACACAGCGTGAAAGGACAAGGAGTCATCTTGTCCCAACTTTATATGGTGCTTACTGTTTAACATATTTACATCAGTGTAAGTAATCTTCATCTCACATCAGATATCCCATGATCTAAGAATTAGGAATGAATGAAAGGACATACTAGATGTCCAGAAAATACAATTTTACGAATATAGGTTGGACAATTTCAAATGTTCAATGGTATTAGACAGCAGATGTGAGAGGAGCATATTTAGAACTCAAAGCAACACAACTATAAAAAATATAAGATAATTAGTAAGTGGTGCCCTACAAGTAGTTTCATAAGCTCATTGCTCCCTTCTAGTCGTCAAAATAGATAATAATGTTGCCTCCATTATAAGTTCATTAGCTCTAATGTTAAAACGTGGGCTACCAAAAAGGAGAAGTTCACAAAACGCCGCGGAGCTTAGGTTTCAAAGCTCAAGTCCAGGGATTTCCGAAAGCTGGTCAAAGAGAACGTTACGTTTTTTCCATATATGGGGCAGTGCAGGAGAAAATGCTCACTATAGTTTGACACTGAATGAAATTTGTGGAAGGAAGAACGAGGTTTTAGCCATAGTTTGACTTGCTGATAATGAGGTTACGCATTAAAGCGGCGCTAATTGGTAGTTCAAACCATCTTCGCATATACTTTTCAACAATGTTATCTAGGCTTTCAACTAGCCATGTTTTGATCATGTCCGCTATAGTAAAATGGAGAAGGAGAAGGAATTTTAGAGAGGAGAAGGCTGTGGTAAAGCAGAAGTTTATTCTTTGGATGGCAAATATCTTTTTTTGTTTTGTTTTTGGTAAGTAATGTCAGGGAATGGCCAATAGAGCCTATAAAAAGCCCTGACAAAGCAGGAAAGAGATGATCAATTTTAGTCAATAAGTCATTAATGGTGTCTAGTAGAATAGTTGTATGTGCAAAATTCTGCATAGAGAAAGAGAAATATCAACCAAGATACTTGAACGACTCTCCAATTTCAACGGTCAACAGTCTTCTTATTCAAAGTAACTTGAATATGTCTCTTTTTGTCGTGGTTATACGACTCATCATACAAAAATTTCGTGTCGTGGTCCTCATCATACAACTTATAAGAAGACCACGATTTCCAAACTCAGACTACATCACCTCCCAAATCATAGCAAGTGTCACAACATAGTCGACGAGATCAACATGAATGTAGGATACAGCTGTGTAGCGAACATACAAGCAATCATTACTAAACACAACAAGAGAACACTGTCAAATTCAGGTATTTTACCATCCATACAGATAAATTCTTTGGTACTCAATAGACAACTCTACACATTGCACAGTTTATGATGTTGTTTGTTCCAGTTGAGCAGAGATCCCCCCTTCTCTTACCCAAATTTGAAAAATGTGCTCAATTTCTTAGTTTTTGAAGGTCAGTCAGTCGCTCGCATCATTTGTAGCAGCAGTTAGTCAGGAAAATATTATATATTTCTGATACATAGTCAGGAAAAACATCTTCATTTTCAAGAATACGTCATTGAAAGTCAGGAAAAATATTAGACAGAATGCTTATGAACCCTGCGTTATAGTCTATGAAACTACTGCTGAATTAGCAATAGCGGCCTCTCGAACAGCATCATTTACAAGTCGAGAACCAACATGCAAGTAATCAATCCACAGTAGAAAGTAAGGTAATTGTGCACCTTTTTGAAAGCAGAGTGTAACGTACAAGGGGTCTCACTTCAGTGGCCGGCAAGTCTTCGATGTTCGAGCTTTCAAGCCTTTAAGCCTAGGCCATAGGCCTAGGCCTAAGTTAGAAACAACAGAGAAAAACTTCTATGCGTGTGTGCTCTTTTCTTTATAACCGCAAGACTGAACTGAACTAACTGACAATCAAATATTAAAACACACATAATATAATCGTTACAACATTCGCTACGTCAAAGCACAATACACGTTGACAGGGACAAGCATATCGCCCGGAAAGGGTGATACTGACACTTCAAGCGAGTTACATACATAACAGGAATTAGCACAAATACGCCATTCCAAAACGCAATTTCAAAAGTAAAGCAAAACGACATAAAACACAGATTAATCATATGCTACAAGAGCAGTAACAGTTTTAATAGTTTTTTCGTCAGTTTTGGCATTTCTCTTGATACTCAGGACTTCATTTATTTGCTCTTTGAGATAAGGTAGGCTTTCTTAATGTCACTTATTGTCTGCTTTGTCAATCTTGGATAGCTTCTGGCCTACTTGTTCAGTTTAATTCCATTCAATTCTATTTATGGTAAGCAAGTCTTCCACCTCTGCTTCGTTCTGCATGTTGTAGCTTGGAAGGTAAATCGTAACGAGAAATTAGCAGCTTCTGTTGTTGGGCATGTGCCAGCAGAAATGTCAATAGCCATGCCATATTTTCTTTACAGTAATGGTGCTCTTCTAGGCACTCTAATCAAGAAAACATACCAGCCTTCTCCTATTGTAATAGGGGGCTGGAAATTCTTCTGAAAGTCGCCATGGAAACCGATGGCGAAAAAAGCGCTATTTACATTGTTTAAAGCTCCTGCCAAACTATCCAACATTTCATCCAGCATTCATCCAACAATTGTTGGACGGCAACCTCTATGATCGCAGAGAAAGTGCATGAATGAGGGTGGGAGGAAGAGAGGAGTTTGAACTTTATTACACCACCCCTTTTACATTGGTTATACTTGTGACAAACGCCCTTTTTGTTGCCACTATGGTACAAGACAAGAAACGCAGAAGAGTTTTAAAGAATGTGAAGAAAAATGCCAAATCACGAAACAATTTAATTTTGAAACAAAATATCATTCTATATTCATATCAGATTCTATCAAGTAATCCAATAAATATTTGAAGAGAATATTCCACGCTTGAGATAACATGGATCAGTCGTTATCACAGAACACGCTACATGAGCATCATATTGAACAACCTAACAATGACAAGACAGTACTAATACAACATTGTTACATTGCTATAGCACGAAAAAGCGGGAACATTCTTTTAACATACTGAAGGCTTGTTTCGTCTGACACTCGTCGGAGTATGAAACGTTGGATAATGACCGAAAGGTGAACTGAAATATATATCCAGATGCGGTTACACGTGATATGGCTATATATCTCAGTTCTCCTTTCGGTCGTTATTCGACGTTTCATACCCTGACAAGTGTCATTTTCTGATGTGTACAGAAAAATTAATTCATGTATGTGTGCATCGTATTAGCTTCACCGTCTTTTTATCTATCTGTACCAGTCTAATATAAATAAAAGCAATCTGTTAATGGTGATACTTTACAACTACCAGCACCAAATAACATATCTTCTTCATGATCTTGAGGATCGTCTCTTCATGTAAAAATACCATCCAGCGTCAAATGCCATGGCAAAAAGTGAGAAAATGACGGATATTATCCACACAATTCCTTCCACTGTACTACAGGCTGGAGCTTTATCCATTGCCAAGAATGTGATAATTGTTGGTAGTTTTGAGACAAAGAAGCTGGATGTGATTCCTATGAAGAACATCTTTGCATGCTTTAGTCTCTTTTGTCATAGTGTAATGATTTTTATGTCAATGGTCGATGGCTGACTTTCCTCGGCATTCATTGGTGCAATGGCTTGGTTTTTTGACTTCATGGCGAAGTACAGTTTGACGTAGATGACACAGAGTGCAATGTAGCCAAAGATACGTGTGATTGATAGCGGTATTATCAGGAGCATCACATTGCCCATTGTGCATCTCAGCGTAGATGATGAAATGCCAATAACCATAGAGAGTACGAAAACACGGATGGATAACTTTCTCTCCAATTGCTTTTTCGCATCTGATGTATGATATGTGAGTCCATGTTTAACAACCTGAAGCCTTTCATATGCCAATGATACGTTGAAGCCTAACTGATGAAGGAAGGATACAACTGTGCATGTTGCAAAGAAGCAAGTTACCGGAAATGGTGTGTTGTCAGTCAGAAACGCTCGGATGCACATGATAAGTGCACAAACAACATTAGATACTCCAATTAGTGTAAACATTCGACCAGCACCAATCGATTGGTTCTCATGTTTGTAAATCTGCATGACCATGTATACGTTTGGAGCAGCTGTCAAAATGGCAATAACTGCAATTGACAAAGAACAGTGCCATAACCAGATCATAGTTCCTGCCTGCAAGACGCTACTAGATCACTTCTCTATGCTCTATGCTTATACTGTATATTCGTTGAGTCTTGAACCTGATAGTATGGGTGAAAAGCATGCACTTTTACTCTGGGGTTATAAGCTCGATGCAGTATGCTTTTAGTTCATGATATGACACTTCACCATTAAATATTGATACGCACTCAATATATTGCAGCTGTCTTATTATGATTTGCAATCATAGCGTTTGTTGAGTAGGTCACATGATGTAACATCTATAGAGATTAACCCTGGAAGTGATCAATGTTTTGTTGTTGTTGTTTTTGTTGTTAATCTACATGTACCCTATCAAATTCGCATCAAAGTTACTTGACAATTTCCTGCTGGTGAAAGTGTTATGCTCATATGTCGTTTTGTACATTAGCGAATATTCGCATCATATTTCAACTTTTAGCGCTAGAATTCTCACCACAGTTGGGTTTTCAAGTCAGAACT
Organism: Mastigias papua; assembly: GCA_964019165.1. Lineage (NCBI taxonomy): Eukaryota > Metazoa > Cnidaria > Scyphozoa > Rhizostomeae > Mastigiidae > Mastigias > Mastigias papua. The sequence goes on along the minus strand of OZ025271.1, from coordinate 1,288,495 downwards.
TTGTGACAAGAAGTCAACAATTTTTTTGGCTATCATATTTCTTTGCAGAGGAGCCTTCAAAGCCTTGTTTTGATAATGAGGCTGTCAGGACCGGCACTGTTTTAGTCCTCGATGAAACATCCCTTCCCGTTTCTCATTTCCTTCGATTTTCAATAGCAACCAGCAGTTTGAATAAATCAACTGGCGAGATTAGTAGTGATGGCAGTATCAGTGATGAATATAGTGGTGAAGCCTATGAATCGAGACATGAATCATACATCCCTTTCGTAGGAGCTACTGGTATAGTATGGCAGAATGGTTAGAAATGGTCATACCAAAACCTTTTGGAAAAGCGACAACGGCACGACAAAGATGATTTCTGGCGTTTCTTAACACTAATCACTGACACATGATGTGGCAGCTGTATCCTTATTAGGTTGCTAATATATTCATTCCACATCTATGTGTTTGATATTTAAATATATCTGATTTTATATTAGATTGCCGCTGTAATATGCCAAAAGTGAATGGATATACCTTCGAGACAATGATATTTTGGTACAAAACAGGTCACGGTAGTCTGCAGATACACAGAACAATATCCCCAATTATCACGGAGGAAGACTTCCGCTTGCTCTATTCACCCTGCCATTTGCACCTTGACCTTTACCCCTAACTGCCAAACACCCATTTGTTCACCACTTCTGTTCCTGTTCTTATTATTCAGCTGTGAAGTATTTGTAAATGCCACCTGCTTGGTATGCAAACCCGTGTTCACCTATTTGCTGCTGGGTGGACAGTAAGCTGGCACCCGCACTATTGTCCAAGGGGTCAGTTTGAAGCATCACAACTTTGCCAGTCCCCATTACTATGGGACTAAAAGCTTTGCACACTCTACAGCTGGAATCAAAACTTTTGACTGGTGCAAGTCTTTGCTCAGAAGTCTCTTGTGAGCCAAGCCTTCCTGTACGAACGCCCTGAAGTCTAGTGGATGCACTCGCAATTTCACATATAACATCCAAAAGTCACTCAAAGAAGTAAGAAGAAACCGACAACACAACATTTTATAGAACAACCCTCAATACAGCAAAAACGTGTTAAAAACAAAACAATACACAAGCAAAACCTCCCTTAAACAAGTAGTTTAGAAACGCTTCAAAAGTCTTTATTCTGATACCTGACACCTTGCATTCTCTCTCTTTTCTTCATTTGTCTTTGTCTACAAGCACCTGCTTGTATCCTTGATATCCTCGTGTAATTTATCAATAAGGTGTTGCTGCAGCATAAAAAAGCTGCAACTTTTTTGCACATACTGGAAGCTTTTTGCGTATGACACTGACACTCGTCAGAGAATGAAACATCGGATAATAACCGAAAGGTGAACCGAGATATATAGCCAGATGCGGATACACGTGATTTTATGAATAACAGCCAGTTGCGGAATTAGGTGTTAGATTCAACAGGAGCTAAAGAGATACATCTAGGACTTAGCTTACTACCTTCAAACACTGGGATTATATATATATATATATATATATATATATATATATATATATATATATATATATATATATATATATATATATATACACTTTCGTTGCAAAAGTGTGAAAACGATGGCCTTCGCAGTCTGGAATGGCGGCCACGGGCTGTGCATGGGGCACAAAAAAGCAGCAGACCATATCATTACTCATCGATTTAATTTTTAAACAATAGACCGATCAATCCAATGAAGAAACATAAATTAACATTGTCAATATTAAATTAATTAAATTAATTCGAATGTAACTCATTTTGTCTTCATTGTTTAGTATTTTGTTGGATAGCCTCGTGACATTTTTACTGCAAGTAATCTTCTCGGGATGGAGGCGTACAAATTTGTAATGAATTTCTTTGGCACCTTGCGCCAGATTTGGAACATCTTTTCTATTAATTGTTGTTTATTCTTTGGTGGTTCATTGTTAAGAACGATTTTCATGTATCGCCAAACGTTTTCAATTATATTTAAGTCCGGACTTTCAGATGGCCATGGGAGTAACAAGATGCCCATTTGCTTTAAATAGTTCTTCGTAGCAATGGCAGTGTGGCACGCAGCATTGTCTTGCTGGAGGATGAAAGGATGGTTTTGCACCCCATAGATTATTTCGACGCTTTCTTTGAGATTTTTGTTGCAAAATCTCTTGATAATATTTGGAGTTTACTGAACGTTCGCAAACAGCAAGCTTCCTAACGCCATTAGGCCCAATGCAGCTCCAGACCATTACAGAGACTGTGTTGACAAATTTCAGGAGGAAAAATGTGGGATTTTCAGCTTCATCAGCCGTTCTCCACACTCAGACACTCCGGAATCATTTTGCAAGCAAAAGCGGCTTTCATCTGAAAAGATGACATCATTCCAGTGGGTCAACGGCCACTCAAGCTGTGTCTTTGCCCATGTCACACGGTACGACCGGTTATTTTTTGAAATAAAAATATTCAACTTTGACGCATCGAGACGCACCAGAACAATAGCAAGAGCCAAGATAGATGGACAGAATGGCAAGAAGGCGATGGTTGTGATTCACCAGTAGGAAGGTAGGTAAAGCGACAGCAAGCTGCATAGCCTGTGGCAAAGGCTAACAAAAACGAGATCTTTGTGTTTGTCAACGATGGCCCTACCAAGTTGAGCAGATCGTCAAATACCAAAGGTAGCATTCAGAAATAATTAAAATGCATGGTATGATCCTGCAGTCTCATCTCTGTCATTAAATTATAGTAATGTCCCTGCCGCTCACGAGCCTCCCGCAATCGTCGAACCCAAACACGATGTTTGCTTTGTTTCTTCTTGAGTAAAACAGCAGCAATTAACTGGTTTTGTAAAGTCAACGCAACAAGTATGTCATGTCGATTAGACGCCATCTTAGATTTGTTTTCATAAAAACGCTTGATGATGCACTATATGTGAACACACCTCATGCGTTTTTGACGAACAGTGACGCGACGCATCGCATCGTGACGCATCAAATGTGAATTCAGCTTTACTGTACCTTGCGTTTTCCGAATCAACTATAATGCCTTACGATATTGTGGAGCGTCGCTTCATGTAGAAATACCACGCAGCGTCAAATGCCATGCCAAAGAGTGACATACTAATGGATGTGGTCAATAAAAGTCCTTCTACTGTGTTGCAAACTGGAGTTTTGTTTATTGTTAAGAATATGATCATTATTGGTAAGTTTGAGATGCAGAAACTGGATGTGATTCCAATGAAGAACATCTTTGCATGCTTTAGTCTCTTCTGTCGGAGTTTAACGATTCCGTTGCCAATGATCGATGATGATTGACCTTGTTCAGCAGTGATTGCAGTAATGGCTTGGTTTTGTGACTTTATGGTGACGTACAGCTTGACGTAGATGACACAGAGTGCAATGTATCCCAAGATACGTGTTGTAGCCATTGGAATTGCCAGGAACATCACATTGCCCAAAGTGAATCTCAGCGTAGATGATAAAATGCCAATAATCATAGAAGATATGACAACACAGATGGATAGCTTTCTCTCCAATTCCCTCTTGGCCTCTGACGTATGATATGCAAGACCATGCTTAAACACCTGAAGCCTTTCATAAGCTAGTGATACATTGAAACCCAACTGAAGAAGGGATGATACAACAGAGCAAGTTGCGACAAACCAAAGTATAGGAGATGAAGTGGTAACAATCATAAACTTGTGGATGGAAATGAGTAGAGCACAAGCAACATTTGACACTCCGATAAGTGTAAACATCCGACCAGCGCCAATCGATGTATTCGGATTTCTGTATATTTGCACCAACATATATATGTTTGGGACAGCAGTCAAGATTGATATAACTGCAACTGACATGGAGCAGAAGAATAACTGGATCATATTTCCTCCCTACCTGATATACAGCGACTGAGAGTTCAATTCTCAATGCTTTGTGCAGATCGTGTTTATTCTTTGAATCTTGAAACTGGTGGTGTAGATGAATAGCATGTACTTTTTTCTATGGGGTTGTGAGAACGACGAAGTGTCATTATAACTCTAAACTGACACCTCGCCATTATTAATTCATTAGTACGTGATGTAATTCAGCTGTCTCTTTATAATTCCCATAGCACAGAGTTTGTTAGGTGACAACTTGACTTAACATCTATGAATTAATCTTCGGATAGATTAATGTTGTTCTTGGTAATGTACATGACATTAGCTTTCCTGCACATATCTGTGCTGGGGACAGCGTTAACATCAGCTCTGACCTGGCTTTGAGCGAAAACTCTTTTCGTATTTAAACTTTCAGCACCAAAATTGTCACCATATTAGTATTATTCTTCTGACGTTTTTTTGCAGGATATTCATTTCAAAAATAAATTCTGATCATAATATGTGTGCAAAACAGGAATAAAATTGAAAAAATTCTTAATGTACGGTGCACCTCATCAATAATTTATTCCAGTGTATTTATATGTATATGTATCTATGCAGAGCTGATGAACTGATGAAGGGTTGTGCCGGAACGTTTTAAAAGTTGAAATTTTTTCTTGAGTGTCTATATATATATATATATATATATATATATATATATATATATATATATATATATATATATATATATATATATATATATATATATATATTTATATATATATATACAAACTAAACCTAAGCCGCATCCACAACGTATATAAATTACATAAATAGAATAAACCACAAATATACTATCCTTTAAGTAAACGTTTCGATCAGAATTTTCATCAGTACTGATGAAGATTCTGATCGAAACGTTTACTTAAAGGATAGTATATTTGTGGTTTATTCTATATATATATATATATATATATATATATATATATATATATATATATATATATATATATATATATATATATATATATATATATATATATATACTAAGTCATGAGTGGGCTACCACAATTGGAAAATTTATTTTGGCCCCAGTGCGGATTCGAACTCACGATGTTTAGATCAGAAGACTCCTGTGCTAATCAATTGCGCCATCCAGGCACAAAAGAATAGCGGTGGAATCTTAAGGTCATTCTACCGTGAGTCCCTCAACGCATCTAGGGCCTTCTCTATGTTTCGGCTATAATGCCTTCTTCAGAGCCAAGCGTACTTTATAATATTAATTCGGCTAAGGCTGACATAGGTAAATACTAAGTCATGAGTGGGCTACCACAATTGGAAAATTTATTTTGGCCCCAGTGCGGATTCGAACTCACGATGTTTAGATCAGAAGACTCCTGTGCTAATCAATTGCGCCATCCAGGCACAAAAGAATAGCGGTGGAATCTTAAGGTCATTCTACCGTGAGTCCCTCAACGCATCTAGGGCCTTCTCTATGTTTCGGCTATAATGCCTTCTTCAGAGCCAAGCGTACTTTATAATATTAATTCGGCTAAGGCTGACATAGGTAAATACTAAGTCATGAGTGGGCTACCACAATTGGAAAATTTATTTTGGCCCCAGTGCGGATTCGAACTCACGATGTTTAGATCAGAAGACTCCTGTGCTAATCAATTGCGCCATCCAGGCACAAAAGAATAGCGGTGGAATCTTAAGGTCATTCTACCGTGAGTCCCTCAACGCATCTAGGGCCTTCTCTATGTTTCGGCTATAATGCCTTCTTCAGAGCCAAGCGTACTTTATAATATTAATTCGGCTAAGGCTGACATAGGTAAATACTAAGTCATGAGTGGGCTACCACAATTGGAAAATTTATTTTGGCCCCAGTGCGGATTCGAACTCACGATGTTTAGATCAGAAGACTCCTGTGCTAATCAATTGCGCCATCCAGGCACAAAAGAATAGCGGTGGAATCTTAAGGTCATTCTACCGTGAGTCCCTCAACGCATCTAGGGCCTTCTCTATGTTTCGGCTATAATGCCTTCTTCAGAGCCAAGCGTACTTTATAATATTAATTCGGCTAAGGCTGACATAGGTAAATACTAAGTCATGAGTGGGCTACCACAATTGGAAAATTTATTTTGGCCCCAGTGCGGATTCGAACTCACGATGTTTAGATCAGAAGACTCCTGTGCTAATCAATTGCGCCATCCAGGCACAAAAGAATAGCGGTGGAATCTTAAGGTCATTCTACCGTGAGTCCCTCAACGCATCTAGGGCCTTCTCTATGTTTCGGCTATAATGCCTTCTTCAGAGCCAAGCGTACTTTATAATATTAATTCGGCTAAGGCTGACATAGGTAAATACTAAGTCATGAGTGGGCTACCACAATTGGAAAATTTATTTTGGCCCCAGTGCGGATTCGAACTCACGATGTTTAGATCAGAAGACTCCTGTGCTAATCAATTGCGCCATCCAGGCACAAAAGAATAGCGGTGGAATCTTAAGGTCATTCTACCGTGAGTCCCTCAACGCATCTAGGGCCTTCTCTATGTTTCGGCTATAATGCCTTCTTCAGAGCCAAGCGTACTTTATAATATTAATTCGGCTAAGGCTGACATAGGTAAATACTAAGTCATGAGTGGGCTACCACAATTGGAAAATTTATTTTGGCCCCAGTGCGGATTCGAACTCACGATGTTTAGATCAGAAGACTCCTGTGCTAATCAATTGCGCCATCCAGGCACAAAAGAATAGCGGTGGAATCTTAAGGTCATTCTACCGTGAGTCCCTCAACGCATCTAGGGCCTTCTCTATGTTTCGGCTATAATGCCTTCTTCAGAGCCAAGCGTACTTTATAATATTAATTCGGCTAAGGCTGACATAGGTAAATACTAAGTCATGAGTGGGCTACCCTTAGCCGAATTAATATTATAAAGTACGCTTGGCTCTGAAGAAGGCATTATAGCCGAAACATAGAGAAGGCCCTAGATGCGTTGAGGGACTCACGGTAGAATGACCTTAAGATTCCACCGCTATTCTTTTGTGCCTGGATGGCGCAATTGATTAGCACAGGAGTCTTCTGATCTAAACATCGTGAGTTCGAATCCGCACTGGGGCCAAAATAAATTTTCCAATTGTGGTAGCCCACTCATGACTTAGTATTTACCTATGTCAGCCTTAGCCGAATTAATATTATAAAGTACGCTTGGCTCTGAAGAAGGCATTATAGCCGAAACATAGAGAAGGCCCTAGATGCGTTGAGGGACTCACGGTAGAATGACCTTAAGATTCCACCGCTATTCTTTTGTGCCTGGATGGCGCAATTGATTAGCACAGGAGTCTTCTGATCTAAACATCGTGAGTTCGAATCCGCACTGGGGCCAAAATAAATTTTCCAATTGTGGTAGCCCACTCATGACTTAGTATTTACCTATGTCAGCCTTAGCCGAATTTATATATATATATATATATATATATATATATATATATATATATATATATATATATATACAGGTGGTGGCAAATTATAATTTTCTCCTGGTTTTTCTGAGCATTATATCAACCTTTCCGTTTGCACCAAAAAAGGAGAAATCCTGGTTACTCGCTAGCTACTGATTATATATACATACATACATACATATATATATATATATATATATATATATATATATATATATATATATATATATATATATATATATATATATATATATATATATATATATATATATATATATATATATATATATATATATATATATATATATATATATATATATATATATATATATATATATATATATATATATATATATATATATATATATATATATATATATATATATATATATATACATACATATATATGACTTTCATAATGTAAACAACTGTTTAACATTTCGCGTATAGCTTCATCAGAAAATTCTTACCTTTAATTTACAGAGCGTACATATATACATAACCAAAATTGAATATTTGCAAAGGAAACACATAACTAGAAACAGTACCTTCGAAAAATAATAAATGAACTTCACACAATCTAGCTAGAGGCGTAAAAATTCTATAAGAAGAAAAGAACAATGGAAGAATAGAAGTAGAAAGAGTAATAGGAGCTCTACCTCTTGGGATAGATAGCAAGTGCAAAGCACTCAATAGATGCTGTAAAGAAAGGAAATGACAGAGATTCAGTGGAGAGGTGCTGCATTTAAATCCATACAGGTGTCAGGAATAAGCAAAAATGGAACGTACAGAAAAAAGTAGAGTAGTACCCAGCAAAATAGCACACTGACACAAAGGCACAATGACGAAGGCGCAGAATAAACACAAACCACAAAAGCCACAAGAGGTGTAGGTAGAGTAGAGTGTAAGACAAGAGAACAAGAGAATTATACTAGCACAGAAATACCACACTAAACGTCCTATTCTTCAACCTGCTTAATATTAAGGCCCTAGGTTAACTAACTATAAGGCGTGCGGTCGTAAGTTGTATGGTGGTTCTTCGGGGATCCTTCAGGCAGAGTTTTTTCGGGATTTTACTGGAGGAGCGCATGGGGGATTCCTTAAAGATGTTAGTGTTATCATTATAGATAGACTAAATGGGAACGGTAGGCAACGCGAAAGTTTCTGGCAATACAAGCTGGAAACTTTTGCACCCCAGGGCCTTAATATTAAGCAGGTTGAAGAATAGGATATTTAGTGTGTTATGTCTCTGCTGGTATAGTTTTCTTGTTCTCATGTCTTACACTCTACTCTACCTACACCTCTTCTGGTTTTCGCCATTTTTGTTTATTCTGTGTCTTCGACATTGCGCCTTAGTATAGCTATTTTGCTAGTTGCTACTGTACTTCTTTCTTTACGTCACATTTTTGGTTATTTCTTATATCTTTATGGATTTACATAAACAGAGAACAACCCAAAATAAACACAAATTACGTACAGGAAGGGTTAGGTGCTTGTTAGTGTATTGTTGAATAGATTCATGAGGTGATGACTGCATGGAGAACAACAGAAGAGGAATGATCAGTTCTTTGATGACGCGAGTGACGTACGGTGATGCCCCATGTGTGCGATACTAGGAATAGGAATGAATGAAGGAAAGAACATTGGCGTTTAGTAGCAAATGGCCTATGTTATAATGCTTACGCTCACTAACAGACCCCCCCCCCCTTAGAATGCAAGCGAATTAGAAGCATTCTATCCTTAGGGTGCGAAGCAATAAGGATTATAAACATTGTAGGAAGAATTTAATGATGACTGGCAAGATGCGAGAATAGCGTTAGTTTGCGTAGTTTCCAATGTTAATGATTAGCAGTTATGTGGTATATAAGAGATATAAGAGATTTAACGTGTATACTAGAGATGATAGTAAATTCAATGTAAATAACAATAACCCTGTCTAAATTCTATCTTGAAAGCTATTGGACTTTTGAAACATTAGTAATTGTCGAGAATCCCTGTAAAGCTGAGTCCTGTATAAGGGACATTTGATGAGGAGTCACTGACACAATCTCCATATCACAGTGATGTCCTTCGGGATGACAATCAAAAACCTGTGAAGCCAATACTTGCATGTGATGTATTTGGTTATTTTGTTTCTTGTTTCTCCTGTTTCTTTTGTGTGTTTTGGTATTGCGTGTCAGCAACAGGTTATCTATTGTAGCTTGCAGGCTGTTTTTGAGCATCGCTTTCGAATTCTAGAACCATCCTTTGAATTTGCAGGTTGTGAATATCCTTGCTATGCTAGCAGGATAATTCCTTAATCTTCTTTCCGATCATACTTCAAAATAACATATCAGATGATTTATCCTAATCAGGAATGTGGGTGCCTGTTGTGACTGGAAGTTTTGACTCATTCAAATCTCTAGTAGATGTTTCATCTACTCCAATACCACCCTTTTAATTTCGAACTTGAACATATCCTTGCTACGGTCATAGAGTAATTCCTGCAACATGTTTCCGAACGTCCTCCCAAATAGCGTATTATATGTTGTATCAAAGTCAGAGAAGGTGGTTACTGTTGTGGTTAGGTGCTTGCAAACATTTAGTAGCTTGCATTCTTTGGGTATAGTTTGAATATATGTTGATATAGAACTGAAGATGTAACTGTAGCTGATCATAGTCTAAGGTCAGCTCGTACGTGACTCAGAGTCTCTTCATCATTTTTATGCAAACATAAAATTTTAGAAAGGGAGAAATTGCCCGAGCATACTATGTCATCGCATTTTTATTTCACACATAGGTTTTTTGTATTACCTATTTTAGAAATTCCTTTTGAACCTTTGAGTTTCTATTTACATTTTATGTTTGATTTCCTTGATATCTTTCATTATAGAGATTTGATCTCTTTATACGTTTTGCATTTTGTGATTATTTTATCACTTCATTAGCTAGGTTTCACTAGTTGTAAGACTCGTTGGCTCGCTCTCACTGATATTCCAACGTTAGAGAAATTCATAATAATAGTGTGCTGAAATCGTGTAACGTAAGATAAATTTGACTGAACGGTGCCCGCAGAGCCATGGGTGGACGTGTGGCAAATGCCCCAATAAATCCTCATTGAACATTAGATTCCGAATAATTATAAATATAATATCACACAACAACAGCAGTACAACAATCTTCTATATAACAATAAGCTTACCTCTTCGTGTGCCGAAAAATTGTATCAAACTGTTCTTGTAAATAGAACGGTACTATGACTATAAGAGAAGTGATGACGTAACCCTTTTCTTCGAGACGTTTATCTTTACACTTATGACACGTTTACAATCGAATTAAGATTAAGAATAGCATCTATAACAATCGAATTACATTTAAATTTAATTTTTAATTCCTTTCTGAGCCTTTTTCATAAGGAGATGCATTTAATTATACTTATCTGTGTATATTTCACCTTTGTCTAAACGTTCTTATAAATATTTCTACTTTCGCATTCTATTATAGACAAAGACAACCAAATAACTATCAAACCAACGGAGGATTTCATCAAACTATTCCTGACTACAAACGAAGGAAGAACTGAAACCGAGTTACATAACCTCGTAATGGCCAAGGATGATGCGATACAAAGACCAAAGAGGACATCCAGTGACATAGATGGCATTCAGCTAAACGTTGCATTTGTTATGATAGATAGTGTGTCAGCTGCAGCATTCAGAAGAGTCATGCCAAAATCATTAGATTTCCTCAAGAATCAACAGCACACGGTCTTTTTTAAAGGTTGGTTAAATACATACTAACAACAATCAATAGAAACAAGCTTTCCACACCACGTGTTGCTCAGTGCTTAGCTGAGTATTTGTTTAAATGGCTATGTATTTGTTTTTGTGTGTTTGGCTATGTATTTGTTTTTGTGTGTTTGGCTATGTATTTGTTTTTGTGTGTTTGGCTATGTATTTGTTTTTGTGTGTTTGGCTATGTATTTGTTTTTGTGTGTTTGGCTATGTATTTGGTATTATGAACTTTCGCCATTTTATTCTCATTGCTAGGGCATACCATAGTTGGAGACGGCACAACTGCACAAATATGTGCCATGTTTACTGGTATTAACGAGCAAGACCTTCCTGAGGCGAGACGTAGCTTTCCAAACTCACAACCAGTAGACCGATGGCCTTTCATTTTCAACGATTTCAAGCGCAAAGGATATGTAACAATGTTCCAGGAGGATGCTACAAAGTATGCGACATTTAATTACCGGCTTCATGGTTTCACACATCCACCAACTGACCATTATGCACGGCCATTTTACATGGCGGCCAATAGTGGAATTCACAAGAAAGAAATAAAATGTTATGGCAACTGGCCCATCCATAAACATGTTCTGTCATATGCGACCAGTTTTCTAAACGCATACAGTAATTCAAAGAAGTTCAGCTTAAGTATTATAGCACGATTACCTCACAACAGTGTTGACATGGTTCAACTTATGGATGAAGATCTAGCTAGCTTTATGGAAGGATTGAATCAAAAAGGTCATCTAGATAACACGATGCTAGTTTTGTTTGGAGATCATGGGCCTCGGATTTCAGATGTAAGATCTACAATAGCAGGGAAGCTTGAAGAGAGGCTACCGTTTTTATCTATTACGTTGCCTCGTTGGTTTAAAGACAAACATATAGAGTTATATAATGCCATGATTGCAAATGCAGATGTACTCACATCACATTTTGATATTTATGCAACATTACGACACATTCTGATGTATCCTAACTTTGAAAGATTCGGTGTTGGCAGGAGTCTATTCATGCCAATTGATCCTAATACGCGAAATTGTAAAGACGCTGGTGTTGCAGATCATTGGTGCCCTTGTCTCAATTATGTTAACGTTTCTGTTGATGACAACAAGGTAAGAAGGGCGAGTGAGGCTGCGGTTTCTTTCATAAATGAGTTGCTCAGTAAAAACAATGTTGCTAAAGAGAAATGCGCTACTCTTACGTTGAAAGAGATAATGAGAGCTGGGAAAGTGGTGCACAATTGGAAAATGGAAAACTTCGCACGGACGAAGGGAAACTCCAGATGCGATAGTTGTTTGTTGTTGTTTAAGAAGAATCAAGACATCCCAGTTGTAAAGTACGAATTGGTTATAAAAGTATCTCCAAGCGGCGGTGAATATGAGCTGAACGTGATGACAAAAGGAGATGAAATAGAAGTAGATGGAAATATAAGCAGGATTAATCTTTACGGCAAACAACCTGAGTGTATTGCTCAAACTTATCCACATCTACGCAAGTATTGTTTTTGTAAATAATCTAGGCTTCATTATTAGAATAGCGTTTCATGGTGATAAGTGGCTGACGACTGTTTCTGATGACGGAAGTGGTTGTTTGAAAGAATTTCGACGCCTTTCCTTGGAATATATCTTTTTATTTTGTATATGGCCACGTGTCAACTTGTAGTACAGTGTAGGTAAATGGCTGATGGTCTTTTTGGATTACAGAGGTCGTTGTTTAAAAGTATTTGGACGCCTTTGTTTGCAATGTGTCTTTTTATTTTGTATACGACCACATATCTGCTTGTTGTACATCGTAAATAGATGTTTGATGATCTTTTCCTGGAACAGAAGTGGCTGTTTACAAGTATCTAGACACCTTTTTGTAATACGTCTTTTTATCGAAAATACGACTACATGTCAGCATGTAGTGCACTGTAGATAAATGATTGATGACCTCATCCGCGAATAGAAATGGTTCTTTAACAGTATTTGGACGCCTTTGTTGCTGGTTTTATGCTGTATATGACCACATGCCAGCTTTTAGTACAGTGTAGATTTCCAGGGCTATTTGAGGTGGCATTATACCAACTAGTAATGATGGAAGAAATGTTTTGGTCAATTGTTTGTTTAGGCTTGTCAATGGCACATTTTGTTGAGAATTCACAAAATTTATGCAGCATGTCTATATGGATAAAGCATGTATATCCGAGTTTTAATTGTTTTGCCAAAGAGAGACAAAAATTACCATAGCAACCATTTTCGTTTGTTTTTGTGCAACCACGGGACCACTGTCACGCCCCCCATAAAATTGCATTTTAAGTCTCCCACCATAGATAGGGATAAAGCCTCGTATCTAAGATGTGGATGCTCCTCCATTACGAATAATTGTTGCTAGTTTTTTCCTTTGGCAAGCATTTTGTGGGGTTTTGTTGGCCAGGTCGTTAGTCCAAATCTAATTTGCAGTTGAAAGTGAATCGTTTGGTTTTTGCCGATCCTTAACTTTTTTCCTATGCAGGGTCAATTCATTTCTTTGTAAATGATATCGGAAGACTTTTACAATGGAAGTGAAATTGATTTGTTTGGAGAAGGAGGTAGGAGATTGACTGCAAACTCAGCCATTTCTACCATTTTGAAGAAGTGATTATGGAGGTAATCACTGCTTCTTTGAATACAACAGACGATGCTCAATCAAGGAGTATTCGTCAAATTTCATCGTACGTCAAAACTTCCGAGATACAAAATGGAATTGTTGTTTGGCGAATTTGCCAAAAGCTATATTTTTACGTATAACACTATCCACATCTCTCATATATCTTATAGCAAAGTGTAGGCCTCTAGATAATGAATTAACATGCCAAATATCGCTGGTTTTCTGGCAACAACCAGCCAACTGTGGAAATAATATACCAACTGACTGATATCAGTGCAGAAAAGGTTTAGCGGTATACTGCCACCTTGATTGTGTAGTGAGAGTTTCCAACCACTACGCACACAAGTTGCAGGGTTGTATTACGATTTCGTATTGTAATAAGGAGTTTGAAACGCTTCTATGTACATTTAGATAGCGTGAATATTTTTTTCCATATTTGATCAGTATTTTTCCATATTAGTAGTATTGTAAATCACCTCAGTCTTCTTATTACTTTTAACCTGATGTCTGAATATCTGTGTAATTCGAACGCTGAACAGCAGTTGTCCTAATATTTTTCTAAATAGCGGCTAGTTGACAATAAGATCTAACAAGGCCAGAGCTTTTTTGTATACTAGAAGATAGCCTCCTAAGAAAACTTGCACTGTTGTATTAGCTTCACCCAAAGCTGTTTAGGTAATCTGGATTTGTCATTGATCAGAGAATCAATATCCTTATTTTCAATAGTGTAGTTGAGACGCTACTCAAGTAGATATGTAATGATAACTTCAGTAGACATATAAATCTGTTAGGGAGAAGCTAACTCTCTACTTTTCTGGTGTTAATAGTTGACGAGATATCTCACAAGATTGCCAAACAGAACCGATATTCATGCTTTAAGGCAGCATCTAGAGATTGCCCTCTCGACCTGAAACACCCAAACACGATCCCTTGGGAGAGTGGTTTATAAGGATTTTGTATTTCTATTTCTCTATAGAATAAACTACTATTAAATAGGAAGGCGTGTTTGGTATTTGAATATTTATGAATGACGATTAACTATGCTATTTAAGTCACTCTTTAATAATAATAGTAATACTCTTTAATAATAACATCCAGTCAAATAGTATACAAGATGTACACTTCGTATCATATCGACAATGCACAACAGCATCAGCATTTCTAATGTTGTGCTGCACGTATTCGTGTAGTCGTGTTACTTTCAGCAAATATCTATTGTTTATTTAAATTGAAATTCAAAATTGATTCATCACTTTAATATTCTTGGAGAAGAGATGTAGCAATATTATCTAGTGAATTCTCAATTGGTTCTGATTGAGTTTTTGAAGAATGATTGTATGACTTTTCATCTCCCATCATTAGCACAAAAATGCTGAATTTTATTGAATCTAGTTGGATGATAGCAGGACGCATTAAACAACTTGTAAATATATTGTGTTGCTCCTACATCCTAGACATCACTCCTTGAACCACACTGTTCACAATGAATTGATATTTACATGGAGATTGATTCCTGACCATCGTCTCATATTTCTTCTATCATCTCTTTCGTCTTTGTAGTTCTGTTCTCTAGAAGATTCTCACTAATGCATAGACCAATCTCTTCAATCTTCTCATTAGTTTTTGATCTTAACTTATCATTGGATAATCCATCCTCATCTTCTTTCGGCATCTGTACTCTGAAGTCGTCAGATGAATATGTAGAGGAGTTTTGTCTATCTTTTCATTGATCTGGGAACTTACATTGAGCATGATTGCACAAGCCATCCTCGTGTTCTCTCGGCGTCTGTACTCTGAAGTAGTCAAATGAATATGTAGAGGAGTTTTGTCTATCTTTTCATTGATCTGAGAACTTACATTGAGCATCATTGCACAAACCGTCCTCGTCTTTTTTCGGTGTCTGTACTTTGGAAAGTTCCCATCGATGTATAGGTCAATTTCTTCAATCCTCCCATTTAGGCCTAGATCCCAATATCTTCAATCCTGCGTATTGAATGAGTATTTGCACGTATTTCTATTAATTTTCTTGCCGTATTTTGGCCATATTTGCAAGCTTATTTTGGCTATATTTGCAAGCTTTTAAACTACTCATTCATTTTATTTGCAAACAACGTTCGCATGCGGTGATCGTCCATTTAAACGAATGAATGGGTTGGTAACAGTATACGACGCCTGCAGCACATGAACAATGAGGACGAACGCCTCCTACCCTCGGCCAACGAGGAGGACATGAATATCAACAGGTGCACTTTTGATTAGTGCTAGGAAAGCTTCACAAAGGTATTTCAATGTTGCATGTATTAACTATATTTCAGCTTGAAAACACGTACAATCTCTGCCAAAAGTCCTTGGAACACCTATTGAACAATGAAGTTTATTTGACAATAGCGAATTTCCGGTCAAATTTGACAGCTACTGATCCCCTCCCCCCTTAAAACAGTGTTGAGGTAAAAGCTTAGTTGCTAGAGTGCTATTTGAGAGCAAATTGACGTGTCTGCTGGGAGTAACTCCTGATTAATTCAACATTGTTCTGAGGGGGGAGAGGGGGAGATTGCTCTACGAGTCAAAAAGTAATGCAAGTTTTCCAAGACTTTTGGCAGTGATTGTCTGGGCCAATTCTGTTAGGAGGCTACATTTTGAAAATTTTATCGGTTATACTATAGGGTTTTCGATGTCGCTGATCTCATTGGAAATATTGAAAATTTTATATTGTGCGGGGTAAGGGCACAATTGAGGGGGTGTAGTACTGATGCACTGTTCTTGGCTGGCGATCGTGTTCACCAATGCCATACCAAGTATAAAAGTGGAATCAATGAACAAATCTAAGGAAATGTAGTTATTATGCTTCTAACACAACGAAATAATCAACGTATTCTGGAATCGGCAATAGATTCTATCCACAAGAGCGGTTTCAAGCACATTTATAATGACCACATTGAATTGGATTGCATTTCTGTACTCGTTTCCAACGGTTTACCACACGGTTTACCATTTTATTATTGCTTATAAAACTACGGGGAATTATGCTATAACTTCCCAATTTTGCATAAAGTGGTACACAAGTAAGTACTACTGTTGTATTAAGTTCTGTGCAAAATTGATGTATCCTTTTTGAGAAAAAGGAGAAAAACTGCACGGTTTACCATTTTTCAAGAAATGATTCTAATCCTATTCATGTTTATCTGCGTAAAATGGTAAACCGTGACAACTTCCTCGATTTTGCTCTCCTCTCGATAATATCAATGTACTTTTCCATATTCCTACAAATGTACTTATCCGTGTACCACTTTTACTGCGGCTATTTCTTCGATATCGCCTAGTACTGAATCACACAAGCTGGAAATGTAATGGTAAACCGTGGCCAAATCGCTGTTTCGCTACCATTGCACAAGCACTGCGGGCCATCACTACTACGGAGGAACTACGAAAAGTGACGTGTATGGCAGCTGCAACAAAGAGCTAGACAATAAGCACATAGTGAGAGAGATTCTTGGTCTTGGAAATTGAAAGAGTGGTGAGAAAGTAGGAGGCCCTTCTTACAGTGATAATGTCAGCGAACCGATCGTCTCCTACAGAAATTTAGAGGGGATACCGATGCTCGTACTGTAGCAACACACCTGTGTGCTGCCAGTGCCTTCAATAGCTTTTTTTTGACTCGTTTTCTGGTGTAGTACATTGGACAGTTTTATCAGCAAGCTACAATACATTATTGTAGCACGGAAGCAAGCGGGCAAGCACATAAATCATTTCAAACTATTAGCTGTTATTTCTGCAGCCCGTAGCAATACAAGGGAGTGATTTGGTATACATGTTGATAAAGTGAATATAACTGTATGCCGGGCGTTTTAGCTGTGTATGAGGAGTGTATACAGGGCCGGTGACACAAATATTAGTACCCTTGCCAAGGCCTAACACCAGCACCTGAAGGAGGCATCTGCTAATCCAACTCCACTGGGTCTATTCTCCAATAACAGGACCTTCTTTTAAAGGCAAGACCTACTCTCTTAGCCCCTGCCTTAACATCTGAACATAATGCGTTCTTTTTCTTTTTATTGGTCGCCATATTCTAAACAAGTGAGCATATTACAGAACTTTATTGCCTTTGTTCGATTTGACGACATAGCGTTACTTGTTACTTTTGTAAGCAGAGGGTGCAGCTAATGCAATATATAGACTCCAGATCAAACTGCTTCAGCAGAAACATCTAAATGGTTGTGTTGCTATAAGTAATTAGATAAACTCTTCCGACATCTTTGTTGTCTATGTCATACAAGAAATAAGTGAGTTGAGACTTTGCCATTTTGATCGTATAAGTAATAAGCTATCGCGCAAATGACAGTTATGCCTTACGTGAAACGTGCATTTGCTAGCCTAAAATTCAGACAGCAACTTTATTCTCAGTGGAAAAAACACAGTTTTGCTTATTAACTTGAAGTATGAACTCATGTGCCTTCAGAATCGGATAGTCTTTCTGGCATGGTAGAAACAGCACAAAATTGACCCATGTCACTATCTCTACCTCCTAAACCATCACAGATATGGAGTTGGCAACAAAACCATTGAAATCAGGACCACGGAAAACCCTATGGTACATATTTTTTCCATCATGTAATTCCCCTTACAACCATATTTGTGTCAGACAATCTCTGCCAAAAGTCCTTGGAACACCTATTGAACAATGAAGTTTATTTGACAATAGCGAATTTCCGGTCAAATTTGACAGCTACTGATCCCCTCCCCCCTTAAAACAGTGTTGAGGTAAAAGCTTAGTTGCTAGAGTGCTATTTGAGAGCAAATTGACGTGTCTGCTGGGAGTAACTCCTGATTAATTCAACATTGTTCTGAGGGGGGAGAGGGGGAGATTGCTCTACGAGTCAAAAAGTAATGCAAGTGTTCCAAGACTTTTGGCAGTGATTGTAGACATTTATGCACAAAAACTAACATTGTTTACATAGAAAAAGATCATTCTCTTCCTTCGACTCTTCAAGTAAACAACAGTGAATAGATACACAATGATTAACTATTTGGCCAACGGGGTGCAGTATTAATCATAACACGTGAATGTATCCGCCTCTGGCTTTATTTTTAGGTTCATCTTTTGGTCGTTGTCGGACATTTGGTACTCTGACAAGTTTCGGACGTAGAAGACTTGTCAATATGCTTACAGAATGTTCCCGCATTTTTGAGCTTTTGCAACTATCAGATTATTATGCATGACATTATAAACTGATACGGACGTATGAGTAAATGAGCTTTCATTTGTGCAGTAATTGTGTCGCGACTTTTTCCGACCATATGGGATCAGTCATTTACAATTCTGGGTACTGGGGCGGGCTAGAATGATGATGCAGCTCACCACAATGAGGAAGTCTCCAACCGGAGGCTAGCGGTCACCTTCATCATCAGTCGTTGTCGTCTGTCTTTCCTGTACGCCCCTAACGGGGCCTAGGCTGACCCTGAGGTCAGTGTCTCCTGCAAATTGTTTAAAAGCGGTTATTGAGTCGGCTACACTCAATCCACTCTGTTACCCCTGAAACTGCTGTGCCTGACTTTCACTGGAGGGGCCTGGTTGGACAGTTTGCCACAGGTCGTCAACATCTGCCCCAATTCTGAATCTCTGCAAAATGAATCACTATCAACTTAAGGACAGTGTCTCTCTGTGCCCGCTTGCCAACACGAGGAAGTCTCCAACCATGGGCTAGCAGTCGTCGTCGTCGTCGTATATTTTTTCCATTTATTCCCCATTACATTGGCCATGCTTCGGCCTCTTGTAATCTCTAGTTTTGCAGGCGAGCTCATCCTGTCATCTTCCAGCAGGTAATCCTGTCACAGATATCTTTTCGTTGCCAAAGAAGTAAGATACGATATCAGCTCAGGCTTCTATTTGAAGAGGCAATTGTTTGTTGTTTCTTCTCCGCAATGTTGTTAACAATCTTAGAGTTCGTCCTTTCCTTTCAATTCCAATATACAACTTAATTCATTTCCTCAGGGACGTACCCACTGGGTCTGGTGCTACTCAACTTGTTGATAATAGGTCGGTATATGTGTAGATCGTAGGTAAAATTCAGAACGCCTGCACAAATGTTAATACGGTTGACAATGGAAAATAATACTTATCTGAATTGTAAGATACCTTGGTCGGTTACATTTGAATTTTATATGTTAGTAACATTAATGTGCTCCAGTCAGTACAACGGGAGTCATAATTGCTACAAATATTAATATACCCTAGTCGGTTAAATGGGAAATATAGTTAGTAGTAACAATGATGTGGTCTATTCAGTACAATGGGAGTCATAATTGCTAGAATTATTAATATACCCTAGTCGGTTAAATGGGAAATATAGTTAGTAGTAACAATGATGTGGTCTATTCAGTACAATGGGAGTCATAATTGCTAGAATTATTAATATACCCTAGTCGGTTAAATGGGAAATATAGTTAGTAGTAACAATGATGTGGTCTATTCAGTACAATGGGAGTCATAATTGCTAGAATTATTAGTATACCCTAGTCGGTTAAATGGGAAATATAGTTAGTAGTAACATTAATGTGCTCCAGTCAGTACAACGGTAGTCATAATTGCTACAAATATTAATATACCCTAGTCGGTTAAATGGGAAATATAGTTAGTAGTAACAATGATGTGGTCTATTCAGTACAATGGGAGTCATAATTGCTAGAATTATTAATATACCCTAGTCGGTTAAATGGGAAGTATAGTTAGTAGTAACATTAATGTGCTCCAGTCAGTACAACGGTAGTCATAATTGCTACAAATATTAATATACCCTAGTCGGTTAAATGGGAAATATAGTTAGTAGTAACAATGATGTGGTCTATTCAGTACATTGGGAGTCATAATTGCTAGAATCATTAATATACCCTAGTCGGTTAAATGGGAAATATAGTTAGTAGTAACAATGATGTGGTCTATTCAGTACAATGGGAGTCATAATTGCTAGAATTATTAATATACCCTAGTCGGTTAAATGGGAAGTATAGTTAGTAGTAACATTAATGTGCTCCAGTCAGTACAACGGTAGTCATAATTGCTAGAATCATTAATATACCCTAGTCGGTTAAATGGGAAATATAGTTAGTAGTAACAATGATGTGGTCTATTCAGTACAATGGGAGTCATAATTGCTAGAATTATTAATATACCCTAGTCGGTTAAATGGGAAGTATAGTTAGTAGTAACATTAATGTGCTCCAGTCAGTACAACGGTAGTCATAATTGCTACAAATATTAATATACCCTAGTCGGTTAAATGGGAAATATAGTTAGTAGTAACAATGATGTGGTCTATTCAGTACAATGGGAGTCATAATTGCTAGAATTATTAATATACCCTAGTCGGTTAAATGGGAAGTATAGTTAGTAGTAACATTAATGTGCTCCAGTCAGTACAACGGTAGTCATAATTGCTACAAATATTAATATACCCTAGTCGGTTAAATGGGAAATATAGTTAGTAGTAACAATGATGTGGTCTATTCAGTACAATGGGAGTCATAATTGCTAGAATTATTAATATACCCTAGTCGGTTAAATGGGAAATATAGTTAGTAGTAACAATGATGTGGTCTATTCAGTACAACGGTAGTCATAATTGCTAGAAGTATTAATATACCCTAGTCGGTTAAATGTGAAATATAGTTAGTAGTAACAATGATGTGGTCTATTCAGTACAATGGGAGTCATAATTGCTAGAATTATTAGTATACCCTAGTCGGTTAAATGGGAAGTATAGTTAGTAGTAACATTAATGTGCTCCAGTCAGTACAACGGTAGTCATAATTGCTACAAATATTAATATACCCTAGTCGGTTAAATGGGAAATATAGTTAGTAGTAACAATGATGTGGTCTATTCAGTACATTGGGAGTCATAATTGCTAGAATCATTAATATACCCTAGTCGGTTAAATGGGAAATATAGTTAGTAGTAACAATGATGTGGTCTATTCAGTACAACGGTAGTCATAATTGCTAGAAGTATTAATATACCCTAGTCGGTTAAATGTGAAATATAGTTAGTAGTAACAATGATGTGGTCTATTCAGTACAATGGGAGTCATAATTGCTAGAATTATTAATATACCCTAGTCGGTTAAATGGGAAATATAGGTAGTGGTAACAATGATGTGGTCTGTTCAGTACAATGGGAATCATACTTGCTAGCAGCAGCAAGATACCTTGGTCGGTTAAGTGGAACGATAAGTGGTATTAATGTTAATGAGCTCTAGTCAGTAATATGGGGATCATACTTGCTAGCAGCAGCAAGATACTCTTTTCGGTTAAGTGGCAACTACAGGTGGTAGTGACAATAGTGTGCTCTGGTCAGTACACTTGCAATCATAATTGCTAGTAATATTAAGATATCCTGGTTGGTACAATGACAATAATAAGAAGTGGTATAATAATAAGAAGAATAATAATAAGAATAATAAGAAGGTAGTAATAAGAATAATAATAAGAACAATAATAAGAAGGTAGCCTCGCCTCATTGGGTTGAGGGGTGTCAGCTTCTCGCTTTATTCTGATAAATGTGCATTTCCTCTCCATTTGAATACTATACATGTTTCCTGGAGGTATCCAGAAAGACGTACTGTTCTGTCAAATTTATTAAATTGATTCAAATTTATTCGGTCGGTTTTATATATTCTTCAGGATAAAATTTTAAGCTTCCCCCTTGTGTCGGACAAAGCCATGTTGGGTCCTCTTGCGTCACAAAACGACGATGTCATCCCACAGGTAGAACCCCGTGTTGCAGCTCCTGTAAGGTACTGTGCTTAATAGAACTGGCAATAGCAGCGTGCAGTTAGTACACAGAAGAAGAATTTTCCCCCGTATTTAGAAAGCCCCGAGGATACAACAGTAAAATCTAGAAGAGAAAACTAATCGCAAACGAGACATGTTACTTTAAGTAGGGAAATGTGCATTTTCGTCGGTAAATTTATGCTTGTACACCCCCTCTGCTCTCAAAATAATTATGATACGCCACTTTTTGTGGGACATGTGCTGCCAAGATCAGAAAATCTGTGTTGTCAACGATCGCAAGACGAATAGATGGATTTTGCTGTCTTTTTGAGAGCAGCTGTAGCTTAGGACTGTATCTTGTTCTATTGATTGTATTTGAACTCTTTAATTACGGGATTTTCATCAATTTTTAACGTCTTCCAGTATTTAATCCTTAAGCTGTAAGTAAAGTCGACTCGAAACTGCGAAAGAACAGAATTCGCTCGAAAAGAAATGCTGGATTAGAAGTTGGTGTCCTGGGTCCTTGAAATGCTTTGAAGCTCATTAAGTGTGGCAGCACATTTTCCTTCTTTTTAAGAGCATTTCTTTTACCTGATAAGAAGATTTCCCTGCTTTGCGACTGTGCTCACTGCCTCTGATGCTAACCTCCAGGAGGCACGGGTCATTGACGAAAATGAGCTCGGATGCACTTTAGTGTCATGAAAATGCATAGGTACAATTATATCAGCATGGTCACTACCAGTGTAGCTCTTTCAATTTACCCAACGGGTCATCTGTTAATTATCGCTCAGAAACGTTTTGATTTAAGTATCTGAAGTTTTGTGGATGCCTCCTCTATCCAGCCCTCAGACAAAAGATCTGATCGAATTTAGAACCATAATCACAACTAGGACATATACCGAATGCCAATGCCAGTGTAGGTTCCGCATGACATTTCTACCACTTGTAGGTTTTATTTATTTTTTATGAATTTATTTCCAGATGAGAGCGATGATGAAAAATAGTCTGCATTTGTACTGTAAATGTACATTCGATTTTTTAACAATGCCGGTAATAGTTAAGGAAGAAAAACAACGGCGCTATGATCTTGACAACTGGCGACACGTCCTATGTCAACATAGTAACTATGTTGTTTAAAAACGTTTCGACTCAATTTGAGACATCGTCAGTATGGGATCGGTCATCAATTCTTACAGGGGAGGGGATGGAAGACATCTGGGAGGGGGTACCAAAATTCTTCACACTCAGAGGGCGGGGGGATGAAAAATAAAGAGCATTTCAAGAGAAGGACTATGAAGTTTCTTCTGAAGCCCTGGAGTGGGGATCAAAATATCTGCATAAATCTGAGAGGGGGCACGAAAATTCCATCAAATATATGAGAATGTCTTCCACCCCGTCCTCACAAGTAAATAATGACCCGTCCCTATGATAAATATAAATACATCTATTAATTTTGTTTTGCTTTAGGAATATGAGGGCTTTTTATTGGCTATGCCTTAAGCTTTTTAGTGTTTGTAGATTTATTTGACTTTTCTTAATTTTGTTTTATTTTTTGGAATAATAGGGCTCTGCTAGCTATGTCTTGTAGTTTGTTTAGGTACATGCACAGCAATTTTGTACTTTGTTGTCCAAATTTGTAAACAAGAAACAAAAATGGTAATAACTTGTAATAAACGCCAACCTGTTTTAAATGCAGCATCTTCTCAAGCTTTTTTCAGTAGCAAACCGAACAAACAAGAATTAGCACATATTTTAAGCGAATTTTTGCCCACAACGGACAGGGTTCATACTGAACCTGGAAAACCTGGAAAACCTGGAAAACCTGGAAAACCTGGAAAACCTGGAAAACCTGGAAAACCTGGAAAATAGGCAATTTTTACGAAAAGTCAGGGAAAACCTGGAATAGTCAAGGAGCTTTTTATGATTTTCATCCCAATCAGGGAAAAGTCAAGGAAAACAAATTATTTAGTCACTGCGAGAAGGAGGTTGGAGTATATGTTGTAAAATACGTTTTACTTCTGGTATGAAATATTATTCATTTTAGCTCCATCTGTTGCTGTTACTTTACAGCAAATAGTTTTCAAAGAATTATTGCAGCGTATTTCAGTTTGTCCAGCTACGACGTCATAGAATATGCAGCTAAAATAAATTCTGAAGCACCTGTTTACTGAAGACTGTTCACCAAAAATCTTCATAAAAATCTTCATAAATTAGTTCAAAAGACTTATTCTCTTTCAAAATTAGTAACAGGAGGCCCTGATTAGGTCCAAGAAGTCGGAACAAATCGAAAAATTGATAAGCTGGGGGAAACTGTTATTTGGTACTTGAGAGTAGATTATTTCATATTCTTTTTATCAGGGTCTGTTTGCTGCTTGTGAGCTTTGATGCCAGTTAGCAGCTCTAAAAGTTTCTGAAAAGCAGATCAGTTGCATTAATGTTTCTTGCTCTGCTTGTGGTAGGTCTGAAGTGCATAAAAGGTACTGCTAAATGTCCTTTCAATCCAATGATACAAATTTAGCTCCTATTTTTCTCACTCATGTCTGTTTGATTTGAAATTTGTTTACAACTTATGTGATCTTGAGATGGTCTGTATTGTTTATCTTTTCATTTCATTCTTTATGGGTTCTCTTGTAATGAGTCAGAGAACTGTCAAAAATCAGTCCAGCATTATGCTACCATCTTTTCTCTCTTGAAATTGTCTTTGGGTGGCTATTTTATGAGATTTTATTTTTACTGCTATGAAGCACTTCAGTAAGTTCAAAGTTCTTCTGGTATTTGTTTATTGAAACCACATGGCTGTTGAAGTAAATGATTCTACGAAAGGATTGTACAAAGTCACCTTTTGAAAGACTAATAAAAATTAATTTTGCCTCCCATATGTCATCTTTTTGAATGATAAGTCTATTATCTTATTTAGTTTTTTATAAAATTGTGAAATTGTGGTCTGGGAAAAAGAGGATATTTTTGACTATCAATCAGAGAAAAGTCAGGGAAAAGTCAGGGAAATTTGATTCACGTTTTGGCTATGAACCCTCACAGAACATTTTTACAACTATTGACATTTTTTGTCATGTTTTCATATCGTGAACACATCATCTGTGAACTTCAAAACACTTTTCACTCTATCGTTTGGTCTATTAAACACCTATCTCTATTACACAGCATCTTTTACAGCTATTGACACTCTGTTGCATTATCTAAACTCTACAAAACTTGTCACACTATCGTTTGTTCAGATTTTTATGAAAATAAGACATTGATTGAAGTCTACTTTTGTCTTATTGTCATTATGTAATAAACGCTGCCCACTAATATAACCGCACTCTATTGAATGCTCCTTCCAGAATTTGGGTTCTGGAATACCGCTACAGCATTTATTAGAGGAGAAATGATATACCCATTGCGTTGTTTTCCACCCACCACCCATCCTTTCATGTATGCCTGTGCTGTATGTATCGGATTTAGCATCTGTTACAAATAAAACAATTATGCTACTGGTTAATTGCTTGCAATTACCAACACCAACGTCAAGTTCCTTTACGATCTTGCAGACCGTCTCTTCATGTAGAAGTACCACCCGGCGTCAAATGCCATGCCAATGAGTGACAGATTGAGGGATGTTGTCGACACAATTCCTTCCAAAGTGTTACACAGTGGAGTCTTGCTTATAGCGAAGAATGTGATGATTGTTGGCAGGTTTGAGATAAAGAAACTAGATGTGATTCCTATGAAAAACATCTTCGCCTGGCTTTGTCTTTTCTCTCTTCGTGTAATGATTTCGTTGACGAGAGTTGATGGCTGACCTTGCTCGGCTGAGCTTGGTGCGATGATTTGGTTTTGCGACTTAATGGCAAAGTACAGCTTGACGTAGATCACACAGAGTGCAGTGTATCCAAAGATACGTGTGATAGCCATTGGAATTAGCAGGAACATCACATTACCCAAAGTGAATCTCAGTGTAGATGATGAAATGCCAATAATCATAGAAGATGTGACAACGCAGATGGTTAGCTTTCTCTCTAATTGCTTTTTGGCATCTGATGTATGATACGCAAGTCCATGCTTGATAATCTGAAGCCTTGCGTATGCTAGTGATACATTGAAGCCCAGCTGATTAAGGAAGGATGCAATTGTGCATGCTGCAATGAACCATATTACAGGAAATGGCGGGTTGACAATCATAAACATGTGGATAGAAGTGACAAGTGCACAAGCAACATTGGACACTCCTATTAGTGTAAACATTCGACCAGCGCCAATCGATTGATTCTCATCTTTGTAAATCTGCATGACCATGTATATGTTTGGAGCAGCTGTCAAAATGGCAATAACTGCAATTGACAAAGAACAATAGCGTATCCAAATCATATTTCTTCACTGATATTCTGCCTCTCATAAATGAATTCTCTATGCTTTGCGCATAAAAGTGTATATACTTTGATTCTTGAAACTGTTGATGTGGATGGAAAACATGTACTCTTCACAATCGGATTTATAATGTCTACAATGACACCTTGCAGTTGTTTTGATATGTACGCCACCAATTGCAGCTGTTTTGATGATTTTCACAGCATAGAGTAGACCACATGACTAAACTTCTATGAATTGATCTTCGAAGTGATAAATGGTGTTTTTGTTAATTTACAGTTGCCCGATCAGATTCGTATCAGATTCATTTCACATTTTTGCGTTTGAGAAAGTGTCATGGTCATCTTTGAATTTGCAAATATACAGGGGAGGAGGGGATCCGTCTTTGATACCGCCCTACCTGAAGATAAATCTATCGAGATAGTCTGAAGATACCCCAAATGCTGTTCCACGTTACCACATAGGAAGATCTCACCTTGAAATTTGCCCCGTTCCTCTTTCACCTTACCCCTTGCGCATTGCCTCTTGCACCTTTTCCTTTGCTCAACATTGACGAACATGCAATTTTTCGCATTTGAGTTATCATTCTTTTTTTCTATTAGCGGATTATGTGGGAAGGCCTCTTGGATGATACGTAAATCCATGATCTTTGTAGTATCGTTATCCACGTTGAACTACACATAATTCCCGTCTATTTGATCCATTTTTCTGTACCCAGCGTATTTAAGATTATTTTCTCCCTCGCTTATTCACTACTGATGATGACTCTCGTTTGAGTCGAAACGCTTAGTCACCGAATATGTCCCTAGATTAAATTATTGGATATGTCTTAACTTTTAACTCATAAATATGCCGTTAATATAAATATCAAGACGAAGAAATATCTCCGTTCTTTGTGTTGCGATCTTGGTACTGACGTTTATCCTAAAGCTGCGCTTCCCAACGACTAAATTAATAAGGCAAATTAATATCATATGATAGCCATTTCTTTGTAAATATTTATATTACTGTACAAGCGATATGCAGTGAGTACATCACGCCATAGGTGCCTTTGGTTGATTCTACTTTGCCGTCTGCATTTGAGGTAGATGGGGAGGGTATAGGCGTAGCTGGATATGAGATTCTGACTATAAAGTTCAGGGAAATCAGAAAATTTTCTAGAATTTACTGGAATTCAAATGTATGCTGTTAGTGGTGACTCTGAATACATGGAAGTCTAAATATTTGGCGAATCTTTACCAATATCTAGAATAACAAATTGATCTACTGGGTTGTATCCACATGTATCAAACAGATTTACAAACCTGATAATCCTATCACCGTATCATGACATTGCCGAGAAGATATTTGCAAATTCATTGTTCAATAGATATATTGTTCACTCCTATAGAAAAGGTAGTCTTGCATAAATAGTTGACCAAGTACCGTAAATCCTCGAATTATCCCCCCTTCTCGAATAATCCCCCACCCTAGTTGATGATGAAGGCTGTGATTAAGACAAATGCTTAAATTTAGACTGTTCTTGTAATGGTATGGAGAAAAGGAGCTTTGGCAATGAGCTTTTTGTACGACATTTGTCAAATAATTCTATAAGCCCCCTCGAATAAGCCCTCCCCTCGAATAAGCCCCCACCCAAAAAGCATAAAAAATAAATAATCCCTCAGTGGGTAATTAGAGGATTTACGGTTTTTAGGATCTGCTTTAAAGAGTGGAGCAGTAGGACAAAAGTTACTAAACAAATCTGAGGTTGCCAATAAATTCTTTAGAGGCCTTTGCAGTAATATTAAGTTTCTGATGCAACACATGAAAAATGGCAATTTCCAATGTGGTTCGCTATAACTGATTGAGAATATATTGGTATTTATCACCTCGAAAACTGTTCATGTTTGATGAATTTTTTGTTTGTTGACTTGTTTTTTGTTTGTTTGTCTGGTTTTTGTTGCCACGGTCGTATATGAGATTGAAGTATTTACAGACATCTAAGTTTTTGCAAAGAACTATCAACTATTCGGCTAATACTATCACCTCCAAGGCGACTTCATATATCTCCAAATCATGAACAGTAACCATTGGAACAAAAACGAGGAAATTCCATGTTTTGTTTGTTGCAGGCAATGCTTTCCTACCAGCCCAAAAGTGCATGAAGGCATATTCCGAAAAGGGCTTTACTTGCCAACCGCATATTTTCAAGTACAGTCTACCTAGGCTCACAAGGGGTAGCCTGAAATGCATGTGGCATAATGAAAAATGTTGTCCGAATGTTACTTGTTAAGCGTACTCTTTATCCTGAACAGGCTTCATCTGTTTTCGATGCACCCTTCCTACTTCATGATTATCCCAGATTTAGTAGCTTGCACGTACTAATATGGAAGTACTAGTAAATCAGGGTTCATTTGTGCAGTAGTCGTCTCACCATTTTTCTGACCAGAAGACACTGTTGTGTATGACATCTAACGAGGAAGATATGACACTGAAAAACTACATCTTTCGTATCTTACGTACAAAGTTTGCCCCATCGCCCTTTAGTTGCACAAATTTCCTTCCATAAGTAACATTTGAAAGAACGAACACCGTCATCATATCATCACCATACTTAATTCATACAAATGCGAAGTAGCTAAATTATAGCTTAATTCCGCCTACTAAGTACAAGTTTACAATGTTTAAACTTAAACAAATTTTAGAATGTATACCTGTATTTGCAAGACCAAGATATGAAAGAGATGAAGGCATAAAAGAAAACAATTTTGCTGCTAGAATACCAATTTCCGGTATATAAATTTGGTAGTGCCTGCAGTTGCATTTATCACCGTACTAGCATCTAATCTAAACTTCGTTATTTAGAAATAGAGAAGGTGTTTGATTGCTTTCATTTGGAGATGTACAATCAATGCCAAAAATCTTGGAAAATGAGCGTTCCCCTCTCCCCTTGAAAACAATGTTGATTTATACCGGTTTAATACGCAATAAATAAGTCAAATTGCTTCCACACAACTGTCAGCGAATGCAAGTGACAGTTCAACATTGCTCTGGGGGGTAGGGGGGTGTAGTCCGTTCTGCTTCACTAGAACCTCATAATTGTCACATAAAACGCTGTATCCATAGGTTGTTCCAAGGACTTTTGGCAGTGATTGTAGGTTGTGGTCAGATTTTCATAATATTCAGCCCATACCATTTGGAGTTAGGCGTCATTGCCAAGCTTTACATTGTAGCTAGAACCTCGCTCCATGAAGATATCTTTAATGAAAAGCGGACATAGACCATGTGTTGTTTCAAAACTTTGATCATTGGTTATTACAGGTTTCTATAAAGAGGTTGGTCACCGAATGTTTCTTCTCGGGGGGAAAGCCGAAGCAACTTACGCGATCCTTGTGCACAGTGGGCAATGCCTTACATGAATATGGTTGCCTCAATAGTTTAAAGAACTATGTCGAAACATCCGAAATAAGGAAACTAAAGAAAACTGCACAAAATTTCTTAAGATGCAATATCATTAGTTTGATGTTGAATTAATATGTCATGGTTCTTTCGCATCTGGTTCTCGTTAACACTCAGCCAGCTACTTTGCTTTAAGACCATCACGGTATGCAGTCATGGATGCGACAGGCCGTGGGTATTCAGGCCCATAGACAGTGGAGGGACAGGGCGGGCCGTGCCACCACCCTGATTATGATGAAGACTTGATAAAAACTAATGCTTAAATTTTGACTGTTCTTTTAGTATTATGGAGAAAAGGCCCCATTTCCACTGACCCGGATAAACTCAATGGAGTTTATCATTAGATGAATATCATTCTTAATCAACAAGCGTTGCCAACGACCATCTGTGCCACTCCCCTGTGCCACTCCCTTTGTAGTAAATACTTAGTAGTTGACCATACTCTACTGTTAGCAAAGTTTGACCCCGCACCTCCAGTTTTTGAATCCGCTAGTAACCCCCCTATCTGGAGGTATCCTGTGTTTAAACGTATGTGTCATGTTCTCACATTTCACTGACCATGCTTCTGACAACGATGAGCTCTTCCTGTTAACATGTGATTAGATAGTTGTACTTATTACCAAATACGTAGTTATATCTAGTTTTGCAGGCGAGCTGATTCCATCATCTTTCAGCACGTGCATTGCATTTATAGACTTCACTAGCTTTTCTATGACGAATATCTCTCTGTGGCCAAAGAAGTACGATACGGTATCAGCTCCGGTCTATATTTGAAGAAGCAATGGTTCTGCTTCGTAATTTTGTTTGCAATTATAGATTTCTTGCTTTCCTTTAAAGTCCACGATATTATTTACTTTATTTGCACAGTGGCATACCCACTTGGTGTTTTGGCACTGGTACACCTCCACTTATTGATAATATTTCGGTAAATTGGTAGATCGTAGGTAAAAATCAGAACGCCTGCACAAATTTTACAACGATTGACAAAGGAAGATAACACCTATCAGTACTGTAAGATACCCTGGTCGGCTACATTTGAACTCTATATGTTAGTAAGTGTTATCTGCTCTAGTCAGTACAATGGGAGTCATGATTGCTAGAAATATTAATATACCCTAGTCGGTTAAATGGGAACTATAGGTAGTGGTAACAATAATGTGCTCTATTCATTACAATGGCTATCATACTTGCTAGCAGCAGCAAGATACCTTGGTCGGTTAAGTGGAACGATAAGTGGTATTAATGTTAATGAGCTCTAGTCAGTAATATGGGGATCATGCTTGCTAGTAACATTAAAGTACCCTGGTCGGTTAAATGACAACGATAAGTGGCAGTAGTAATAATGTGCTCTGGCCGGTAACATAACAGCTATAATTGCTAGTAATATTAAGATACCCTGGTCGATTAAATGGGGACAATAAGTGATAGTGATATGCTCTTGTGGTATAACCAAGGTTAGCCCAGAATTATAGCGACGAGGGGGCTATTTAAAAAGTGCGTACGCTCAATATTCATGGATTTTGGCCCCCCTCTTCCCTTGTACGTTTTTCTGCGCTTTGGAGGTACTCCTCTCCCCCAAGTATACATACATTTATGTCATCATCCCTCTTCGAAATATTTGAGTATATTGTTTATCTCGCTGTTTTCAAAGCTCGCAAACCTTACTCCATCCCCGAGAAACTCAAGAAATAGAATTAAGGTTATTCATGATTAGAACGATCTGCTCTGTATGATTTTTAAATCATAGTTTTGTATAGTTGGATATTTCGCAAGGATTTAGCATTTGAAAAAAAAAACTTTAAGAAGTTCCTTTTGTATTTTTAACTATAGGATTTAGTAGTTTTATTTTTGTGTATCAAACTGCAAAGTAAACGGAGAGCCCCCTTGAAAAACTGCATTTGCTAAAGGGCGAGCCTCATAATACGAAATGAAATTAAAATGAAAAGTACATGATGGTACCTACACACGTTGATAAGATCCCCCACCCAATTTACACTTTCATACGCTTTTTTAGGTATCCCTTCAACCTTCATAGCAAACATACCTTTTGAACGCCCCCAAAAGATTTGGCCTCTGCACTTATTCTGCTAAATGTATATTTTCTCTCTATTTGATTATGTATATTTTATTTGCCTGGAAGCTCTCCCGATAACCGAAGTCCTCCTACGTCACGAGCAACGTAATCAGCCCTCATCTACTGTAAGGTGCTACACTTAGTAGGGCTGGAAATAGTAACGTGCAATAAGTACAAAGACGAGTGGCTACCAGTATTGAGAAATCCCTAATGATGCAACTGTCAAACGTATGAGAACGCTAACCGTAAACACGACATATTGTTGCTTCGACTAGGGAGACGTACATTGTCGTCTGTGAAATCACGTTTGTGCACCACCCGCCCCCTCCGCTTTCAAAATAACCAAAAAACGCTACTTTGTGTGCGACATATATTGCCAAGAATAGGACATCTGTCTTGTCAATATCGCAGCAAAAATGTCTGGATTTTGCTGTCTTATTTGAGAAAAGCTGTAACTTAAGATTGTACTTGGGTCTGTAGGATGTTTGAATACATATTTGAACTCTTTAATTACGGGATTTTCATTAATTTTTAACATCTTCCAGTGTTTGTTCCTTAGGCAGTATATCATTTTGCTTTGTTTTTGGAATACTAGGGCTCTAATGGCTGTCTTGTAATTTTTTTATGTACATCTATCACAATTTTGCACTTTTCATGCCAAATTTGTAGGAAAGTAATAATAATTATTAAGAATAATGATAATTTTTGATAAACGCCAACCTCTTTTAAACGCCGCATCTTTTCAAGCTGTGTTCAGTAGCAAACCGAACTAACAATAATTGACATATATTTTAAGCGAAATTTCGCCCACATAGGAACATTTCTATAACTATTGACATGTCGTCTAAATCGTCTTTTATCAATTTTTTCTCTGTGAACACATCATCTGTGAACTTTAAAACACTTGTCACTCTATCTTTTTCCTCATTTTTTGGATAAGGAAGACATTACTTGATATCTGTCTTTCTCAAATGTTCATTTTGTACTAAACGCTGCCTTCTGACATACCCCGTTTGAATGCCGTTTCCAAAAGTTGGATTCTAGATGTAACACCATGGCATTCATTAGAGGAGATGCTATACACCAATTTACCTTGCTTTCCACTTACCACCATATTCTCGTGTATACCTGTTTAATTCAATTCAATGTCAATTCAATTCATTTTAAAATTCCACTTCATACGAATTACAGCAACAGAACTAAACATAGAGTAGTAAATCAATATAAAGAGGAAAAACACTTTGTATTAAGGAGAATTCTTAAGGAGGAACCGAATGGATCTGTGCTATATGTATCTTTGTAGCTTTACAATCTCTTTATATATCCTTTATATTCAAATACACGTAGAAGCAATATATATTGTTAATAGTAACCTGTAGTTCCCTCCACCTAATGGAAGTTTATTTACGACCTTGCGGAGCGTCTCTTCATGTAGAAATACCACGCAGCGTCAAATGCCATGCCAATAAGTGACAGATTGATAGATATTGTAACCAAGATGCCTTCCACTGTGTTGCAGATTGGAGCTTGGTCTACTGTTAGGAATATGATCATCGTTGGTAGGTTTGAGATAAAGAAACTGGATGTGATACCAGTGAAGAACATCTTTGCATGATTTAATGCCTTCTGCCGTCTTTCAATGATTTTGTTGTCAACGGCCGATGGCTCACCCTGCTTAGTACTTGTTGCAATTTTGTTGTTGTGTGACTTAATGGCGAAGTACAGCTTAACGTAGATCACACAGAGTGCAATGTAATACAAGATACGTGCGGTTGCAAGTGGAATTAATTTGAACATCATATTTCCCAAAGTGAATCTCAAAGTAGATGATGAACTGCCAATAATCGTGGAAAATATAACAACAATGATTGATAGCTTTCTCTCCAATTCCCAGGAGACAGGGTCAAATCCCGTGCGCCAACCCATCACTGTAGTGAAAACGAGACTGAACAAACACGGCCAGTGGAGCAAGACGAGAGCAAGAGATAGAATGGCACGGCCTTTGAAATTTCTGTTTAAAAGGACAGCTGATTTCAATTTCATACGAAATTCTTATCCAGAAGGGAATTCGATATTGATTTTGTAGTATGTCCTTCACTGCTGAGCACTATGAAGGAGCATTAATTGCAACTGTATATATACAGTAGATCACAAAAAGGAATGATACACCAATCCTTGCTTGACAAATTGAAACCCAACTGCTGAAGGAAAAATATAGTTGTGCAAGTTGAAACTACGTAAATGACAGGATATGGCGTGTTCACGTTCATAAACATATGGATGCAAGTGCTCAGTGCACAAGCAACATTAGACACTCCGATTAGTGAAAACATTCGACCAGCACCAATCGATTGATTCTTATCTTTGTAAATGTGCATGACCATGTATATGTTTGGAGCAGCAGTCAAAATGGATATAACAGTTATAGACCATGGGCAATAGCGCAACCAAATCATATTTCCTGCCTGAATGATATTTAACGACTGACGGCTCACTTCTCAATGCTCGTGCGTGTTAATGGCCTTTACTTGTTCTCTGAGGCTGTCAGCACGGTACAATATGCTTGTATGTCTAAAACGTTATTTCGACGTTGTTATTGATAAGTACGCGATATGTTGCAGCTGTCTCCATGAGATTTGCATAGCATGACCTAACATTTATAGTTAGACTTGGACTCTTCAAGTAAACAATGGTGAATAGGTGCTAATTGGCCAATCATAGGGCCAAATAGACGCATTATTCATCATATCACGTGCACCCGCATCTGGCTATATATTTCGGTTCACCTTTCGGTCGTTATCCGACGTTTCATACTCTGACGAGTGTCGGACGAAAAAAGCTTTCAGTATGCTAAAAGAATGTTTCCGCTTTTTCGTGCTATAGTGAAGTTCTGTAGTACCAACAGACTTTTAACACTTATAGATAAGCCTTCGAACTGGACTAATGTTGCTCTTACCGGACATTTACAAGATCAATTTCGCATCAGATTTGCGTCATATTTTTGTGCTGGAGAAGGCGTTATGGTCATTTTTGATCTTGCAAATATTACTGCATTTGACGGGATATCTCATTGAGACCGCGTTACTTGGGGATTACTCTTTCGAGGTATTCTGGCGATGCCCCAGAGGCTATTCCAGTTTACCACATTGTAAGATATCTCCCCTTTGTCCGTTGCTTTTTCACCTTGCCCCTTGCACGGTAGTCCTTTCACCTTGCCCCTTGTACCTTACCCTTTAACCAACACTGTCGAATTTGCAAATGCTTGTGTTTATGTTACTGTTGTGTCGGATTTAGTAGTGAGTTGTTCGAAAAAGCCACCTTGTTTGATATGCAAATCACCTAGCTTTCCCTTTGCTTTCTTGCCAAAACTGATCCATTGTCATCACTTATCGATCTGCAATCAAATGACTGCAGTTCAATTTTGGTCAGTGTTCAGCGAAATTCCAAGGCTATAGCCTTACTTCTTGGACAGTATTGGCTGATTTTTATCACTTTTTAATTTAGAATTAAAATCCATGATATTCAATTTTGGTCACTTTTGAGCATAATCAAAAGGCTATAGCCTTACTTTTTGGCCATCATTGGCTCATTCTCATCACGTTTCAATATGTACTTAAACTGAATGAACTTCAATTGGGTTATAGCCTTACTTCTTGCTCCAAATTGGCAAATTTTCATCACTTTCTCAATCTGCAATTACTTTTTCAATCTGAATGAATTATAATTTGGGTGATTTTCTTAGTTATTAGCATCGTATGGTAGTCATTTGTTATTTAAATATTTGTAGGACTGTACAAAGATGTTCACTGAATACAGCATTTCATAGATGACTTTGCTTCATTCTACTTTGCCATCCAAATGTGATACATTCTTGGGGGATGGAGAAACAGGGTATGAAATTCTGATGGTAAGATTCATGGTAATCAAAATCTTTTCTGCAATTATGTGGAAATCTACTGTATGGTGTAATTGGTAACTCACGATAGATGTACGTCCTATAATCTGGCAAACTTCTTACCAATATCTAGAATAACAAAATACCGTAAAGTATTGAGCCTATCTGTCTCTAAAAGTTTCTCAAACCTGATTATCCTATTACCATAATACCATGAACATACAGACAAGATATCTAAAAGTCGAATGTTCAATAGATCTCACCCTCCCTCATATAGCAGAATAGTATAGCGTAAATGCCATAGAATATTAAATCCATCTGTCTCTAAAAGGTTCTCAAACCTGATCTTCCTAATACCATACCATGAAAATACAGACAAGATATTTAAAAATCAGATTTTCAATAGATCTCGTCCTCCCTCCTATAGCAGAATAGCCTAGCGTAAATGCCATAGAATATTAAATCCATCTGTCTCTAAAAGGTTCTCAAACCTGATCTTCCTAATACCATACCATGAAAATACAGACAAGATATTTAAAAATCAAATTTTCAATAGATCTCGTCCTCCCTCCTATAGCAGAATAGCCTAGCGTAAATGCCATTGAATTTTGAATCCATCTGTCTCTAAAAGGTTCTCAAACCTGATTATCCTATTACCATACTATGATATTCCCGGGGGGGGTATTGAAAAATCGAATGTTCAATGGATCTCTTCCTCCTTCCTATAATAGAATAAACTAGAGTAAATAGTTGAGGTATGATTCTAGCATCGGCTTCAATGAGTGAAGCATTAGGTAAAAGGTTATTCAACAAATTTGAGACAGCCAGCAAGTTCTTAAGTGACGTTTGCAGTAATATTGAGTTTCTTAGCAACTGGGAGATCGTATTGATGTATAAGTTCAGTAATCGTTTAAGCACTGTTCGCCTATCCATCACAAAAGGTTTCGAAGAAGAGTATTTTGCAGAGCTGAATATTCAGCAAGAATAGGTAGAATTGGCTAATGCAACGCAGGAAAACTTGAAGCTTAGTATCTGGTTTGCTATAGCTGATGGGAAGCACAGTGCTTTTTATCACCTAGAAAGCTCTAGTGCTAGCGACTACGATTTGAAGAATTTCTTTATTATTGTATTGGATGCGTTACTAATACTACCACCTCCAAGGCCACTTTCAATTTTTCAAAATCACGAACGGTAACAATTGGACAAGAGAAGGAAATACCGTGCTTTGCGTGTTGCAGGCAATGCATTTCCACCAGCCGTGGACTGCTTGCAGGCACATTCTGAAAAATGGTTTACTGGCGCACACTTTTAACTACAGTCTATGTAGATTGCGAGATGTAGCTTAAAATCTATTTGGCATACTGACAAATATATTCATAATGTTACGTGCTGAACATACTCTTAATCTAGAAAAAGCTTCACATGTTTTCAAAGCAGCTTTTGTACTTTTGTACTTGCAGCCCTATCCACACTGTTAGCACGTCACAATGCTTAGAAAACTAGCTAGAAAATAAGGGACATTTTCTCGAGGCATTTCTTTGTGCGTGGAAGTGTACCATGGCAATGCAAAAAACGTTAGTTTCACAAAACAAAGATAAATCATTTCTTTAACATCTGGTATATAATGAATAGTGAATTCAATGAAATTACTAGCAATATTCAATGACATTACTAGCAATTCTGCCTAAATTCTATCTTAAAAGCTTTTGGACTTATGAAACATCACTACTTGCAGAGAATCCCTATAAAACCCACTGGGGTATATGCGACAGTTGAAGAAAAGTCCCTGACATAATCTCCATATAGCACTGGTATCCTGTGGAATGGAAATGAAGAGCCTGTTAAGCCAATACTTGTATGTGATGTCTCTCCTGTTTCTCTTGGGCTTTTTGGTACTGCTTTTGGGCTGCAGGTTATTCGTAATAAATTGTAGGTTGTAGTTGAGCATCACATGCAAATTCTAGCAACTTCCATTGTGAAAAGTGCATGTGCGAGAAAGTAACTGACCCGAACGGGGATTCGAACTCGCACCTCTTGGCTTCTGTACACTAAGTACCCTACCACTGAGCACTTGGCATACAAAGCCATGAGTTGCGAGTTCGAATCCCGCTAGAGTCAGTTATTTCTCGTACTTTCACTTTTCATTTCTCCTAAATCCTGTTGTCTTACATAATTTCATTTTTATTTATAGATTCAGCATATCTATGCTATGTCAACAGAGTAATTCCTGCAACTTCTTTTCGGTCATACTCCCATATATCATATCAGATGATTTTTTTCTGCATCTGGGATATAGGTGACTGTTGTGGCTGGAAGTTTTGACCCATTGAAAACTTTAGTAGCAGTTTTAATTATCTGATTTGCTGGGTTCATTTTCCATTTCACTTCATCTCCTACATAGTTGTTTAGTAATGCAAATACAGATATTTGAATCAGTCTTCGTCCAGAATGCTACATGTCAGTGGATCAAATAAATGCCACTGTACCTTGAATGTTTTGTCCAAAACGATCCCTTCATGACTAAGCTGAATAAAGGCCTTTCCATTTATCCTTCTTTAGCTCATAGTGTTATTGCATTGGAAGATGCATTAAGCATTTCAATGTTAATGAATGACGAGTGACGTTTTGAAAATTGCACTCAACTGAAAGTTTGAACTTCTTTTCTTTTACTTGAGCTTTGGGTGACGGCTTGCGGACTATGACCTTTGATCTCAATCATATGATATTTTGTGTGTGTTTTCGCGTGTGTGGTGTGTTGTGTTTTACTTTGTGTGTACTAACACGTTTCATTACTCATTTCCACGATTATTGTTATGTTGTGACTGAAAGCTTCGATTAAGCGCCGCTACTCGATTAAGCGCCGCAGTCAAATAACCACCGCACCTGGAAACCTAACAACTGTATTAAGCGCTGATGTGCTTAATCGATCATTTACGGTATGCAAGATGTACACTATACAATACCAGCATTATCAATACTATGCTGTACGTATTCGTTTATTTCTCTCTTTTCTCTGTTCTTTTACTTTCATACATTATCTAGTATTTCTTTACAAAATGTTTAGGTTGATTCATCATGTTCGTATTCTTGAAGAGGAAATGTAGCAATGTGTTTTAGTGAATTCTTACCTGGTTCTGACTGATTTTTCAAGAACAACCCATCAACTTCTCCATCTAGTACTATGCACACATTTTCATCTCCCATCATTAGCACGAAAATGCTGAATTTTATTTAATCTAGTTGGATGACAGCAGGACGCATTGAACAACTTGTAAATATATTGCGTTTCTCCTACATCCTAGACATCACTCCTTGAGCCACACTGTCCATGATGAATTGATATTTACATGGAGATTGATTCCTGACCATCGTCTCGTATTTCTTCTATCATCCCCTTCATCTTTGTACTCCTCTTCTCTGGAAGATTCTCACTAATGCATAGACCAATCTCTTCAATCTTCTCATTAATTTTTGACATTAACTTGACTACCAGTAGGTAGGCAATCCTTATCTTCGCTTCTGTGCAATGGGGTATGGGTTTTAGTGATGACGTGCAGCATCCAGCATTTGTTCCCTTGAAAACTGTCTAGAGCAGTATTGGGAAGAACTTGAGTCTTGGCTTAAGTTATGCCATTTGAGTGACGTTAGAAAATGTCCCTTGCTATTGTTGACGCTGATGATTTAATTCAATTCAATTAATTCAGTTATCGTGTTCGCATTGAACAGTGGTACATCTTCACACTTTTGAGTGGTGGGGTACAAAGTCAAGTACCATTCAATGCCACATGTGTTTCTGCGGTTATTTTGCCCCTGGCTTTGATATTTTTTTCTATTCTTTCCATGACGGAGGAATGTGATTCCTGTGTCATAATAATGCACTGATTTATTGCCAGTACCTGGATGAAAGGGGCTGCATGTTATTCTCGACCAGTCAGCAGATTTGCTTACATCAAGTTGTTAGCTAATGAGATAGTTCCACTGTTTACATATTTTATTGTAGCGCCATTTTGAAGCGGAGTTGATATGGAGGAATTACTACTCACACCTTTTGGCCTGGGTGAAAGATTTACCTTCATTTGCAGTGGCGAGCTTTTAGTTGCACCCTCGTAAGTACATTTCCTATTGAATTCTCCGAGCACTAAGTTGAAACATGAATGGTTTCTAACATTGGCAGAAAATAGGTTTAGGCATATGGGTCACTGCGTCATACTTTTCGCACGCAATGGGTCGTACATAAGCCAGGTTAAGTAAGTGAAATTCAGAAACTGGAGAAATTCCTCATTTTTTGTGCTTTTGTATTTTTATCAAGTAACCAATAAGACATGTCGCAGGAATGTACATATGAATTCACAAAAGATCGTCTGATTTGTTCGTAAGTGATGTAGAATAACTGAAATTCTATGGTGCGTTCTACATTCTATATTCCTTAATGTCATAAAAGCAAATAATATCCCACACCAGCACGTCATCAAGAAGGTATAATTCATGTCGGGTGCCTCCTCCGTAGGCTAGAAAGAATACACTCAGACCGGAGCTGAACTTTGTCACTTCCCGACAGGTGAACCCTTAACTTAACATACGGTCTTTAAATGTCATATACCATAAATCTTCGAATTAGCTCCCTGTGGCTTATTTATTTTTGATACTTTTTTCGTGAAGGCTTATTCAAGGAGAGGACTCATTCAAGGATCATTCAAGGAGAGGGCTCATTCAAGGGAGGGCTTATTCAAGGGAGGGCTTATTCAAGGGAGGGCGTATTCGAGGGGGCATATAAAATTTTTTGAAAAATGTTGCATTTAAAACTAATTATCGAAGCTCCTTTTTCTCCATAGCGTTAAAAGAACAGAATACATTTAAGCATTAGTTTTGATCAAGGTCATCATAATCATTTATGGGGTGGGGCATTGGGCTTATTCGAGGGTGGACTTATTCGAGGGGACAATTTGAGGACTTGCGTTAGTAGAGTTAAAATACCTTAAATCTGTGACTACTGTTATCAGACCTTGCTTTGAGTGTGATTTCTAGAGCAGAAGATTTGCTGAACAACCTGGGCTTTAGGGGTTCTCTCACAAATTTTGAGCATAGTTTTCCAGAGGGTAATGTCTGGTATGGGGCAAGCAGAGGGTAATGGAATTGAAAGAGTTGTACTTATCTCCCTGTTTTTCAAATATAACGGTTATTACGCGCTTTTTCTTTCTATGACCATTGAAGTCTATCCAAATTCCTATTTTCAAGCTTCTGTTGTTGCTGTTGCTGCTGTTGTTGTTGTCTTTGTTGTTTACTTTACTTGAGTAGGCTGTTATATCTAGCATTCTCAGCTAATTTAGGCCTACTTTGCATGCCGCATCCCTAGTTTAACGTCCCTTCCGAAGGACGGCAAAGTGAGTTGGTTTGGTCGTTTATCTGGAAAGTCTCACATCCAGTTGCTGACCTACTTCAGCCAAGCTTAATTTCAGCTAGCTAACGGAAGCCAACTGAACCGCGTGGCGACTCAACTTCAAGCAAATCAAGGTAATTTGTCATCAAGGTAAAGTCATCAAGGTAAAGTCTACCTTTTGCATTAGGTTCAAGAATAATA
This sequence comes from Mastigias papua, assembly GCA_964019165.1. Lineage (NCBI taxonomy): Eukaryota > Metazoa > Cnidaria > Scyphozoa > Rhizostomeae > Mastigiidae > Mastigias > Mastigias papua. The sequence goes on along the minus strand of OZ025271.1, from coordinate 1,246,669 downwards.
CCATATTCGTGTGCCACGTAGCAAGGGGTTTGGTGGGGCTATTGTGCCTCCACTTTCAATGGCAAATGTTATTTAGTACCCGTTTTGGCACACCCTTTAATGTTAATCTGTCGACTCCTGTCCCCCCACCAGTAATGTTACTCTAACCTCCATGATATTATCAATGTATGCGCTGTATGCGGGGTGAGTGCACAAGCCATTCAGTTGGCTTCCGTTAGCTAGCTGAGCTTAAGCTTGGCTGTGCTGGGTCAGCAACTGGATGGGCGACTATCCAGATAAACGACCAAAGCAGCTCACTCCGCCGTCCTTCGGAAGGGACATTAAGCTAGGGGTCCCATGCCTGGATGCGGCATGCACAGTAGGCCTAAATTAGCTGAAAACGCTAGATATAAGAGCTTACTCAAAATAAAATAAACAACAACAACAACTACTACAACAACAACAACGACAACAACAACGACAACAACAAAAACCATTAGTTGTATAATCTAGAACATTTTGTCTTTCATTGTCTTGTTCAAAGTCATCATGGCTCTCATTTTACGACACCTCATCTTCCCAGTCACTGTCGCTATTCGAAAAACGGTTCGTTTCTGCTGTACTGTTATCACCGTCATTTATCCGCCCTTTTTCTGTTATTGAAGATAGTTGAAACTTCTCAGGTAATGCCGCTTTCATGCATCTCAATGGTTTTACGCCTACCATTTTCAAGAGTCCACTCATGGTTGGCGGGGAAGGAGGATGATCGGATGATTGGGGTGCGGAGGAGCGTAACAGAATGCGCGATTGGTAGCTCTCTTTCGTCTGGAGAGATTAAGATCTAGGTATGGACAGAACTGTTTTGCTTACAGAGGAGCATCAATCTGGAACTCCTACCTAGTGAAATAATATCTAGGCCTTTTGGGTCATTGAAGCGCAAATAAAAGCCTCGCTTGTTTTTGAATAATGAAAAATATTTTACTTATTTATTTATTTATTTTGTATATTTTAGCACTTTTATAGATTACGTCATTTGTAAAATTCAGTTTGTTGTATTTGTTCAGTTTTTTGCTGTAACTAGCATTTCTATAGTTTTTTAGTATAGCCCCCTGTACAACAGACAATAGATCTGAGTGGCCTCAATATGATAAAATATAGAAATATAATGAAATGAAAACTTTGAAACAGTGGCGTTACCATAAGATTACGGGGCGTGGCCCAACTCAACAGCACAATGGGCCACACCCCGCACTCTGAAAATAGAATAATCTGACACATATTAGTTTTGGTTGAAAAATCGAGAATTTTTATTGTTTCAGATTGTAAGTAGTCATACCCAATTTGGAACAATGAATGTGCAAAGTACAAAGCATTACTGATAATCTTAACAACAAGATAGAAATTTCGCCCGATGAATCAATCTTGCCTTTTAATTACACTTTCAGGTGATTTATCTATATCTGCTAGTGTGCACTGTATCATTCATTCAGAGTTTACTCTAGGAGATGCAGTCTTAGCCGGTCTAAAGGGCAACATCTCAGAACATATCTTGGCGGTGTCCCTGACTTACTTTAGAACAGCCATGCAATTTTTACTGGTCTCCTGTGAGAAGGATTTTGACAAAACCTTATGTAGATATCGGCTGTTTCAAAACGTTTGGTTCAACGTAAACACAGGCATATAAGGCTTTATGTTATTACATCTGAAGTATTTAGCATAGAAGAGTGTGAAGAATTCAAATGTATCTTTTTTACATACATGTCTAGTATCTGTTACTTCCGTAAGTAGTATTAAAGTGCCAGAAAGTCATCATCATCATCCTCATCTTCATCATCAAATCATCTTCTTCTTCTTTTTCCTCCTGGCTAGTGTGGTAGCTTTACTACCCTATCTGTAAGGGTTTCCTGGTAAAGATTGCTTATTGTTAATGGTGCGTCATGCCATATTGCTCTGGACTATCAATTTACCACAGACACTGTAGTATATGTTACTTCTGTAAGTAGCATTAAAGTTGCAGAGGGTCATTATTATCATCCTCATCTTTATCATCATCATAATCATCTTCTTCCTCCTGCTAATACGGTAGCTTACCTACCCTGCCTGTAAGGGTGTCTTGGTAAAGTTAGATACCAGGAATTTTGGAAGACTGTTAAACCCCTGTTCTCAAATAAGAATCCCATGAGTGAGAAGATTATACTAATAGAAGACAGTAAAATTCGGTCAAATGACACAGGAGTTGCCGAGTGCTTTAATGAATATTTTTGTAACATTACCAACAACTTTGATATAGACCCAGTTTTTAAGGAGGTGCAAGGGAATCTTCCTTTAGAACAAATGGTTATGAGAGCAATAAATAAATACAAAGATCACCCATCTATCAGGATGATCGATAAATATGTAACGCCAAATGCCAACGTTTTTCAATTCTCTCATGTAAACCCAACTGAGGTCATGAGGCAGATAGATTTGCTAGACACGAAAAAATCCAACAGTGGTTGTATTCCAACTAGAATACTAAAGGCGATGAAGGATATAGTTTGTCCCTATTTAACTGATTCTATAAATTCTACAATTTATGACTGTAATTTTCCTAGTGAGCTAAAGGAAGCTGAGCTCTGTCCTTTGTTCAAAAATGGGGATGCGAATCAAAAGGGTAATTTCAGGCCAATAAGTGTGTTGCCTGTAACGTCTAAAATCTATGAAAGAATCCTAAAAGACCAAATATACCGATATTTTAAAGATAAATTTTCGACAATCCTATGTGGTTTCAGAGAGGGCTATAGCACGCAACATTCTCTGATAAGATTAATAGAAAAATGGAGGAAATGTCTGGATGCATCGGGTATAGTAGGAACAATACTCATGGATTTATCAAAAGCCTATGACTGTCTGCCTCATGACCTTCTCATCGCAAAATGTAAGGCGTATGGATTCGACTTAAATAGCCTGTACTTATTATACAACTACCTTAACTGTCGTCATCAAAGGGTAAAGATTGGATCGCATAGGAGTACTGCAAAAAGAATAAAAATCGGTGTCCCTCAGGGTTCAGTCTTGGGTCCCTTGCTGTTTAACATATTCATTAATGATTTATTTCTCACAAAAATAAACTCTGAGATATGTAATTTTGCGGATGACAATACTATATACTCATGTGGGAAAGATTTAAATGAAATAATCATAAATTTGGAAGATGATCTTAGTACGTTGCTTAAATGGTTTGCGAAGAATGGTATGGTTGCAAACCCAAAAAAGTTCCAGCTAATGTTTCTTGGATTGAACAGCAGTCGCAGAGCACTGCGTCTTAACATTGAAGGTAACAAAGTATCCGCAACAGATTGTGTTAAATTGCTTGGGGTTGAAATTGACAACAAATTAAAATTTGACAAGCACGTCAAAACATTATGTTCTAAAGTGAACAAGAAAATAAATGCTTTCTCTAGACTAAATACGTTTATTTCCAGAGATCAGGCATTATTGATTTGTAATGCAGTAATCCTATCGAATTTCAATTACTGCCCTTTGATCTGGATGTTCTGCAATAAAGGTGCAAACCAAGAAATTGATCGCACACATAAACGTGCTCTCCGAATGCTGTATGAAGACTATGAATGCTCATTTGAGCTACTACTTACACGCAGTGGTAGTGTCTGCATTCATGTAAGAAACTTACAGAAACTAATGATAGAAGTCTATAATTCAATAAGTCATCTTAATCCATCGCTTGTATGGGAATTTTATGACAAAAACAAGTAGAGTATAATCTGAGGACAAAAAAACCTTTGCAGATTACCTACAATAAAGAGTACAAGTTTTGGGGTAGAATCGCTATCATTTAGGGGGAGTTTCCTCTGGAATGCCCTGGATGACAGTATCAAAAATGAAAATACACCTCTAGCATTCAAAATGAAAATTAAAAATTGGTCTGGAAAAGAATGCACCTGCAGGATCTGCCGCTAAGTACTTTTTAGTTTATGGAATTATGTATATGAGTATTTATTTTATAAAATTCTTTCCTTACAGTTGTATTATAAATAGTTGGTTTTAATTAGTATTTAATTACTATTATACTCACAACCAACTTTAAATATTGTTATATGATGATGATTGTAATGATGACCAGACATTGTATTGCTGATGGTTTCTGGTGCGTCATGCCGTATTGCTGTGGCTATCAATTTTCCACAGACACTTCACTCCTCCTTCTTCCTTCTTCTTCTTCCTTTTAGTTTTTGTAACCATGGCCAGTTTCAGCCTCATTGAACTATGAAAGCTGCCTCTTAGTAACCATTACCCACAATAAGTGCATTCAAGAATAAATTATCATCACTTATCCGCCCCCCAGCTAAACCAATCTTTAGTGTTCATGATCCAAAAGGTTTAGCAATCCTTACACAATTACGTGTCGGCCTCAGCAAACTTAATTTTCATAAGTTCAGGCATAATTTTAAGGATACAATAAATCCGATGTGTTCAATAAATGATGGCATCGAGGATACGGAACACTTTTTGCTGTCCTGTCATTTGTATGATGTACAAAGACATGATCTTCTCGGCACTGTCACTACAATATTGCTTACAAAAGGCCTATCAAACCTTTCAAATGAAATGTTGCTTAGAATTCTTCTGTATGGAGATGAGAGGTTATCAATTTATTCGAATTCACAAATTATCAAAGCCACCCTAACGTACATCCATGCCTCACAACGCTTTTGATAGATCGCTCCACTCCTCTTCGCGAACAATGAATCCCTCCCATCTTGTGTAATTGTTCATCTATAGATTGTGTCTTGTTTTCTCTATGTGTTTCAAAAGACAGAAGTCTGTTTCAAAATGGGAGTCGGGTGAGGCTCGCAAACCAATCAACCTAAGGCTATGCATTACTCGTGCATAACCGACTTTATATAATTCATTAATGTTTCGCCTGACACACATTTTGAAACTGACTTCAAGTTAAGTTAATTGTTAAATGCCACAGGGTTGTTATGTAATCCCATACTCCCTGTGGCATGTTTGCTTTATGCTGTATTGTAATTTTATTATGAGCATATAAAAAAAAGGGCCGCCTCTTGTGTGTATCCATGTTCGAGATACTTGAAATGTTGAGAAAGCAAAGGCATGTGCCTTTTGGTGCCCCTTGACAGAACTCTTTGTCACTTTGCTTTATCCCATAGTGGTCTACTTTCCTGTTTTCCTTCCTTACCTTCCAGACCATTTTAGCATTGTGTTTGCTAGCCTAACACACCAGTAGACTTCAGACTCAGTTAAGGTCGCAAGGGTTCATTATATCATTCCTCCTTGAGCACTCCCTGCAAAAGCTGACTTCACTGTGGTCAAAGGCGCAAAGCAAACTACCAGCAAATATCTTCAATTTTAAGCAAGTATCTGAACAACACGCTCATTACTAGAAAGAACCTCTTTCTATAGAACCTTTCAGCTACGTCTAATTGTTCTTTTTGTCTTCAGCCTGAGTCACTCCTTCATATTGTTGCTGGTTGCGACAGGCATCTAGCTGAGGGGAGTTTCACATGGAGATGTAACTCTGCTTTAAAATTTCTCGCTGAAATGCTGCAGACCATACAGCATGCAAAACTATATGTCGATCTCCCTGGTTACCTTTCTCCTGCATTGTTACTGGCAATAATCTTCGCCCTGATACCTTCCTGCCTACAGCTGATAATATCCTGTGCTTCATAGAACTAACTGTGGGCTTCGAAACTAATTTAGATAATGAAGCTCATTGAAAAGAACTCAAATATCGTCCCCTTCTATCTGATCTTGCCACTGATTATAAGGAAATAACATTCACAAACCTCTGCATTAGCTGCCTTGGGATATTTGGTACTTCATCAAATTCGTTTCTCAAAATGTGTAATGACAGTGGTATCGACACTCACCATCTCAACTTTATCATTTCAAAGTTGTCAACCAGAGTCATACGCACAATGTACTACATATTTTGTATGAGGAACAGACCATGGTGTGATCCGGAGCTCCTAACCTATTAATTTTTCTTCAATCATAGTCATCATTCAGTACAAGAATCGCGACAAGAAGTAAAGACATTTTATTGTCTTTGTAGATGTATTTTAATGTCGACAAATCATTCTAAATACGACATAACCGGTAGACCTAAGACCTAACAAGACATAATCAGTAAAATTTAAGACATAATCAAACGTTTCGACTCAATCATGAGCCATCATCAGTGAAGGGATGGAAGTTGCGAAAATATGGCCTTATATAGCCATGGGGGCGTGAATCAGGTCACGCACTAAGTGGCGCCCCCATGGCTATATAAGGCCATATTTTCGCAACTTCCATCCCTTCACTGATGATGGCTCATGATTGAGTCGAAACGTTTGATTATGTCTTAAATTTTACTGATTATGTCTTGTTAGGTCTTAGGTCTACCGGTTATGTCGTATTTAGAATGATTTGTCGACATTAAAATACATCTACAAAGACAATAAAATGTCTTTACTTCTTGTCGCGATTCTTGTACTGAATTTCATCATTAAGCTGCGTTTTCCAACAACGAAATCAATAGTCATCATTATTATTTTTTTCTTCTAGTATTGTAATATTGTAAGCCAGCCAAATGCAGATTACCTGTTAGCGAGATTTGTATTTGTAGACTTAAATATGATATGAGATGAAGTTTGACAAAAATATTTCTAGTAGGCTATATTACAGACAAAAATTAGCTAAATTACTGCTAATTTAGGTCTAGTGTACAAATAGTTACAATTCTTAACTTTGATAAATCAAACATTTATAACTGCTTTTACGAGATTAAAAGATGAAAAGATGAAAGGATATAAGATAGAAAATGTTTGTCTTGCTAGAAACCCATCTTCCGGTATATTTGTTTTGCTGAGCCCACAGGTGCATTTATCACCTTTCTAACATCGAATATAAATCTTCGTTGCTTAAAACCTTTATTGTGATAAATTTGATACAAGTCAATCAAAGCTCGGCCCTCCTGACATTAACCCATGGTGCAGCTCCTGCAAAGTGCTCTACGTAGTAAAACAGATGATAATAACTTAAAGTCGGTATACAAGAAGAGTCGTGTTTAGCCATATTGGGAATGCCATAACAATACTGCAGTCAAATTTTTGAGCAAAATAACTACTTATAGGAAATGTAACTTTAAGCAAGCTGACCAAGTTTTATCCTGTATAAATATAGATTATCATTATTATTATTGTAGACTTTGAATAGGGAAGCCTGCATTTTCTTGGGTAAATTCACGTTTGTATCCCCCCTTGCACTGAGTAGATACGCCACTTTACGTGGGACATGTGCAGCCAAGACCAGAATATCTGTCTTGTCAATGATCACAACAGCGATGTCAGGATTCTGCTTTCCTGCTTGCGGGAAATTTTTGCTTAAGAGCGTATCTCTTACGGTAAACGCAGTTTCTTATATAGAGGTTTGAATGTGTGGAATAAACTAAGCACTGAAATAAAAAATACCTCTTGACTGGCAATCTTTGAAAAATCAAATGGTGTGAAAGTCCTTGTATAGCATCAAACTTTTTCTTTTCTAACCAGAACATATTGTATATTAATTTTCGTTTATCATTGTTATTGAACTGTGTGTAGATTAGCTAGGATTTTAGACAGGGCACGTTGTAAATCAGTTTTTTCTTTTCATTACTGAATATATTACCCTGCATAAATAAATAGAAACAATCAATCAATCAATCAATCAATCAATCAATCAATCAATCAATCAATCAATCAATCAATCAATCAATCAATCAATCTGCTTCTATCTAGTGATACTTGAACCCTTCATTTTTTCGGGGCTTTTATCAATTCTTAACATCATTTTCAGCTTTTTTTGCTTTTTATGAAGCTGCTTGCTTGATGAATAAAGGCAGATTTATAGTTCATTTGATCATGCATGATACAACATTCCATTTCAGTTAACGCATGTCAAAACAAGCAACGCACTTCGTGGTTGTGAGCGCACTTCGTGGTTGTCTCAGCAGGAAGCCCTATTTTGTGACATCTGTAAATCCATTTTGCATGATACAAATCTGGAAAGTTGAATGGAGTTCAACTCCGTTATTTTTTGTATCGTGCAAGTGGACAACGCGATATTGGGGTCCCTCTGATTGACATTTTGCGCTGCCTCCGCATTATCAGTTTCGCGCGTTGAATTGTTGGTGATGATGATGGGCTGCATGATACAAGCATGATACCAACTATAAACCAGAGGCCGCCCACCAAACAGGAGAAGTTAGCACGAAGTGGAGCAAAACAATCTTTGGGTAGCTGCAATAAAGGAATGGCGAAGCCCAAAGTTATAAATATCTCAGGTAAAACTATCGATAAGGACATTAAAAACGTTTTAATTAAATACGGCCTAAAATTTACGCCAATACCTCAGCGTAACTTAATTGAGTTACGAACAGATATAAGAAAGTTCTGTAGGAAATTACGTCTGATAGAGTTTTTCGCGGAAGAACCAACCATAGAAGATAATAGTTTGGTAAAACCAGAAAGTACTTTTCACCCCAATAGAAACCGGGTCCCAATTTTGGACACATACATAGACTTCTTATTAAAATACCCGCTAGAAGAAAAAGCGAGACAAATGGAAAAAGTTAAATATAATTTAACGAAACAAGAGTGGATAGGTATAAAAAACCTTAAGAACGACAAAAATTTGGTAGTTAAAGAAAGTGACAAAGGTGGGGCCTGTGTTGTTATGAACTCAGAATTTTACGGTCGAAAAATGCGACAAATTTTGGAAGATGAAACTACATATAAAAAATTAAATAAAAATATAGACAAAGAAGTATTGAAAAAAATTGAGGACCTAACGGCAATGCATGATAAAGAATTGACAAAGAAAGAAGTGAAGTACCTTACTAACTTCGATTATAAAACTAGTCAGCTGTATGGCCTACCCAAAGTACATAAAAGTATGAAAATAAACGAGGAAATCCAGAAAACCAAAACTGAATACATTTCAGTCCTTCGACCTACTGATATGAGCTTTAGACCCATAATAGCTGGCCCAGTTTGCGTCACAAGTCGACTAAGCAATTTCTTAGATATACTTCTTAAACCTTATATCATACACATAAAAAGTTACATAAGAGATGATATTGACTTCCTTGACAAGATACGAAAGGACATAGATGCCTCTGAAACTATGCTGACTCTCGATGTAACTAGTATGTATACCAACATAGACAATCAGTTAGGAGTAGAAGCTATAACTTACTGGGTGTCTAAAGATCCCAACCTTTTACCAAGAAATATATCAAAAGATTTTATCATAAATTCATTGAAAATAGTTCTTGAATACAATACATTCACATTTGATACTGATTATTATATACAAGTACGGGGAACTGCGATGGGTACAAAAGTTGCACCAACTTATGCAACTCTAGTTATGGGATTCATAGAAACTAGACTATATGAGCAAATTGAGGAGAAATATGGCATCAATATAAAAAATCATTTTATCAACAAATGGTGGAGGTATCTAGATGACTGCTTCCTTATTTGGACACCAGGATAGACTCAATAGAAAATCTATTATCGATTTTACAAGGCTTACACAGAAGCATTAAATTTACTGCGGAAGAGAGCAGGAAAGAAATTAGCTTCCTGGATATAAAGTTAATTATAGAAAATAATAAAATAATAACAGACCTCTACCAAAAACCCACAGACAGCCAACAATATGTTCACTTTAAATCCTGCCATCCCTCACACACTAAAAGAAACATCCCTTTTAACCTTACACGACGCTATTGTACTATAATAGAAAAAAGTACCTCCAGGGATGAAAAACTGGGCAACTTAAAATCTTGTCTTGTACAGCAAGGCTACCCTAGTGGTCTGATAGACAACGGAATCAAGAAGGCCAATAGTATACCCATAGAAGAACTACGCCAACCCAAGCAAAATAACAGCATGATTCAAACGTTAGCTTTTGTAACAACATACAATCCTCGCAATCCAGATATGTTTCAAGTTATTAGAAACACAATTTCACTTGTAGTGACCCTAAACACCGGGAACAAAACCTTCAACTCGGGCCTCATTACATCATTCATTCATAACCGACCTTTTCCATTTCTGCCAAGTCATCCCACATCTGGACATCACCTTACGTCATCCCTGTCATCACACCTTACAGGTCATTCCTTTGCTTTTGTTTATCTCACATGTCCATTCCACCTACTCAGCCCACTGCCTTCTTTTTATATCTATTTAGTAATGATTCGTCAGCTAAATTTTGTGTATATATGTCTGTAAAATTATGTTGAATATCAGTCAGTAGATCAGTACGTTTACTCAACATCGTCTGTCTCTGGCTCCGTGTTCTCTGCACGTTAAATAAGACCGTCTACATCAACCACCAGAGGAGAAAGGCCAGTTATCACACAGCAGCATTTCATATCACAAAATTGGTAACCGAGCCACGAACACCGCCTTCTGGATTCAACTGCTCACCTTGCGGCACTCGACTCACCGTAGTGCCCCTCCACGACACAAGGCTTCAGCAATCTGGCACTCGTTCTACATGTGTTCTCCACTGCATCTACGCAACTCACGGCACGGCACATCGCATCGTATACGGACGGCCCTTCTTGCCTCGTTGTCTATGCAGCTCTTCAACACATCAACGTGCTTCTCGCTGCCTTCATCTCTTCAGCATTCTGGTTCCTGGTTACCCAACGCAAAAACCTTGCTCACTCCTCGCTTCACTCGGCGCTCAAACAACTGCTGGTTCCTGGTCATCCAATATAGAAAACCTTGATGACTCACTCACCAATGAAAACCTGGACACTTTGAACTCTTTCAATTTGTGTTGTTGTTGCAAGTATTCACTATTTACTTTGTCTGTTGTACTTGTATGTTCGTCCATAGCATTTAGTTTCATATTTGTCATGATTTTTGCGCCACATTTACTACATTTATTCATCCTGTTTCTTTCGGTGTTTATCGTCCTTTGCATAGCTTTCCACCCTACGTATCGAATGCTTCGCATCGCTTGCATTCTAGGGGGGAGCTACTGTAGTGACCCTAAACACCGGGAACAAAACCTTCAACTCGGGCCTCATTACATCATTCATTCATAACCGACCTTTTCCATTTCTGCCCACATCTGGACATCACCTTACGTCATCCCTGTCATCACACCTTACAGGTCATTCCTTTGCTTTTGTTTATCTCACATGTCCATTCCACCTACTCAGCCCACTGCCTTCTTTTTATATCTATTTAGTAATGATTCGTCAGCTAAATTTTGTGTATATATGTCTGTAAAATTATGTTGAATATCAGTCAGTAGATCAGTACGTTAACTCACCATCGTTTATCTCTGGCTCTGTGTTCTCTGCACGTTAAACAAGACTCAACTCAACAATCAACCACCAGAGGAGAAAGGCCAGTTACCCCTGCAGTATTTTTTATCACAAAACACTCCTTGATGCTAGTCCCAAGATGAAAAGAGCCATGGCTAATGTTAAGCTAATCAGCAGCAAACGCCAGCCCCCTAATATAAAACAAATGCTGTCTAGAGCCAAGTTTACTTCCAATACTACAACTTTGCAAAGCCATGACGATAGAAATCTTAAAATAGCAAAATGCAACAACAAAGCATGTGGTACTTGTCCTCTAATTCTCGAATGTAATGAGATCCAATTTAAAAACTCAAATAAGACATTCATAATCAAATCAAGAATGGACTGCACAGCTACAAATATTGTCTATTTGATAAGGTGTACAGGCTGTGGTAAAGAATACATTGGGGAAAGCTCTAATCTAAGAGCGCGAGTTAGAGTCCATAAACAACAAACACGTGACCCCCGCCTACGTCACCTATATGTAAACCATCATGTAGCCCATTGCGCTATAGGAAAATCCACTCTATTCCAAATAATACCATTTTATGGAGTCCATCGCGACGACAAAATATTCCGCGAAGAAATTGAACTGCACTTTATCAAAAAGTTTCGCCCAGAACTTAATCGAGACAAAATAAACCAAAGCGAGACTGTACAGACGTAACTAATGAATAGTAACTTAGACGTCAAATAGTAACACGTTATCTATAAAAGTAACGCTGTAGTACACATATCTAGGCTGAAGATTCCTCATTGAAAGGATGAAACGCGTTCCACACATACGACGCCTTTTTTCTGTCTTTCTTTCTTAAAAGAATTTTATGTATATTACTACTGCTCTTTGCGATACGAAAGTTTAAGAACTATATATATGTATATATGTATAGCTAGAAGTGAATTCGAAATAAAATAAGTTAACAAACAAACTTATTTATTTGCTCCAATATACTGCTAATAATACCTTTCGATACAAATAATATTTATCCAATTAAAACCAACATACTACTAAAATTACTACTAATATTACTTATTACTACTAATAGTAACTTCTAATTTCCAGCAGTGAATAAAAGTTCCTTTATGATCTTGCAGACCGTCTCTTCATGTAAAAATACCACACAGCGTCAAATCCCATGCCAATGAGTGACAGGTTGACGGATGTGGTCGATACAATTCCTTCCAAAGTGTTACAGGGTGGATTCTTCCTTATAGTTAGGAATGTGATCATCGTTGGCAGGTTTGAGATAAAGAAACTGGATGTAATTCCTATGAAGAACATTTTCGCATTCTCAAGTCTCTTTTGCCTTCGTGTAGTCATTTTGTTGTCAATGGTCGGTGGCTGATGTTGTTCTACAGAGATTTGTGCAATAGTTTCGTTTTGTGACTTAATAGCAAAGTACAACTTGAAGTAGATGACACAGAGTGCAATGTATCCCAAGATACGTGTGGTAGCCATTGGAATTGCCAGAAACATCACATTGCCCAAAGTGAATCTCAGCGTAGATGATGAAATGCCAATAATCATAGAGAGTATGAAAACACAGATGGATAACTTTCTCTCCAATTGCTTTTTCGCATCTGATGTATGATATGCAAAGCCGTGTTTAATAACCTGAAGTCTTTGGTAAGCCAATGATACATTGAATCCTAACTGATGAAGGAAAGATACACTTGTGCATGTGGCGACGATGGCAATTACTGAATATGGAGTGTGGACAGTCAGAAACGCTTGGATGCACATGATAAGTGCACTTGCAACATTGGACACTCCAATTAGTGTGAACATTCGACCAGCACCAATTGAATGATTCTCGTCTTTGTAACTCTGCGTTACCATGTATATATTTGGAGCAGCTATCAAAATGGATATAGTTGCTATTGACAAGAAGCAATAGCGTAGCCAAATCATGTTTCCTGTCCACCCGATATAAAAATGCTGAGAGCTCACTTCTTAATGTCCTGTGCATATGGTGTATATTCTTCGAGTCTTGAAGTTTATTGTTTTTATTGATGAGTGCGCAATGTATTGCAGCTGTCTAATGATAACATAAGACAGAGTTTGTTCAGAAGAAGATCTCATTAATTCTGTTGTGTTTGAGGAACATTTACACGATCAAATCCGCATCATTTTCGCTTCATGAGTTTACGCTTGGGAAGTGTCACGGTCACCTGTGATTGAGAAAATTTGCTACAATTTGCCTGATATGTCAACTAGTAACACTAACATGTTCGTCATAGTTGTGCGGTGGCCCATGCACGTCAAACACAATACACTTATGGAAAATACAAAACACTTATCGAAAATACAAAACACTTATCGATAACACAATGTTCTTATCGCAGACACAATTCACTTATCGAACACGCAATACTCTTATCGACAACACAATACACCGTATAGTTGCACTTTGAGGAAAATCTAAAATTGTTTCAACCATAAAATTTCTCCAAAGAAACCACTGGTCATGCCTTTCATTGATAATGCTTCTGTTTGTAACATACTTCGATGAGATATTCTATACTACCTTTCAATTTAAGAATTTATAGCAATAATACTTATTCGTTTCGTTGCTATTCTCATCGCTTAATTCATTCAAAATTTTGGCAATTATACATCTTTTTCATTTTTATTCATTTAATTTTAAAATATTTACACGGATTATATGTTTCATATACAAGAAATTTTTTTCAAACCGACCTGTGTAAACGAAAATACTTTTGTTCTTGGTATTAATGTTTTCGTTTAAGCAGGTCCATTTGAAAAACATGTCTTGTATATGAAGTACCTATATTTTAAATAAATGTATAAATATTTAAAATAAAATGAATGAAAAATTAAATATCCCTGAGTATTTCTCGCTTCTTTCGACAATCAATAATTGCCAGAACGAAAAGAAGAAGTGTTATTATTATTAATTCTTGAATTTAAAGGCAGCTATATACAATAGCTAGAAGCACGAAAACAGCAGAATGAAGAAGTGAAATGGATAAGAAACAACTTAGTTGCACCATGTAGCCTTTAGCACACCTTTCTCAAAACTAGTACCACTAGTGCTATATATATATATATATATATATATATATATATATATATATATATATATATATATATATATATATATATATATATATATATATATATATATATATATATATATATACAAACTAAACCTAAGCCGCATCCACTACGTATATAAATTACATAAATAGAATAAACCACAAATATACTATCCTTTAAGTAGGACTTAAAGGACTTAAAGGATAGTATATTTGTGGTTTATTCTATATATATATATATATATATATATTCAAGTAAGGGGTCAACTCAATAGCCTTTCCACTTATAATTTTAGATAATTTAAAGACTTTTAAAGTAAACACAAGACAAATGCTTAACGTTTTGCGTATAGCTTCATCCGAAAATTCCTACCTTTGCTTTACAAAGAGCAAGTATATACATAACCGTAATTGAACAAATACAAAAGAAAAACATCAATAACAACATGCCTTAGAAAAATATGTAATGACGTTAATGTCTTCTAAGTACACTTTTCACGCCTACAGCAAAATTGTATGAACTTCATTAATTATTTTTCTAAGGCACTTTTTCATTTATGTGTTTCTTTTGTATTTATTCAATTATGGTTATTTATATATGTGCGCTCAGTAAAGTAAAGGTAAGAATTTTCTGATGAAGCTATAGGCGAAATGTTAGACACCAGTTTTTGAAAGTCTATAAATGTAAACATACCTTTATATATATACATATATATGGCTAGCCGAAACATAGAGAAGGTCCTAGATGCGTTGAGGGACTCACGGTAGAATGACCTTAAGATTCCACCGCTATTCTTTTGTGCCTAGATGGCGCAATTGATTAGCACAGGAGTCTTCTGATCTAAACATCGTGAGTTCGAATCCGCACTGGGGCCAAAATAAATTTTCCAATTGTGGTAGCCCACTCATGACTTAGTATTTACCTATGTCAGCCTTAGCCGAATTAACATAATATATATATATATATATATATATATATATATATATATATATACAATCAGTAGCTAGCATTTTATAGATATATATATATATATATATATATATATATATATATATATATATATATATATATATATATATATATATATATATATATATATATATTGATATATACATAACTACATACATATATGTATAATGTAAACCACACCAAGCTTCACAGAATAGAAAAAAACTGTAATGCCTTTGTTACTTTGGCTTTCGAACTTTGATGATATAATACCAATCTTGGGAAAGCTTTCTCCTAGATAGAATTTTGAACTTTTCGGAAGAAGATCAGTCATTTTAATCCAATTCAATGTCCCTTTTGCCAATCAATCGTCTTAGAACAAAAGAATTAATAAACACTAAGGGAACCTCTAGATTGTATATTCTTAGAAACTATCATAACTTGGCAATAGAAACCACCCTCTCGTATACATCGTAGAGCATCGAGTAGAGACAATGCCCCCTAACCCCCCCTGAACGACGGCATATATTTATCATCCCTTGTTACATGCCCCTCTGTCAATCAGGCTTCATTCTGGCCCCAGGGACCTACATGGATAAAAAATTTACAGTGACTGAATGAAAATAAAATGAAATGAAATGAGCAATTGTGTCCAGGGGTGATGTCTAAAAGGGGAATCTATTCGAAACTGCAAAGTGGACACATGCAATAATATCTTATCGGCGCTTTTACGTCGGTTTAATGTCGTTAAGCTTCCTTCAACGGCATTAGAAGGGCCGGCGTTAAAAGGGCTGGCGTTAAAAGGACCGACGAAAATAGATCAAAATGTTATGGTGTCGTTTTGTCGTTGTAGTCTGTTGGAACAGGACGCGTAAATCGGGGCTTGCGCGCACTAACATCCCGAGACGCGAGTGCCGACAAGTGGAGAGCTCGTACATATATCAAAGAACACCTAAATACATACAACAAATATATCTACTCTACCACTCACTGCAGGAAAGAATACGAAGTCAGCGAGTTCCCACAATGATTGACACTTACAAGTAATTAAGAAATTAAATCCAAAGAAACATTACAATAGAAAGAAAACAAAAGGAAAAGCCTGATTGCTACACAGAACTACCGCTGTTTGATAAAATGGTCAACCAACCGCCATCCCGATAAAGAGCCCCTGTACTATAGAAAATGAATTGGTCCTGCGTGCTATTTCAGATACCAAACAGCAACTTCCGGTTGGATGGCATGTTTATCAAGCAAGACCAACTACCCGATTGTACGTTTCAGGGTTAAGAAACTCCACTCCAGGTCGGACGGACAATTAATCAGACTATTCCACAAACAGCCTAATTTTACTTAAAACGTTCGGAATTTTGGATATATTGAATAGTTGCTTCTATTATCATTCTATTATCTATCATTGAAAAGGGATGGGCTTCCATACAACATGAGATGACATAGTTCCCTGGGATCTAGATTCAATGCATCTATATTCAATATCTGAGAGAGCTGACCGAGGAGATCCCGACGCAACTCATTAAAAAATGGGCAGTGCAGGAAGAAGTGCTCAGTATCCTCTTTAGCCATGCCACAATTACAAAATGGGTTAAGACAATCAAAATTATGCCGAAATTTGTGCTCATTAAGGGAGCTCGTACATTAAACTCATTAACTTCTGTTTTCGTCTATTCAATAGAAAATGTTGTAGTTACATGCTACTTGCCATGTTACATAGAAATTACTTGATTACACTACAAGGACGATACCATGGAGTGCAAGATGCCATGAAAACTCCGCCGCCACTGACATGAACAACACATAACGAAACAAAATTTAAAACACAGCTACGAAAATCCACATTAACTTTACTAATAAATACTTAAGTTTGTTCCATATTGTATGCTGGGCTACCCTAGGACAAACAGTTCCTTTCACGTCATGGTCAAGAAAAGGGTAGACTGAAAGGGATTAAAAATTTAGCTTCTTATTGTTGGTATAAATATACAGTAGTTATAGTAGCTAATATAAAGCGAGCAAATTAAGCAATACTAAATTAAATGAGCCTGCTAATTTGCATAAAATAGAATAAAGTAACAGAAGTATAGTGATAGTTAGTTGGGCGAGTGGCCAAGTGGTTAGAGCGCTTGACTACTGTGCGAAACATCGATGGCTCGAGCCGAACCCTCGGATCATAGTTGTGATGCTCGCTCACTGTTCACCCAGCAGCAAATGGGTACCTGGTGGCAACACTGGGGAAGTTAGAGGCGGCGAGGAAAAGAACTGGCCACCCTACCTCACTATGCCGGCGGCTCAGGATACGTGTCCCTCTAACGGGCACTCCCCCAACGTACGGAATCGTACATAGGACTCACCTTTACCTTTAATAGTTAGTTATAGTAAACAATTGCAAACAGCACCAGAAGGTCGGTACAAATATTTGATTTTTGTTACATCTTTTCGTATAATGCAGCCAAATAGGGACAGTTACCTATGTTTATTTAATATCGTGCCAAAAATCAACAATCATTTTGGCAAAAGTTTCCCAATCTGTATCAAAACTGCATCACAAAGTGAACGGATAGAAATTTGAAAGTATACCAGTGAAAGACGCAGTGTTAGAACAAGAGGGAAAGTTTGAGATCGCAGTACAGTCCCACGATAGATGAGAAGATGATCTTAAAGGTTATGAGTGATGCAAAGAATAATTGAGGGTTATAATAAATAATTCTCTATTACATTAGCCATATTGCCGTAGGACTCTTTAGTCAAGTGTGATTGCCTCTGAAAAGTTTGTTCAAGGTTTTTGAAACTGCACGCAGAGATGGAGAACTACTTGTAATAGAGTTCTGTTACAGAATCAATGTTTTCTACCAAGAAGTCATTTGAAGACACGATTAATAAGCACTCTGGGCAAACCTTCAACGAGCCACTTTTAACAGAGAAAGAGAAACGTTCAGCCTTTCCAAGGACT
This sequence comes from Mastigias papua, assembly GCA_964019165.1. NCBI lineage: Eukaryota > Metazoa > Cnidaria > Scyphozoa > Rhizostomeae > Mastigiidae > Mastigias > Mastigias papua. Next base: position 1,228,330 of record OZ025271.1, on the reverse strand, counting down.
GCTGCAGTGGAAAACAAAGCTATTGCTCAACTTATAGCCTTGGTGCAAGGCAGCGAAGCAAATAGTGACCTGTTGCAGGCAGTGAAGCTTCGTATGACAGATTAGTGGTACAAAACGTTTAGACAGTTGAAGCAGTGAAATTTGTCTCATTAATTTTTCTCAAAATCGACAATTGCACTTCTATAGTTCATACGGGGTTTTTATGGGTTTTTAACAGAGGACAGAGATAAAAGGGATGGAGCTCACTACACTTGGAATGGTTGTGGTGATAGAGCTTTCGCTTGCTTTTTCAAGACACCGAATTGTATCGGAGCTCATTTTTCATCAATGACCCGTGGCACCCAAAGATAAGCATCAAAGGCAGTAAGCACAATCGCAGAGCAGGTAAGTCCTCTTATCGCGAAGATACAAGAAATATCTTTTTAAAAAGAAGAAAGATAGGCTGCCAATCTCAAAGAAATTAAAAGCTTAATCAAAAGCAAAACAACGAAATCCGTCTCCAGCGGCTCCTATGAAGCGATTTCAGTTCTTTCACAGCTTCGTATCGACTTTGTTTACAGTTTAAGGAATCAATGCTGGAAGATGTTAAAAATTAATGAAAATCCCGAAATGGCAGAGGCCAGATACCACAATGTAGAAGCAGGTACAATCTTCAGCAAAGTATATTCTATGATAAGAATCTAGATATTCCCGATATTCCCGTTGTGTTTTTTTTGCTGAAACCACTGATGTTGTGGTCTTGGTTGCACATGTCCTATACACAGTGGCGTACCCTGACCAGTTTGAATAGAGGAGCTTTAAAAACATGAAATTATCGACAAAAATACACGTCTTCCTAATCAACGCGACAGGTCTATTTGTGATTATTTTACTTCGAAACCTGACTCTTGTATCAATGGAATATGTCCCACGACGGCGTGGAAATACGCCTCTTCTTTGATACTAACTACAAGTTAACATTGCTAGTACAGTTTGTATACATACAATTTGTATATTGCTAATATACTAATATTGCAAATACAGTTAATTTTAAATCATCTTACAGGAGCAGCACCGCCATTTTACACCTGGAGGTATCATCACTTCGTTTATTGACATATGATGACCTACCACGCTTGGTACCGGCAAGGGAGAAAATTTTAAATCTTTTTCCTTCTAGAATGGCTAGAAATGCATCTCACAGAATGAAATTTGACTAAATAGCACGGTTCTTGGGAGAGCTTTTAAAATAGTCTACATCGAAAATGCAAATAAGGAGGAAATACAAATTTATAAGCTAAAGCCTCTCCCCGATTAGTGCCAGACTAGCTTCTGTTATTACACCAATAGCTAAATGGTTAATTAGTATTGCCATTATATCGATCATCGTTCCTTAACATTACTAGCAATAATCGGTGCCATTTCATTGAACATAATGTTCCGAATTTAGCGAACATTTTGTTAAACGTCAGCAAGCCCGATCGTCCTCATTGACCGTCAACCATGGGTGGACTCTTGAAATTAGTAAATGTCCACAATTCAGATACATGGAAGCACCATTAGCTGAATGGTGTCAACTATCTTTAATAATAGAAACAGGGCGAAGAGATGAAGATGATAGCATGAAACCAGAAACGGATCGTTATTCGAATAGCAACAGTGACTAGGAAGATGAGGTGTCTTTAAACGACAGCTAGGATGTCTTTGAACAAGACAGTGAAAAACAAAATGTCATAGATGTATACAACTCATGGCATATAGTGCTTATAACATACAACTCATGGCATAAGGTGCTTATAACATACAACTCATGGCATAAGGTGCTTATAACATACAACTCATGGCATAAGGTGCTTATAACATACAACTCATGGCATATAGTGCTTACAACGATAATATGTTATTTTCCTTGTACCATTATTTACCTGGAAACAGCGAATGAGCATAGAATTCAATAGTCATAGTATGAAACGGCGTATTATGACCACTATTTTTGATAAACAGGGAGTTCAGCACAGTTCTACCCACCCCACTGTTATTTCAAGATTCATAAAAATTGCATGGTTATCGTGAATCCTTGTCGCACTCTTCGCTCTTCAATGTGCCATATGCAATGCGCGCAAAGTCTTCATGAAGCAAACCATTCTTCACATTTCCCTGTTCACCTTTGATTGCGATTGACAATTCTGAAGTTAGCACTTCTTGATTTTCAATCCTCTTTACTGCCTTGCAATACTCGTTAGATAGTCCCTTTATTTTCTGCGGGAAACCCGCAGCTCTTTTTGACTCTATGCCAAGAATGGATTTTCTTACTCAGCTCTTAAAATTTGGAACGAAATCCCTTTATGATTCAGGGGACCTCCCACGCTGAGTCAGTTCAGCAATCAGTTGAAAATGTATCCGATGAGCTGAAAATGAATCAAACACGACCCCCTGGAAGATCAGCTTGAATATTTTTATAATTCTTCTTTCGTAATATAGGTTATTTGATATACCACATGGATGTATTATTTAGTATATTTTTATATAGCTGAAGGGTTATCGTGTAAAAGTAACGTGAGAAATGAATTACTTCATCTCGAAGCATAATTGTCATTGCTTTAACATCCGAAACACTTTCAACCTCCTCATTAGCACAGATACCCAGCTGATTAACTTCTTCATTTGATATAACAACATATTCTGAGATTACAGACTCCTCTGGCAAATTCATGCTTGCATAGTTTGCCATGTTGCCTATTGTCATAGATATTGCGGGCCTGCAGTATAACCCCATTAAATCGGACGCGGTTTAAGTCGGACTTGTCTTTAAGTCGGACTTAAACCTTGTCTCCCTTGGATTTCCCTACCTATTTCAAGCCGAAATGGCCCGCTTAAGTTGGAAACCGGTTAGGTAGGACTTTTCGTTAAGTCGGACTATTGTCTTGTGTCCCTTCAGGTACAAAGCACCTTTTAAGTCGGACTGTCTTGAATTTCGAACGTGAAACTTCGAGCGTTTGAAGCTGCATTGTATTGGTGTTCAAATTTAAACTTTGATTTAAAAATTGGAATCAAAGCGGAAGCTGCAAACGAGAACCCTAACAGAAAAATATGAAATACTGAAGGAATTTGATAAAGGAATGAAATGTGCCGCAGCTATTCGCGATTATAATGTACCAAAACGAATATTGTATGGTTGCATGAAGGATAAAAAAAATATATACGAAAATATACATATTTTGTGTGCTACTTCCTTTGTCATTTCTCTTGTATTATTTCTTATCTTGTATTATCACCTGTATTATTTGTAAATAAAAATATTGTAATTAAATAGTTGGTGTATATTAGTTTATTTTTGAACTACGTTTTTTACCAACTGTAAATAAATTAGTTACTATTATTATTATTATTATCTCTGAGTAGTCCCAATAAGTCAGACTAAATAATCAGAGTCTGACTTAAGACGAAGTTCGGATAGGTCAAACTCCCGTTAAATCAGAATGATTATTTCGGTCCCCTGAGAGTCCGACTTAACGGGGTTATACTGTAGTCTCGAGCAGATCCTTATTGGGAATTCTTGGTTGCGCTGTCACATACACAGTGGCGTAAACTGGCCATTTTGAATCAAGGGGCTATAACAACATGAAATTTCCGACAAAAATATATGTCTTCCTAATCAACGTTACAGGTCTATTTGTGATTATTTTGCTCCGAAACTTGATTGTTGTATCAATGGAATATGTCCCACGGCGGCTTGGAAATACGGCTCTTCTTTTATACTAACTACAAATTAACATTGCCAGTTCTAGTATGTATCAAATAGATCATTATGCCCCATATCAGATATTGCCCTCTGGAAAAATATGCTAAAATTTGTGAGCGAGTCCCCCAAGCCATGTTTATTCTGCAAATTTTTCCGATCTAGAAATCACAATCAAGGCGGCAAGGTCTGGTGATACCGGTCATGCATTCCAGGCATTCAACTCTACTCTATGGTATGTAAAGAACGTATTTTAAGTTTCTGGTTTACGGAGAGGGAAATGCCCAAGAAGATTGTTTGAATTTTAAGAATGAGCACAGACACATATCAGCGAGGATGACGCTTCTGGTTTGGTGTGACTAAGAAGTTTGCAGACGAAGTTGGCATGATATCCAAAAATTGGGCACTGTCTCTCGCAGCGCAGCCGATAGTATTTGGTACGCGTTCACTATTGCCAATGACATGCTAGAGAAAGTTACAGAAAGTGCTGACAAACCGTGCAGTTTAGCTAAATTACCAAGAAGAAGACCGCTATGCCGTTTGATTTTCATTTCAATTTAAATTTATTTGTGCAAGATTACCGTTCAGAGTCAGTCTGGTGTACGACTGATCCTGTGAAATATACTTAAGTACAATACAGTTGGTCTAAAAAATTATAACCTAAGTATGTACAAACAATTGCAATTACAATCGACACTAAGATAGAAGATACGATCTAACCATATGGAAGACAGATCTAACCACTGCTATTAAGCTTGGTAGCTTTTGAAAGTCGACTTAAAGTAATGAATAGAGGGTGGTAGTTATGTTACTAAGTCAAGATTGATCTAAACTGCGAAGATCAGGTGTGTGATAATCAGGCAGTTGAGAAATACAATTGCTAACGTATTCGGGGGCTAGCTTGTTCAAAAATGTATATTTCATCACCGATGTTTCGCGATGAATAAGCTCTCCTACTGCAGGCCATCCTACACTAATGGCGTTGCTGAAGAGTCAAGTGGACTGTGTTCGTCACTATTCTTGCAGCCCTTTGTTCTAAGTTTTGTAATTTATTTTGCTTAGTAGTTCCAGAGGAACCCCGAATAATAATGTTCTACTGTACACCTGTACATGTCTTTAAGAGTTGCTAGCGGAACATATTGCTTGGCGTATTTCAGAAGCAAATGACTCGCGAAATTTTAGTCTGTATGCTCTTGATCTATCTCTCCGATTTTAGGCTTTTATTAATCATTCAGCCTAGAGATTTAGTTTCATTTTCAAAATCAATATCCTCTGTCTTAAGATTAAATCATGGAATGACAGAGGATGACTTTTCCATATGGCTAAGTTTTTTCAGACCAAAGTAACATAGCTTGATTTTTGATAAAGTTCAATGAGAGCTTATTACATTGAAGTCATTCATTAATGTGATAGGTTCGTAATTTACAACGGCAACTAAATCGCCCATATTTTCAGGCGAGTAACAGATGGTAGTATTGTCAGCAAGCATTGTAGCATGAGCTTTTTTAGAGCCAAAGGTAAATCGCTGATGTATAGCAAACAAAGGAGACGTCTAAGATTCGAGCCCTGTGGCACTCCAATTTCAATTCAATGAATTTTCGAAGATACACAATTGACATTGCAGAATTGCCTGCAATTGTTTTTAGTAAGAGCGAAACCAATCATGTTCGATGCCATTAATGCCATAATGATGCAATTGTGCTAGAAGTATACCATGTCACAGTGTCTGACGACTTTACACCTTGTTCCTTGCAGCTTGCCTTTTGAACTTTGTACTGCATTTTTAGCTTTGTATTAGCTCCATTTGATGACTATGATTTTTAATGCATTGATGTTGGTGTTTGCTGGCAAGATTGTGTTAATGATGAAGATTTTTATAGAAATTCTAGTTGTTTCTAAGAATTATCAACAATGCAGCTAAAGCTGTCTCCTCCAAGACCACTTCAAAAATATTCATGTCATGAATTTAAACTACAGTCAACCTCGCATAATTCGGATCACACGGGACTGGCTGATTTTGTCCGGATTACAGAAAATCCGGATTACTTAGAAACTTTTTCAGTGTTGCACTTTAATAGGAAACTAATTGGACTTAGCAATTCTGTCCGGAATATACAAAAATCCGGATAAAACCGACCCGAATTATGCAAGGTTGACTGTATTTGAAACAGAGGACGATGTACCGTGGCTTTGATGCAGACAATGCTTTCCCGTAGGCGTTAGTTGCATGAAAAATATTTGTGCATTCAGCAACAATTTCAATAGGAATGTCTGGATTTCTCATTCGTATTTGAGAACAGATATAGCTTAATCTTGTATCCGGTTCTATTTCTTGTTTCCGGTTCTATTTGTAACTAAGTCAATTGGGGATTTTCATCAATTTTTAAATCTTCCGGTATTTACAAAATCGATGCAAAGCTACAACAGAACTGAATTCGCTTAAAGGGAAACGCTGTGGAATTTCTTTGAGGGTGGAAGCACGTCTTGTCTCTGATGCTCATCTCCAGGAGGCAAGGGGGAATTTGGAAAAATTAGCTATGATTCAATTCAGTTTCAGGGCTATGCAAAGGTAGAACTCTATCAGCATACTCACTCCAAGTGTAGTGCTTTCAATTTACACAATGGGAGTCAGCTACGTATGGCCCAGAAATCGTTCGATAATGCTTTCATAGTGGTTACCATAGTGGACAAATCGTGATTTGCTGTTAGCGCGATCCCCAATTTGGGAATATTTTGCCTTATTGGCCAATCAGAAGGCCAGAATCTATGGGTCAGACAGCGTTCGATTGAGAGGTCAACAGATGTGGTGTACCACTTTCCATTAAACATCAAAATGATCTGGCCGAATGAATGCCAATGATAGCAACATTTAATGAAAAGAAAATCTTAAGAAAATTTAAGAACATTTTTGCTGTTCTTTTGCTTTTAGATTATATTTGATTTTAAAGAAATCTTTTGTTTTATCATGCATACATTGACTTTTAGTATCTATTTAGTATCTTTTAGCACTTATCTTTTAATACTTTACTTATATGTATGCATAGCTTATATTGCACTTCGTACGCCAAATTTGTGAACTAAGTAATAATAATACATGAGAATGATAATGCTAAATAATAAACGCCACCATCTTTAACCACAAAGTCTTGACAAGCTGTGTTTATTAGAAAGCCGACAAAAAAGCAACAAAAAGTTTAGGCGAGGTTTTCTTTCCTTTCATTCACGAATTTTCTTCAACAACGAAAGTCTTCTGGAACTATTGACTTTCTTTAGGACTAGTTTTCAGTCCGTGTACACATCATTTGTGGACTCTACAACACTTTTCACTTTATAATTTATAATTAATTTTGTGACAAAGAAGAGATTCCTTGAAGTCTGTTTTTGTTGCATTGTTCATTTTGTTATACCGGCCGGCCCTCTGCAACAGCAACAACAATAACAACCGCCTATATTGAATGCCACTTCCAAGAGTCTGGTTGAAGAATTAGCGCAGTGGCATTTATTAGAGAAAATATTATATACCCATTGCCTTCCCTCCCATTCACCACCCATCCTCTTCTATATATACTTGTGCTGTGTGTATCTTTTAAGCTTTACATTATCTTTATATGTATTACTACTAAAACCAATATAGTATTAATAATACCTTGTAATTACCATAATCTACAAACCAAGGAAATGTGCAAATTACCCTTAGTGAGTTCCCAACGATATGGATTCAATTGTCTATCATTTAGGGGAGTCTGTTATGGAATACCCTGAATGACGAGCTCAAATTAACATCCTCTCTTATAAAATTCAAAGAAGGTATAAGAAGTTGGAATGGCAGGAGTTGCACGTGTTATATTTGCATGTAACAACGATTTTACTTTTATTTCTTTTATCTTATTTCTTTTGTAGAGTAGATAGTTGGTGTAAATTAGTCTTTAACTATGGTAAACCAACTGTAAATACGTTTTATGATTATGATTATACCAGCAGCGAATTAAAAGTCCTTTACGATCTTACAGACCGTCTCTTCATGTAAAAATACCACGCGGCGTCAAATCCCATGCCAATGAGTGATAGATTGACGGATGCGGTCGACACAATTCCTTCCAAAGTGTTACACAGTGGAGTTTTGTGTATAACTAAGAATGTGATGATTGTTGGCAGGTTTGAGATAAAGAAACTGGATGTGATTCCTATGAAGAACATTTTCGTAAGCTGTAGTCTCTTTTGCCATCGTGTAACCATTTTGTTGTCAATGGTCGTTGGTTGACGTTGTTCTGCAGAGGTCTGTACATTGGTTTTGTTTTGCGATTTAATGGCGAAGTATAACTTGACGTAGATCACACAGAGTGCTAGGTATCCGAAGATACGTGTGGCAGCTATTGGAATTAACAGGAACATCACATTGCCCAAAGTGAATCTCAGCGTAGATGATGAAATGCCAATAACCATTGAAATTATGAAAACATAGAAGGATAGCTTTCTCTCCAAGTGCTTCTTGACCTCTGATGTATGATACGGAAGTCCATGCTTAGCAAACTGAAGCCTTTCATATGCCAATGATATGTTGAAGCCTAACTGATGTAGGAAGGACACACTTGTGCATGTTACAAAGAAGGCAATTACTGAATATGGTGTGTTGATAGTCAGAAACGCTCGGATGCACATGATAAGTGCACTTGCAACATTCGACACTCCAATTAGTGTAAACATTCGACCTGCACCAATTGACTGATTCTCTTCTTTGCAAATCTGCATTACCATACACAAATTTGGAGCAGCAGTCAAAATGGATATAGCTGCTACTGACATAGAGCAATAGCGTAGCCAAATCATTTTTCCCGCCTAACCTATATAACAACGCTGAATGCTCACTTCTCAATGTCCTGTGCATACAGTGTATGGTCTTCGAGTATTAGAAGTTATTTTATTATTGATGAGATCACGACGTATTACAGCTGTCTCATTAAAATATAAAATTGAGTTTGTTCACAGTAAGATTTCATTAATATTTTTGTGTTTGAGGTACATTTGCGCATCATTTTTACTTCAGAATGTTGCGGTAGAGAAGTCTCATGGTCACCTTTGATCGTGTAAAGTTGTCAAAGCTTGCATGATATATCAACTATTGACACTATCATGTACGTCATAGCTGCGCTTTTTGGCAAGTTAAAAATTTGCTCATCCATTAATTTTCCCGAAAAACCACCGTACATGTTTTGTATTGATGACGAAGCTATCATTAGCCGTACTTCGATGTATTCACAATAGCTAACAAAACAAAACAGCACATGAAGAAATGAAATGAAGAGCAAAGGAGCATGCAGCCTTGTTGTCAACTAGCAACCGGAGTTTCACTATTGGTGCATTTGGTCACGTGGAGTGCGGCGTGGCAAGTATACATTGTAACTGTAGCACCTTAATACAATATATATATATATATATATATATAGAGAGAGAGAATTCAAAAATATACTTTCTTCTGTTGTAAACGTTTCGATATATTATCTTCATCAGTAGAGTACTGATGAAGATAATATATCGAAACGTTTACAACAGAAGAAAGTATATTTTTGAATTCTCTATGTTTTATTTATATACTAAGTTAGTGCGGCTTTGACTTATTATATATATATATATATATATATATATATATATATATATATATATATATATATATATATATATATATATATATATATATATATATATATATATATATGTATATATATATATATATATATATATATATATATATATATATATATATATATATATATATATATATATATATATATATATATATATATAGACCCTCAAGAAAAAATTCCAACTTTTAAAACGTTTCGGCATAAGCCTTCATCAGTTATAACATTCCCGGTACATACAGCGCATATATAACGATAAAAACAAAGGAACAATATCTAATTAACTTACGACAATAGAGCACTTTACACAATGAAACTGGATTTACAATGGATAACATTTGAAATTGAATGTAAGGGGAATTATATTTAGCATAAGGGAAAAGGGTGTTGGAGAAGCTGATACCTACCGTCCCAGCGGGGTAGAAAGAAAGCCATGCGAGAACAAAGTGAGTGTGAAGTAACATAAAATGAAAAGGAAACCCAATATGACCTAGAAAGGACGATATTGAGAGGAGGGAGATCTAGCAAAGAAAGGTGCGACATAAATAATATAATAGACAAGCATAACTAAATGAAAGTATAAACCATGACATAAAATAAAAAGAGGAGAATAAATAGTGAAGACATATAGAATAAACCAGCCAACTCAAATAAATAATAAACCTATGCGTCTACTTCCTTAACATTAAGACCCCGGGGTGTGAAAGTGTCCAGCTTATGTTGCCAGAAACTTTCACGTGTCCTATCCCTCCCAATTAGTTTATCAATAACAGTGACACGAATGTCTTCCACGAACCCATGATGTCCTTCCTCAGAAAAATGTCTGAAAAAGTCCATCTGGGGAACTGAAGACCCTGACCTAAACCTACGATAACACGCCTTATAATTATTAAACCTAAGCCTAAAAGGCGTGTTAGTACTACCCACATACTGAACACCACACACAACACAGTCAAACAAATACACAACACCCGACGAATCACAGTTAAACGAAAAGTTAATCTTATACTCCTTACTAGTTGCGTGGGAATAGAAACTATCACTTTCAGACATAGATTTACACACTTGACATCTGGACTTTTCACAACGAGTACAACCCCTTTCATCACAGTTCTTGTTAGTAGCCAGCCTAGCCCTAACTAACAGGTCCTTAAGGTTCTTACATCTCCTAAAAGCAGTGACCGGAGGTTCAGGAAACACCTCCCTATGCTCCTCTGAGTTTGAAAGCATAGAGTGGAGACTCCTTATTGTTTTCCCCACACTGTTGAACGCTGGATGGTATGTAATGACTAATGGGATCCTATCCCCCCTCCCAGGGTTGGGTCCTCTGTCTGTCTCAGCTAGAAGAGTCTCCCTATCTAACCTACGTACCCTGTCTATCTGTTCATTAACTATTGACTCTTCATAGCCCCTATCCTTTAACCATCCAGCTAAATTACCTACCCTATCTCTAAATTGGCGATCCTCCGAACAAATCCTACGATACCTAAGGGCTTGGCTATAAGGAATCGCCTTCTTAGTATGCCACGGATGACACGATTTCTTATGCAAGAACTGATGAGTATCAGTTGGTTTGCAAAACAAATCTGTCGTTAGGACTCCCCCCTCTCCCATAGTGACCTGGACATCTACAAAACTTATGGTTTCCCGGGAATACTCGCTTGTAAATTTGATATTGTCGTGGCTACTGTTGAGAAAGTTGATGAAAAGCTTCAATTTTTCCTCCCCATGTGTCCAAATGAAGAAAACATCATCGATGAACCTCATCCAGACTAGTGGTTTGTCCGCCGAAGCCTCCAACAACCTCTCTTCCAACCCATTCATAAAGAGGTTAGCATAGGCCGGAGCGAACTTCGTGCCTATCGCCGTTCCCAACTTTTGCCTATATATCTTATCGTTAGATTCAAAATAGTTATTTTTAAGGACCAGGGATGCCAACCCAACCAGGGTGTCAGTAGCCACGGTTGGATTAACCCTCCTACCCAGTGCTTCCCTCATGGCCTCAAGACCCTCCCCATGGGGTATACTGGGATAAAACCCTACTACATCAACAGTGCAGAGAAAAGCCCCATCCGGTATGCTACCTAACTTACCTAGCCTAGCTAAAAAGTGGTTATGAAGTTGTCTTTCTGTCAAATATAGGGGTTATCATTGAACATCTGGCCATTACTGCTGTTCTGGAAGCTTGAAAGATCTTCTCCGAGGGAGCCTATCAAGGACACCCTTCCTTACTTGACGGTTTCAACCCATAATTTTGTAAATGCATCCTGGATACCTTATTGTTGTGTACAAGCGGAGCTCCTATTGCACACAATAATATGCTAGTACTAGTAACAATCTTGTTCATGATTATAGCCATGTAAAACTGAGTTTTGATGTACCAAGTAAACATTACCCCCGTTAAAATTTTGTAGCACCAATTCTGAGTGGCAGATTTGTTTAGGAAATGGTTTCCTGGTTGCCAAGGAAGCAAACAAACAATACTCTTTTAAAAGTTATTTGCTGATCCTTAAAAACTCCTAAAAATGTCTTTAAATTTTATCTACTCACCACAGCACGAATCCTGGTGATCAGTATAATTTGAACACAGTTCACTGTTCAAATGGATGCATGATATAGTGTTGTAAGCAAGATAATGAGGCGTACATTAGTTCAAGAAAGTTTCAGAAGCTATTGCAACCTTACTTTTATATGCTGTCCAGATTATCAGATATGTTTCCATCGTCTTCATGTTGGGTATCGGTTCATTTATTAACCATATATGCAGGTTATGCAGATATTATGCAGGCTTTTTTTGGTAACGTCTGTTCCTTAGAGTATTACCTGGGGTCGGAATGAGAATGTCCTGACAATAAACAGTTTGAAAAATTATGCAGCGATGGGGTGGGGTGTCAGTTAGTCACATATGTTTCCTAGGAGGTTCTTGTCATGTCCAACTGACTGTTGGTCAATTGAGTTATGTATGACTGAGCTTTTCATATTATTCCAGATGCTGAAGTCAATTGGGAGTTTACTGTGGAGAGAAAGAACTTTTGGAAGATTTCGTACGTTGTTTTGGAAATCATCCAAAAGCAGTTAAGGCTGTTTTTCATAAAGAAGTGGAATAAAAAATATCCTGATCTTCAATGGAAAGATTTAGAGAATAAAGGACAGCAAGTATTTAGTAAAATATCTCAAAAGTTAGATAGCAGAGAAAGAGATTATTTTGACAAAATAATGTCAAGTACTAGTGAGGAGAAATGGGATATAACCATTCTTGGGAAACTTTTTCTGTCATATGGCCTTAACCTCATTGCAGGTACCAGAAGAAGCACATCCTGGGAAAACCCATTACGCTATAGCGAAGCGATTGATTTACTCAGGAAAATAAGAAATGAATATTTTGCCCACGTACCTGAGATGTCATGTTCAGCTTATGACTTCACAAGAGCAATAAATGATATCAAAAGGTGTGCAAATCGTCTGTTTGGTAAAGAAGTTGAAAATGAAATAAAAAAAGTAGAAAGCAACGATATTGGACAAGAAAAGACTATGAGGGTCACTGAGCTGCTTAAGCAAAATTTTCAAAGTCTTTCACAGCAAGTTGATGGTAAGTTAAAGCTATTATTATAATCAGTTTTGTTGACTTTATGAGATTCTTTACTGTGTGTTTGTGTGCTTGTTTGTGTGTGTGTGTGTGTTTGTGCTTGTGCGTGTTTGTGCGTGTGTGTGTGTGTGTATTTGTGTGTGTGTGTGTGTGTGTGTGTGTTTGTTTTTGTTTGTGTGCTTGTGTGTGTTTGTGTGCTTGTGTGTTTGTGTGCATGTGTGTGTGCGTGTGCGTGTGTGTTTGTTTGTTTTTGTTTATGTGGTTTTGTTTGTTTGTGGGTTTATGTATGGATTTGTGTGCATGTTTGTGTGTTTATGTGTTTGTTTGTGTGTGTTTGTGTGTGGGAATTTTTGTGTGTTTGTTAAAAAGGATTGTATATGTCAACCATCATTTATTCAGAAATGCAAGTCGAAATCAAGAGACTGAGTGATAGATCGTTGGATACAAATAGAAATGTCATGGAAATAAAGTCAGATGTCAAGGAAGTACTTAGAGATGTAAAGGAGATGAAGAGAATAGGGTTCAAAGGACGAAGTAAGTAGTATAATGAAAAGTGAAAGTGCGAGAAAATAGCCTACCCGAGTGGGATTCGAACTCGCGATCCCTGACTTTGTACGTCAAGCGCTCTATCAACTGAGCTATCGGACCACGCTTCCAAATTGTTACTCTATGGTTGGTCATTTGCTCGCACCGCCCCTTACAAGTTGTGTAACTTCATTTAGCTACTACCTCGAATTGTTTACCTGCATTTTGTCTACAAACTCGAGACTCACTAAGTTATATACAGATTTGCAGTACATACACTGTAACCATACAAAAGTACACTACTAGTACCCAAAGAGAAAGAAATAATCATTGCTAATAGTCAGTAGAGTAAACAGGAGTAACCCATTTGCTCAGCCCACTAGTTGGCCAAGGTATGGGGCTCATTTACACCTGCAGATGCTATCTTGTAAGTGAGACTATATAGGCTGCACAGATATCAGTAGGAAATACTAGCCTTGAGTATTTCCATTGGAACCATTCGAAGTTAACAAACTAGGAAGCAGTAAAGCAAAATCTGTACTGGACGATTATTTCAGTTTCTTGTATAAATGTGTATGCAGAACTCTTAGTTTCCCAATTTATTATCACTATACTCACAGGCCCAGTGTATGTCATGAAGTAAGTGCTCTGTCCAACTAAGCCACATGAGAACAGCAACAACAATAAAAACAACAACAATAACGTCAACAACAACTTTAAAGCCTTTGCCCTCATAGTCAACCATCTCGTTTTAGCTTTCTTGTCTCCTTGAATTTTGTCCTTGAACCCTTTTGCATAAGGAATGTCACTTACAGGAAGAACTTGAATTGAAACTTGGAAGAAACGAAACTGGGAGATTGAAACATATGGAAGAACTGTATACACGTCTGCAGTAGCAGTCCTCTTCTTAAACAGTTCATTCCTCTCAAGGATCTCCAGTAGCCTTTGACTGGAAGTCAGCTAGCTGCTTGTTTCCTTTAGTCTCCTTCCTTTCTACCATTTCTCTCAAGCATGCAGTATCCACTCAAAGCCTTTTGTTATACACTGTTGTTAAGATTTTAGCTTTCTCACACTGTGATGCATTATCTGTGGTACATTAAATACTTTGTGGATTTGCCAGTTGAAACATCTTTTGTACCAACCTCAGCTGCAACCTCAGCTTCGAAAAGTGCCAGGATCTCTCAACCCAATGGACGTTTTGTAACTCTGTTTAATCTTTCTGGACTGCCAGCTTTTTGCGGTAGACTTTCTCCTTTTGATGGTATATGTTGATGACTCTTTTTCATCTAGGCTGGCATATGTTGCAGCTGCAGGGTGTCCACTCCGGCTGGAAAAGCTGGAAATGCTGGAAATGCTGGAAATCTGTATATACAATATGTTGTCATATAATATGATATGATATAATATGATGTGATGTTTTATGATATGAGGTGATTTGTATGATTTAAGTGATATGATGCGTTATGATTTAATGATACAATATGGTATCATTACGCTTGTGGCCGTACTCTTTTTGGTTACTGTAGAACAGATTTAGCTACTGAGAATTATGTGGATTGATGTGAATTATGCTAGAGATAGACCTTAGCAAGTGTTGTAGCTCATGTGTTGTGTTGCTACGAAAGTCTCATTTCATTTTATGCGTCACTTTTAGCACTCATTGCTGATCAGGATGACTTTCACAACTTACCCCCTAAAGTAAAGAACTTTGTTGGAAGAGACGAGGAATTAAAGAAATCTGTGGGAGCACTTGATGTTGGTAGTGATAATAAGTTGGTCATAATTACTGGAGGACTATGTTGTGGTAAGTCATCTCTGGCCATACAAATAGGTTATGAAATGAGTAAAAACAGATACAACTATGTAGTCTGGATAAATATGCGAGACATTACGAATGCCAATGGCCCAACTCTAAGTGATGTGGCATTGAACGTAATGCAAAAGTTTTACATGGGCACGAGCGAAACGGAATATGATATAGACACATGTCTTAAACGCAAGTTGAAAAGTATTTCCGATTATGACAAGTCTGCATTGTTGATTTTTGACAACGCTGATGAACTATTGAAGCCAGTCAGGGACCCATCATGCAAGTCAACAACTTTTGAGAAGTTATGGCAGTTAATAGGAGAAAGTTCATTGAGCTCAGTTCGTGCAATTTTCACGTCACGTGTATGTGGCATTCGCGTGGAAGAAGAGCAGCACATGCTATTGAAGTTAGAAGATTTATCTGAGGATGACAGCAGGAGGTTTCTTAGCACAGAGATCACCAAAACCTTTGTATCAAATAGAGAAAATCTGATCAATGATGTGGAAAAAGTTTGCCAGGGTTTGCCATATGCTTTAAAATATATATGCAACGAAATAAATGCAATGGGTTGCGAAGATATGATTAGGGAGTATATCAGTCATTTAGGCGAGAAACAGATTGATTTGTTAAGTATTGACGAGCGTCTTAATTTTCTCTTTGATCTGTCATATAAGGAATTAAAGCCAGAAGACAAAGATGCTTTCAAATCTTTGGCTTTTGTCCCAGGTGGGATTTCATACAGGTACCTAATGAATTTTTGGAAGAATTTGTACGGGATTGCTGAAGGGGTAAACCTATTGCGAAATCTGGAAAAGCAAAGCTTGGTAAGATTTTACGAGGATAGATATTCAGTTCATCCGATTATATGTGACTTTCTGAAGAGCAGATCCACAGATGACGATACATTTGCAAAATATGAAAAAGCTTACTACACAACATACATCAAGAAGCTGTTTGCACTGGCAAGAAAATCGTTAGAGATGGACAGCTATGCCGAGTGTCTAAAAATTTTCCACCTTGAGCAGCACAATTTTGTTAAGGTAATGACAACCATTGGAAGAGGATTGGAGAACTGTCCACCTTATCTTATAACCACAGTGAAAGAGCTTTTAAGTCATTCTACAGCTGACTACATTTGTGTTTCACTATTTTATCCCCATGAGTTTTACTGGGTTATTACCATGAAGTTTTTTGAAGGTTGTGAGACATTTGTTGAAGGTCAGATGAAAAAGAATATCTGGTGTTGTCGTTACGATATCAACATGTCAATATATAGTAAGGGAATTAATGACGATTACACAGATCTAGAACCAGACGATTATGGAAAGGCTCTTCTTGATATGAGAGAGTTATCTCACATCAGAAATAAATATACTCTGAAAGACAAGTTCAACGATGCAATTGTAAAGCTAGATAGTTGTACAGCTTGTGTAAGTAAACTAAGTGATTGCAAAGTGCAAGCAGTTTTCCTCTATGAACTTCTGAAAATACGAGTTTGTTTATCAAAAACGATTTATGAATTCAAGGAACTTGGTATTAATAAATCAACCTTATTTGAAAATTTATATAATGCTTTGAATAATTGCAAGAAATCATTTGGAAAGCATAGACTGACAATTGACTGCTACACTCAGCTGGGCGAGTTCTTCTGGCTCTTCAAAGATCTATCTAATGCAAAGAAATGGTTTGAAGAAGCACTTGATTTGGCGTCATCTTTGTCTGGTAAAAACAGTAGAACATACCTACATTGCTTAATTAAAATGGGGAGTTTACTTGTAAACCTGGGGGAACATGGTTCAATTGATGAAGGCAGAAGACTTCTTGAAGATGGACTTATACAATGCACTGATGCTTCTGATGAAATTCTTTGGTTACTAGGGCTGAAATCTCTTGTTAAAGTAGATAGGACCAAAGTGGATGTAATTATCAATCATTTTGTTAAAGAAAAGACGTTATTTTGCCCATCTCTCGATGCAATGCACTCAGCTTTTTATGTTGCACTGGACCACCCTAATGATGAAATGACTGAAGATAACTTTATTGACCTTGAGAGGTCAACTATCCAGCAGCTACAAGTTGTGATTGAACATTTGGAGAATAGTTGCAAAGAAGCTGAAAGTATAGATGCTGAAGGACAGCTATTGCAAGATGCCAAAGTCAAATTATACATATTCTACTTGAAAGTTGCAACGACATGCATGCACGTACTGGACATAAATGACACAAAGAAATATGCTGCGAAAGCTCTGGAATTGGTAGAATGGGGTAAATCTATTAGGGGTAATAGGAGAAGAGAGTTAATGTTTATAAAGACGTGTGATGAAGACAGGTATAAACTTATGCAGAAAAAGTGTCATTATGATCAGATAGTGAAGAGAATTCCCTCAATCCAAAATCAAGTAGACAACCAGTGGGCGGAGTTGTTGAAAAGTTGTGAAAAATATTCAAACGTAAGGTCATTGGTTGTGGAAGCAATGACTAGAAATCGCAGAGATGATGTTGTGAAAGTAGCAGAATACCAACAGACTCGTAGCCAGGCGAGACAAGACGATTCAATTGATGAAGGCAGGAGATGTACTGAAGATGAACTTAAACAATGTACTGATGCTGCTGATGAAACAGATTGGCTATTTGGACTACAATCTCCTGTTAAAGTAGATCGAACCAAAGTGGGTGTGATTATCAATCATTTTGTTAAAGAAAAGACGTTATTTCGCCCATCTCTCGATGTAATGCACTCAGCTTTTTGTGTTGCACTAGACCAACCTATTACTGGAATGACTGAAGATAACTTTATTGAACTTGAGAGGTCAACTGTCCAGCAGCTGCAAATTGTGATTGAACATTTGGAGAATAGTTGCAAAGAAGCTGAAAGTATAGATGCTGAAGGACAGCTATTGCAAGATGCCAAAGTCAAATTATACATATTCTACTTGAAAGTTGCAACGACATGCATGCACGTACTGGACATAAATGACACAAAGAAATATGCTGCGAAAGCTCTGGAATTGGTAGAACGGGGTAGATCTATTAGAGATAATAGGAGAAGAGAGTTAATGTTTATAAAGACTTGTGATGAAGACAGGTATAAACTTATGCAGAAAAAGTGTCATTATGATCAGATAGTGAATAAAATTCCCTTAATCCAAAATCACGTAGAAGACCAGTGGGTGGAGTTATTGAAAAGTTGTGAAAAATATTCAGAGGTATGGTCATGGATTGTGAGAGCATTGGCTAGAAATCGCAGAGTTCATTTTATGAAAGTAACACAGTACCTACAGACTCTGCCAGGCAAGACAAGACGGCTTCCAAAAGTTATGAAGATGGCAAGGGGGATGTACCTAACTAACTATACATTAGTATCGTGAGGCAAGAAATACAATTTAGCATAATTATGTCGTAGTGTCTGTAAGTGCTGCAACATTTTTGGGCATTGAAAGATTCCTACAGATTCCCCCCTTATACAGCTTTACTATATAAAACTGAAGTTCAGCTTGAAAGGATTTTAGGAAGTAATGTGTACAAATTCGTGATTGTAGCTGTTTTGATTACCACTTGGCAAATAAGCGTGGCTTAGCAGATAAGTTAAAGTATTTTACAAGTGGTAATGATGAGTTATTAACGTAAGTGTTAAAATAGGTGGAGGAAACACGTGGCCCGCGCTTAAGCCTGCGGTGCAACTTTCTCTTTCTCTTTTTTTTTCTTTCTCTTTCTCTTTCAATTGCATTCTCTTTTAATCTTATTTATAAATTTTATACGAGAAGGAGGGTATACAGATTTTCCTACAACCTGTTTCGGTAAAGTCCTGTCCACGCTACGCAAACTGACTTAAGTTTGTCCAAGGTTAGACTAATCCAGGGCAAACCTAGCCTGTGTCATTTCATGTATGATGAAACTTTCAAACTACATGAATAACTAATAGCATTAATTACTAAGCAAAATATAGCATAAATTTCAATATATAAAAGAATGAAAGGATAACCCTAGAGTATTTTGTGCTTAATGGCAAGTCGGATAGCAACATCAAATTTGCTTCGAGTTTTTAATTTTGCTTTAAAGACCGAGAAATAGACAGTTAATTTGTTTCATTAGAAAGGAAATACTAAACACTAATTATAAGCATTAATTGTAAACATTAATTAATTGATTAATGTTTCATTTAATTTATTCCAGATGTTTACTCCCATGTAAGCAAAGCTTTTCTGTCCTGATGAGATCCTTAGGAGGGGAACATGAAGATCTGTTTTGGAGTTTCGTAGCACCCTACTTTGAGTATCAGACACTTGATGAAATATTTATCTGAATTAATTATGACTCAAATATGCTTTTATACAATATTTGTACAGTTTCCAATGTGTGGCAGTGTGTGTTTTAAACTTACTCTCTAAAGCGTTCTTAGCAGCATGGCACTTAACAATTGACTGACTAAAATACTAAAAAACGTGGTCTACATTCTCGAGGAGTGCGCCACGTGACAAGAGAACACAGTTCCCAACAGTGTATAGCAAAGTGAAACATTTCATTGCCACAAGCGATCTTTTTAGTATTTGCCAATATACGTGTTCCTCCTTCCAGTTAGGAAACTCGTCGACTTGCACTCCTAGATATTTGATATTGGTGACGGAAAGACTAGCTGGTAATGATTTCTCTTCGATTCAATGCTGTCATTAGTATCTTGATTTTATTAAAGCCCTTACCACGCCAATGAAGCAGATGGCGGTGCTTATCTTAGCTTCCGAAATCCTAAGCCACACATCTGTTGATAAAATGAAAGCTACGGAGGATGGGGACTGGTCAACTGTTATCTACATGTGTTCAACTACCACGATCGTATTATTGTGTCCCTAAGTGCTAGTTGAGTTTGGACATTGATGGATTTTCAACTATTTGTCTTTTAACAACTTAGCTGTTTTATTAGCACTCAGTCAATGAGCACGGTTCAGAAGCGAGTTCAGCCTTTTTACAAGTGGTGATGATGAATCATGAATGAAAGTGCTCAAGTCATTATCGCGCAGGAAATACATGGCCTGCAGTTGAGCCTACGGTGCAACTTTCTTCTAGCTTTTATTCAACCATGCTTTCTCGTCGATTCAAACTGTTAAAAAGGGTGTTGGATACATCAGACTTATGATTGTGTAGTCTTATTACTTATCTCGTTCTAAGCTGTATTATGTAAGATAGATCATTTTTGACTTGATTTTGTATATTGCATATCTGATCTTATATGAAGTAAACTCCGCCTAACTCGTAAAGGTCGTAACTGGGAAATTTCGTCTAATAAAGTGAAGTTCTCGTTTTGCAGTGTTTCCCAGTTACATGTTACATGTCCTTTATGCTCAAATCGTTTCTAATACCAAGATTTACTTACAATAGTGTAATAGAATAGCAGACATGCGTTTTGTTACGGTAATGTTGTACTCTTACCACGAAAATGCACTACAGAATCGTACTACAGAGCGTCTGCGTGAAATTTTCCCATTATCAGATTTACTTTTCAAAAAAACCAACATTGTTTCTGGTGGAAAGGGGGCCGATAGTTCATTACAGAATACAAAAGGTGCGAAGTGTCCCAGGACCATTGCCGACTATTATAGATAGGCCACCAGTCTTCTCATAGATAGGCATTTATTTTTCTGTCCCTTGGTGATTTCGTGCACTTCTTTGCAAGTGGTCACAAAATCTGTTCAAGTTAGTCACAGAGTTTTGTTGAGGTTCTGTACAGATGGTCATAAAACCTGTTCGAGTTAGTCACAGAGATTTGTTGAGGTTCTATACAGATGGTCATAAAACCTGTTCGAGTTAGTCACAGAGATTTGTTGAGGTTCTGTACAGATTGTCATAAAACCTGTTCGAGTTAGTCACAGAGATTTGCTGAGGTTCTGTACAGATGGTCATAAAACCTGTTCGAGTTAGTCACAGAGATTTGTTGAAGTTCTGTACAGATGGTCATAAAACCTGTTCGAGTTTGGCAATATTTTGAGGTACAGACTATGAAGTATGCCTCGTTGTTTATTAGGAAAATTTAGAAAATTCTTTCCTCAAGATTTGTTCAAGTGGTAAATGGTCGAGTTATGCGGAGTATGCTGAATTTTCTATGATTTTTGATATTTTATATGATTTTCTACACTTTATATGATTTTCTATATTTCATTTGCTTTTCTATGTGAATTTGTTTTTATATATGGCCGTACATTATTCAGAATTAATGCTTAACATCCGCCTAAGCTGTTAAACATCGTGTTTTCATGTTTGGAATCAAGCCAGTATACAATAGTTTTAACTCAGGATTTGACTTGTAATACACTGTTAATCACATATACATTTCACAGATAGGTTTTTTCTTGTGTTGCAGTTCATTTCATGCAAACGCGCTTGATTCATGATGGACCCCTCGAACGAGATTCCGAGTCCCTCCCTTACTCTGTACTTCTTTACCGAAAATGCAGTCAGCTGTATTCATAAATATTTGTTTCATTTTCATTTAATATTTTAATACGGACATCCTTTCGGCAAGATAAAAATCTATGCCGTATTTCTTCGATTATGCGCCGCGTCTTACATTTTGTATTTGGAGCGTTTGCTGCAGCTTATAATTAAGGGAGTCTTACAATCACAGGCGGCTTATAATCATGGACGGCTTGCATTATTTTATCAAACCGTCATAACACTTCACTTATGTTATGGAAAAGTCGTTCGCTGTTTGTGGCATAACAGTGGGTGGTCCAACGAACCTCTCCTGCTACCTTAGAGCTAGGAACGCAGTTGATGAAGAAATATTCCTGGTTGGAGAGGAAGAAATACTCGTGAATGGCGTTGAAGAAATGGACGATGCAATGATATTGCTTGACAATATTTTTGTTGGTTAAAGTATTTATTTGAAGTTTGAAGTTTTTGAAATTTTTAGATCCCTAAAAGGTGCTCGAATGGAAGTACTGAATACTGCAATCTTTGCTTCCATTTCTTTTCATAAAAATATCGCAGTATTCATTTACGAGTTTTGTTGGTTCGGCTTGTAATGGAAGCCGGTTATATTTTTTCCTGAGCCTCCTTTGATGTCGCTTATAATCAAGAGCGGCTTATAAACAAAGGTGGCTTATAATCGAATAAATAAAATTAATATTTATTACGATAAAAAGACAAGGGAAGCAATCAATATAAAATTGCTGCTCTACCAAGGAGACGTGTTTGCAGGTTCACAAGGTAATATTGCCAGGGGATATCATTCCAGCTTTTGACATCAGAATAGTAAAACCTCTTTGCATACTCTAGCCTAACTTTCGGAATTTGCAGTTCTCTATGATTCCTCGTTGCATACTGGGATGTCATGGATCTTTCAAGAAATTTGTGGCAAAGGTTTTTAGGACAGAGACTGAATTTTACGTCTTAACTTCTAGTATAAGGAGATTTGAAAATTCACACCCAACCATTTACAATTCCACCCATCCTTATACTTTACATCTTCTATTAGCTCCGTTGCCCTTGTTTGCAATCACTGCAGTTGGCATAGTTTGGTGCTCGAAAAAACATTCCAAGCCATATCACTATAGTAAAGATGGCTTTCAAATAGGGCTTTGTAGATTGCTTTCTCAGTTGGAAATGTTTAGGTTAGATTGGTCTCTCTTTATTACACTCAAAATAAATTGTCCTATCACAAGCCAATCAAACTAATCCGCTATGTATGCTAGGCATTTGAAGTTTCTCAATGCTCGAGTGAACTCGAGCAGTTTATACCCTACCGGTTCGTCATCGCGTGATGTAGAAAACGAGAAGATTACAGTCTTCCATTTGAAAGAACATCTTGCGCATCCAGTTCTATTCTATCCACGTACCCTAAAACCAATAATAGGGGGGGGGGCGCAATAGATCTCCGAAATTAATACTCTGGTAATTCAAAACCAGTGGCTGGTGCGTAGTATAACTCCCAGATTAGTATTTGAGGGGGTCAACTGTGTCTAGATATGTCTATTTCTACGAAGTGGTAATGTCATGCAAAAACAGCAAACCATGACGTGAGAATTAGCTGAATTTGAACGCATTCGTCTGTTCGCAAAAGTGATCTACGCAGATTTCATGCAAATTCAAATTGTTAAAATTGATACACTGGGAGGGGTGTTGAAATAAGCAGAGGAGTGTTTCTACATCAGCCAAAATTAATTAACTCCCCCCTCGATTAGTATGGGTTTTGGAATGATAGCTAATAATGCAAAATTTACTCTGATACTTTAATATCTTAACTAGTGTTTCCAAGTTTCATGAAATATGACGGACGTATAAACTGACTTTTTTAAACATTTAGGTAACCAGGGACGACACTATGGGGGAGTCCTCGAGGTTTGGGCACATGGCCTTCTGCTTCGAAGCAATACAAATGTCCTTCACTTACTATATTTTATTGAGTTTTTGAGTTTTTTGAATTTTTTGAGTTTTTTAAGCTCTGTTTATTACAACAAATACGTTCAGTTTGTTCCAAGCTATGTGCCTTTTATGTGGATTGGACCCCTACCTTCCATCATTTCCATTTACCCGCCATTAAAGGCATTAAAAGCTATTTATTTGCCCACCATTAAAGGTTTTTTTTCGAAATAGTTGTTGATTTATACTGTGAGTTTTGCAGCATTTGGGGTATTCCTTGGTGCCTGTCGATTGTGCTACGCAGTGTGAACTGTAAACAACATTTTACTCTTGCATAGGAGCTAATCCTTTACAGAAGGGGTTATAGGGATATGAATAAGGGATGCTGTGATCTCCCAACGCAATATGTCCCAATTATGTGATCGATATGGCCTACTGTATGTGAAAGAGCAATAAGCAGATTTGAATGTTGATAGGAAGGAGCTGTTTGCGCATGCTCTACGGCGTCTTGGATACCATAACGACACTGCACACGTGAGACGTGAGTCTGCGGCCTAATGGATTGTTTGTTTGTATACATCAGTGTTCTTTTTTCATGGAGCTTATGACAGGACCTACAATTGCATTGCTAATGGAGGACTCAGGCTAACTGGCAATTTCAACGAGTTGAACAGAAGACAGGCTTCGGATGAATACATGGACATGGTAAGTTGGGGCCTAATTCGTAGTTTTATGTTATCTGAAAAGCACATCCTTAGTCTGTAGTCAGGGTTCGTAGAAATATGCTGGCATGCCCCCAAATTGCTTTATACGTAAACAGGCATGAACATGGGACGTGAACATATGCAGCTAGGCCTTTTCATGTCCACAGCCACTCGCCACCCATCGTTTTTTAAGACAGTTCTACTTCAAAGTAAAGGCTCTTACACTCTATGTTATCTTAACTGCACCCTCTCTACCATTTTTTGGTGTCAATAAGTATAGCAAGCTGGTAGCTCAAATGGGTAAATTTCTTCCTAAATTGTAGAGTGTTGAATTCATGCCCCTCGACCTTTGTGCCTGTCCACTTTGTAAATGCTTCCTGGACCTCTGGTTTGAGTACTTGACTGGTGATGACGTGTTTAATGGTGCTTATATGTGCAACATTGAACATGTAAGGTTTTGCCTGTATTCATGCTGCACAACTATAATAATTATCAAGAATATGTGTGCAATAATGTCAAATGTAGGCATTAATTTTGTACTTACATATTTTATCCTCAGCACTATACCATAATTTAGAGCAACATGCAACTCATACACACCTCATTTGTGTATCACCAATGTATGAACAAGCAGCCTCACAAAATAATGCTTGTAAGAGAGCTTTCACAAAGTGCATGTTCATAATGGCAAATTAACCATTCTGATTTTGTGACAAATGATGCTATAAAAAGTTGTAATATTGGCAGTTCATTTAATCACCCTCTTTACTGTATTTTCTTGCACTCTTCTTCTGAAATATGATAGGATTACCCACCACATCTCTTCCCCCTCCCATGCCCAAGACTAATTTGTTTAGTAGCACAGTACTAGAAAAGGAGCTATTCACTTCTAATAGTCTGTTTTGAGGATTACCTTCCATGAAAATTATGTCTATCTGACTAAGTCACAGAGTGACAGTCCTACTTCTTTTGGTTATTTCCAACTAGAAAACGTTATGTTGACTGTTGTTGAACTAGATTGTTTTTTCAATGTGCCACATGAACAACCAGAGGTAAAGTGTTCAAACCCATTAGACTGCACACAAAGCTGCACTGACAATTATGTCCCAAACATTTGATACTGATTTTGAGTCCAATGCACATTAAAATTCAACTATTGATTCTATCATTGAGGTATTATTGTTTGCACAGACAATCAGAGACCAAACTGTATAAAGAGTTTAGACCACCCTTTGCTCAAATAATTTGGAACTGGCCATGTTTATTTGAACCTAGATGTCCAACTCTAGTCAGTTCAGGGTTTGGCTTTTTCATGCCAGATGTTCTTAAGAAATGAGAATTATTAGATGATTTCATAAAAGCCTTTGGATTGTGATGTTGGAATCTCACTTGCATGTTGAAGGAAGTACTACACATTGCATCAAGGAATCTTTTATCATTATTGTTACTGAACCATTGACCCTGTTGGCCCTCTTCCTTTCCCAATAGAAAAGACACAATTGTAGGTTTGGCCTAACAACTTTGGCCCATTTTGACAATTCATGTTCATTCTCCTCAAAATGTATATGGTCCAAATTCAGTTTGTTAATTGGCCAAGCACAGGAGTAAGATCATTCTTGATAGCTTTTCCTTAGGTATACAAACCAAACTTAGCTGCAACTGGAATGTAGCCCACATAGGAGCTTTACCCAGTAGTCAAAATTCCTTGCAAATATTCTGCTTGACAATGGGTTTTCTAGATGTATGTTATTATGAAGGCAAGGCTAAAAGTTTGAAATCAATAAATAAATGAGTAAATAAATAAATCAATTAATTAGTTAAAAGTTTAGTAATTAGTGAAAAGGCTGCCCCTCCAGCAGAGCTGGCCTTCAAGATGCCTTGTATGACAGCCTGAGGTATAATTTACTATATACAAACCCAGGAAAGTCAAAAGGGATGACTGAGTGGACTTGACGTATTCAAAAGTGTGCTTTAATTATTTGAATTAGAATTTGGAATGAACTATCATTGCACCAAAATTATTTTCTTTCAATCAATCCCTGTTTGTATGTTTGGATTATAAGCCTGTTTATAATAATATGTCTTTTATACAATAAATTGTACCCAAATTTTTCGTAAAGAGCCCCCTTGAAAATCAGATCTGGTAAAAGGACAACATTTGATACTGAATGATATATTATCACAGCCTTTCATTCATAAGTACCAACTTCTAGGCAATTGATGTTCAGGCAGGGTGTAATTTATAGACATAGGAATAGTGGCCAAACCCAACTGAAGGCCTCATTCCATTCCCAACTGTACAGTAGACATGTAAATGCAAATCAAATTCAATTGCTTGTTCCAATAATTTTAGCACACTTCCAAATGTTTTAGTGTTATTTGATATTTCAGTTTTTTGTACTGTTTTGCATTCTATGTAAACAACTCCTATATACTTTCTGAGATCCAAACGACTGGCAATCATCAGTGCGTTTTAAGACAGCAGATATAGTGGACTGTATTTCTCTGAATCTTGATTGACTGCATTATATAAGACTCTATTGTTAAGAGGATATATGTGTCCAAGTATTGGTACAATAAGTGCCTTGAATTAACTGGAAGGATGGTACTTGCTAGATAACTTGTGTTATCTCGTTTATCACACCTTTTGAAACTTAGAGTTGCCAGTACCAGTGTACAATGAGCAGGGATTTTGCCTTTTTCGGTGAACTTGTTGAAAATATACGTAGGTAATTTTGATGAACCGTTAGGCAAGTTGCATAAGTAGCTAGAAATACTGTCGTCTTCAAACCTTTTCGATGTTTTCTCCTTTCTAATAGCATCTCTCACATTGAGATAGCTTTTTTGCGAGAGTGGAAACTTAAATTACCCACAATTCCCTTGTAATCTCCTCTCACACGTGTGTTTGTAGAT
This sequence comes from Mastigias papua, assembly GCA_964019165.1. Taxonomy (NCBI): domain Eukaryota; kingdom Metazoa; phylum Cnidaria; class Scyphozoa; order Rhizostomeae; family Mastigiidae; genus Mastigias; species Mastigias papua. The sequence goes on along the minus strand of OZ025271.1, from coordinate 1,201,083 downwards.
TCATCCATGTTCTCAGCAAACTTCTCTCCCACGGAGCAAAAGTAACTACTGAAAGTATTTGCAATGTCCCTCTTCGCTTGGATTTCAACATTCACATCTTTGAGAGAGGTGATTCTGTTCAATTTCTTGCTTTTATCGAGAAACTCGTTAGTTATAGTCCATGTTTCTTTCATGTTGCCTCTATGGTCAATGATCATTTCAGTGAAATACTGCCTTTTTAGCAAAGACACCCACACTGTTCACTTTATTTCGCACTTTTTCAATGCAACGCATCACAGCTTGGGATTTATGATATACCTGCATGTTTTCGAGCTTGTCTCTTAACTTCATCGATGACCTCAACTTACTATTTACCCAAAGGGATATCTTATCTTATATTCTCATCTTTCGTATTGAAGTGTGTTGTGTTTGTCTATTATTGCAGATAGCATGGACGACTATCACTCACCGTTATATTACTGTCATCGGTATTATGGACAACTTGCTCCCCGAATGAGATTCGACACATCAGCCATAAATCCCTCTTCATTAAATGTTCCATGTTTCTTGTTACCACCCGCTTATAGCCCCACCAATTATAGGATTCACCTTTAGCAAGACTTTCACGCTCAGAAAGTTTGGGGAGCGATCAGCAACGCGTGCGAGCAGAGTTGGGTGCGCGATTCATAAATGACTTCATGACACAACATAGCGAACTTTCACTTTGCAACACTCAGCAAGAACTATGATTTTCGCTGTGATAAGCATGTTGGTATAGCTTAGACCGCGTGTACACGGTATCGGATTTGTCTAAATTGGATATGTTTTCATACCGTATTGTTTTCATACCTTTGCGCCAGTTTAATCGAAGACGACACTGAATACGGTATATGATTTCATACCGGATCGACACTGAGCCTGTTCTTTCTATTATCTCTGCTGGACTCATAATGGATCCGGTATGAAATCATATAGAATTGCTCCTGTGGATTTGTGGATGAATAATCGCTCTCAAATAGACGCTTAGGCGCGTGCCTGACCTACACGGGCGAGCTATCGCACACCCTCCTTGAAGCCCTGCTTGCGTGCAGAACTACCATGTAATGATCACTCATGGGTATTTTATGTACCCGTGACGTTATAGCATTATCAACGCCAGCTATAGGTATATAACGAATTGGAGAAGAAGTTGTAGTTGCTACCCTGGTTGGTTCATTGCAAGTCAGTTAAAGACTGAGCAGCTGGTAAGATTTTCGGATGTATTTCAGATATTATAATGGTTGGTTGGTCGGTTAATGATCTGTGTATGTTCGAACGTCTCATAAAGATCTCGGATAGGAAAGATTTTGACTTCCGATATGACAGTACTAAACGTTACTTAGCAGTTCAGTGATTTTAACTGCAGATCTAGTGGCATAAAATTGGCACGACATAAGAAAAACATTGTGGTTCTGAGCTCGTGAAAGTTTGTTGGTACTACAGAATTCCACTATAGCACGATAAAGTGGGGCCATTCTTTTAGCATACTGACAGCTGTTTTGTCCGACACTCATCAGAGTATGAAACGTCGGATAACGACTCAAAGGTGAAGCGAAATATATAGCCAGATGCGGGTACACGTGATATGATGAATATTGTGTCCAGTCGGCCGTATGATTGGAATTTCGGATCATAGGGCAAGCAGGATCGTCCTTTCAATTAAGTGTTTTTGGAATCAGTTTACATTAAGATTCAAAACCTAGTCATGTGAAAACAAAAAGAGTTCATTTTCTCACTTGGACTCATCAAGTCAACAATTGTGAATAAGTGCCAAGTGGCAAATCATAGATCCATATAGACCATCATATCATGTGTACCCCGCATCTGGCTATACATTTCGGTTCACCTTTCGGTCGTTATCCGACGTTTCATACTGTGATGAGTGTCAGACGAAAAACTTTCAGTATGCTAAAAGAATGTTCACACTTTATCGTACTATAGTGAGGTTCTGAATTCTGCCTCCATTTTTCACTAGAACACTGGATCAGAAACACAAAGCTTGTAGGAGAAAAGGTTTACACATATAGGAGCATAATGCTTTGATTACAGTTACCAATAAAACTTAATAGAGAGAGGGGCAAATACTATAGACAGAGACAGAATGACAGGAAACTACTCAATGAAACACTTGAAAAAGCATATCAATCAATGTATGCGAAGTTTGGCTGCAAATGAATGGAGCTGGCCTTCTAATTCTTGATTGTTTAGAGTTATGAATTGTGCTGCAATTGAACAGCTCTTTAGGAATTTCCCCTCTGGTAGCATATGTATGTTAAATATTTCGATGTTCTACTGGTGGATTCTTTCTAAAGTGGTGCATTCAAAAATTCATTTGAGAGAAAAGATATGAACTTAGATAATAATAAAGAACAACGGGTTATAATAGAGGCGACGAATATAGGCTCTAAAATCAAGAGTGATTTGAAAATCTCTTTGTTTAGAGCTTTTGTTGAAGCTGCCATCAATATACTCTTGTATGTTAGTGCATACCTACTCTGTTCATAGGTTTTGTACATTAAGTATATTACATTCAGTACTAGCAGCTTCTATCATTTAATATTTTCAAAGGTTAGTTGAAAAATGCCAGTACAACCTTTAGTATTTGTGAGAAGAGGAGTTTCCTTTGTATTGAAAAAGGAACAAGAAGGGAGGAATACACATTAGGATATGAATGTGGTGCACTTAGGATAATTAACATGGGATCCAACAACAGCATTGCCGTACATATTCCCTTTGTTTCGTCCTTTTGTTGGAGATGCTATCAATATATTTCCATTAGTAGCATAGGCCTCCCAGTTCTTACTATTTTCAAAATGCAATTAACCAACGCCAGAATAGCTAGCAGCTAGCAGTATTGAACGGAGGATGAACGTCGTTTTTAAGATGGGGAGAAAAGTAAGAAAGATATAAAGGATGTGGATATAGAACTGGTCGTTCTCTCTGAATTGGCACTGCAATGATATTTGTCGTTATTCATATGCCCATAGGGTTATTGCTTGTCATGAATTTTGAAATTTCCATGAAGAATTAAGAATACTGAAGTGGAGATATACTCTAGCTTTATGACATTGGTCACGTTGCCTGATACCCAAGTTTCTTATATGCAAACATGCTGAAAAATGCAGCATTGCTGCAACAGAAACTGCCACCATTTTCCAGAATCTAATAGTTGCACGCAACAGTCAATGGCAACGAAAAGCTATTGAGAAGGAATCTAGCATCCATTTAATGAATGAAGCTGTTTTGGGTAGTGGGGGGGGGGCAGTTTTGTATCATTGTAGTGATTTTTCATATGAACATATGGGGTACCAGTTTAGCCCCAAACGGTAGTATGGTATATGTGGTGCCAGGAGAGAACTGTTTTGTGTTGAAATACTGTTTAAGTGCCTATAGTTAGCGAAGCAAGATAATTTTCATGGATCACACATTTCAATTTGGCTAGAAACAGGAGGACAGCTTTTGAAAGGGTTAACAGTCCATGGAAATCGTCAAAGCTATAAGTGCCGTCGGAAGAGTTCACTGAAATTATGTGGAGCTCCATAAATCCAAGCTCCCCTGGTAGCGACGTCCCTTGGGTATTTGTGGCTTAGGTTACATCATCTATTTCCCAAGTTTTGGGCAAGAACATTGCAAGTACATGAATAGGTGTTGTTCTTGATAGGCTTCGTTTCCTTCTGCATCCTTCTCCTTTCTTCCCTACTGTTGCATTATGATGTTCATGTGCTCTGCTTTCTGTGTGATATTTTCATATGCTACCATAATGATCAACTGAGCAGCATCTAGATAAATACAGTCTTTTTATGGGAGCCAGTGAAATTGAGTGTCAGATCAGCTGTACTGTAGTCTTTCAAAATGTTGGCCTTAATTTATTCTTAGTTTATTCTTAATTTATTCGTAAAGCACTGGAGTGTAGACGATTTAAATATCAGAGAATATACAAGAACCCGTTTGGATGTTTCTGAAGCAGGTGTACCTTTTACGAATATTACCAGAAGATGTCAGATATATGCTCGTACAGATGTATAATCCTTGCTAAAATGTCTTGGTACACTTATGGCGTTTTCAGGGTATTCCCATTAAAGACACCACAATCTGAGCACCAAATTGAAGAGGCTAAAATACGAGATGCAGAGCACAAAGCAACCGCCAAAGCGAAACCAAAAGCCTTTCGTTGGAGAGCATACGAAAATTTCATACAAGGAGGACACTATAGTGAAATTCTAGTCATTGTATGATCCTTCACCTTACACGGTTATAGATGTAAAGGGGGCCAAGGTATACTCCCTTCCTGTATCACAAGCCCCACTCCAGGACAACCCATATTCCATCATGCTTCGTAAATAATGCTATATCATCAGTCAGCACCTGTCAGTCAGCAGTCCAGATGGCCACGAACAGTGCAAACACATTGCTCTGATAGAGTAAATGCAGTACCATACATTAGGAGGACATCCCAAAGTCAAGCAGAACATCTCAACAGTTGGCCCTCCATCATGCCAAGCCAATAACAGCTTTGTACATAGAGAGCATGAGCAATGACCAGAAGCTGCAAACAACCAAACCGATGAAACCTCTCTTCCACCTGTTCTTGACACAACCGAGCCAAAAAGCACTTTGCCAACTGCAGAAGATTTTGTAGATACAGAGAAAAGAATCACTGGGAAACGGAAAAAGCCAAGCAAGAAGAGCTGATCAAGAAACGCTTCAATTGGACAGTATAGCCATCAACAAACAGAGGAAGAGAATGATGTTGCATTAGAACTATAGGCCATAGAGTTTGCCTACTACTCTAAACGCTGTTTAATAAGAAGGTGGGGGGGGGGGGGTTCCTGCCAAAATGTACGTACGTAATATCACAGCACTAATGCACCAAATCACACCAAACAAAAATACAATGGGTTTTGTTGCAGGGGGGTTTTTCAATTGTCAAAAATTGACATCTGAATGCATCTGACTTTGAAAATTTTCATCACAAATTTTGAATTCATCGCACTTAATCGGACTGGGCGATTGTGCCGATCTAGTATTAGGAGTGGTTGGCAGGAGCTGTTCCAAAATCGGCAAAAATCGTGGAAGTTTTGTTCAACTTTTGTTAGAAACAAGTTGAAAGCGACCAAACACTGAAATGTCGATAGTCCAAGCTGCACCCAATAATTTACCCAACAATCTAAGAAATCTACATATCTCACCATGATGCTTTTTGGATCGTTTGACTTTTGGATTGATTGTTTCTCAGTTTTTGTTGTAAATGTCCCACGGACGTATAGCGAGTATTGTAGACACTTAAATGCTCAAATAGATGTTTCCTCATCTTTTACATATTTTTAGACATTGCATAATTCATGGTGTAGACAGTCCACCCTGCATCCATTAATTTAACGAATAATTTCAAAATAATTTATCAGGATAATTTAATGTAGCTAAAATAAATTTTTAGCTTCATATCTCACTATGAACTTGTTTGATATTGAGACAATTGAGATTGTTAACATAACTGCCCAGGAGTGCATCACCAGTTGATGAGTTGTGTGGACTTCAGAGAATATATCAATTGTTAGAGAGTCGCCCAAAGCCATGGAATAGATAAAGGGATATTGAGCATAATAACAAACTGTAAGCAAATCCCAGCAATTAAAATAAGCCTTTGTCAGCATACATATATGGGGGTGTATCTATGACAAAAATCAGTAAATCAAAAACAGTCATCAAACCATTTTCGCAGTTTCATCTTCTGCTAATGTTATCATACATAATATAAATAATACCTGTTTCATAAATATCCAATGTTGTCTTGCATAGTGTTTAGTGTCTGAATCGGCTACACACCAACAATTCTTAAATTGTAAGTTACGAGCAAAGTAAGATTAGCTATAGCCTCAGAAATTCTGTAAAAATTAAGAACAGCCAGCTTGAGCCGCAATTTTACTACGTGTTAAAAAGAAGAGCCCACTTTAATATGGTGTTACTTGGTTTATAATTTTGGTATCAAATGAAAGTCACACAGAAAGCAGAGCACCAAACATCACCTTTGGGAAAGTAAAGAGATGGTTGCAGAAAGCAAACGAAATCGACAAGGAACAGCGTCTATATGTGCACTGAAAACGTTCTTGCCCAAAAATTGATAAAACATATGGTGTACACTACGCAACTCACATTCAGGGATTTGACTACCGTGGTTGCTTGGGGTATCGAGGCTCAAACGTTTTTCGCTCCCCGTTAGCACCAAAATATTTATTTAAATATTTTAAAATTTTTATATAAATATTTGATATTTGAAATGCACTGTAAGCCCTTTCATGACCTACTCTCCTCTTTTTCAGCCAATTTGAAAAGTGTGGTTCGCTATAACTTTCTTGCTTAGTTCAATATAGGCATCTTATAAGTATTTGACCCCCAACATTTCCTCCCTGGTGCCACCTATGGCCCTAAACGCTTTTGGGGCTAACCTCGTAACGCATATTTTCACCTGAGACGTGACTGCAGTGATACAAAGCTGCCTCCCGCCCCCTAAAAAGCTTCATTCAGTAAATGGATGCTAGATTCTTTCTCAGGGGCTTTTCGTTGCCATTGGCTATTGCGTGCAAGTAGTAGATGCTGGAAAATTGTGGCAGTTTCTACTGCAGCAATGCGGCATTTTTTAGCGTTTCTGTATTCTTTCGTAGAAGAAGTTATAGCCGTACAATTCGTCTGTAATGAAATTGGGTATAAGTCAAGCTGTACAATGTCATACTGTTAGAGGATATCTCCACTAAACTTCTTTGAATGCTTCATGGCACTTTCAAATTTCATGGTAAGCAATAGCTATTATTTGGGCATTTCAGAGTGAGAGCAATGACGAATACCATTGCAGTACGATAGCAGAGAGAACGGCCAGATTTTCTATCTGCCAAATCCTTGCCTAGTCTTTTCTAGACAATGTTCACATTCTCTACGTCTTTCTTGCTTTTTCCTCCCTCTTAAAAATGACGTACTTCCTCCGATCAATACTACTGGCTTCTGATGCTAATGGGGATATATTGATAGAATCTCATAAACAAGGAGGAAGCTAAGGAAGTATGCACGTCATTCACGTTCGTGGCGCCTATGTTACTTATCCTAAGTGCACTTTACTCGTATCCTAATGTGCCCTCCTTTCTTGTTGTTTTTCTCTTGCACAAGAAGTTTTTCCTTTCATAAATACTACAAAGCTGTTTTTGCATTTGTCGATTGGTTTTTTAAAATATGAAATATTGGAATCCGTTGACACTAATGCAATTATATTGAGGTTATCTTCAACAAAGGACACGAACAAAGGAAGTTCAGCATACTCATTGTTGTTATTGAAGCCATTATTCATTAGTTCTTTCACAATCAATTGTTCTTTATTGATATCCAGTTTTCCTCTCTTGTCACATAACCCCTTTTTATAAGGAATCGCTTTATAAAGTATCTAAATGTAGAATGCTGAAATATGTAACGAACTTAAAGTACTAAAGGAAAAATCACTTAAGGAGGATCGACAACCTTAAGGAGCATGCGAGGATGTAACCAATGATGAGTTTTTTATAGACTATATGACACAGATGATAATCTTATGAAAGAGCGACACGAGCCATAGATGTAGGGACTTGCTTATAGATGATCTTTTATTAATAAAAACGTATAGTAGATGGCTCAAGATAGTGGTAATTTATGAGATATTACTTAAGGCACTGCAACAGAAAAAACATAAAATTCTTTGAAAGACTAACAAGCAGATACTTAACGGCGTCTAATTTTTATACTGTTTATGGAAATAGCTATGTGCGAATTACCATTGCTCTCCTTTCTGAAAGAATTACCATTCTTACAAGGGAATCAGAGGATACTTTGTTATGTCGCGAGTTCGTTAAGCTTGCTAATATATTTTAGTAATACACGCCTCAAAAACCCTTCCACGGGCTTGTGTAGGCTACTTGCAACTTCTGTACACATCTTAATCAAACCAGAAAAGCCCAGTTCTACTATTATTAATAGACATAATATTATTATACTACTATTAGCGGACTATTGGCCTCACCACTGCGATTCCCAGTTTCTTTTTAGCACAACTACTATTCGTATAATATGAATTAATCTCCCTACTAATAAGTGGTTGGTATAAAAGGAATAATATGAACTCGTATAGTATGAAAAAAATTGTATGAAAAAAATTGTTATAATGTAAACAGTTTTCATGTTGTACTGTGAGTTCTTTCTCAGCTTTTGCAGTCACCCTCTTACCGCCCCATATCGCCTTGTGTCTCTACTCGTCGGCTTCCCTTCTTTTCGTCGCTTTATTCTCCTCGTGGCTTTCCTCTTCTTCGCCCCGCAATTCTTCTTGCCTCTCGTTTTTCTTTCACCCCCTTGTTTTTTTCTTACATTTATCGTCTGTCTTCTCTTCTTGTTAACATTCAAACGTGCTCCTCTCTTAGGAGGGCGTTGCCGACTTCTATAAGTAGTGACAAAGATACGGTTAATTTTGAATCCCGAGTTGTGATGCGCTGGTATAAAAATGCGCGCAATAAGGTGAAAAATCTACATTTCTTGCTAAGAAGGCAACATTCTATAAGCAAGATTTTAAACTTGATCGATAACTCATGAGCTTCTGAATAAACGCAAGAAATGTACAAACAGAACCTCTCTCAAAGATGCGAGTGTTAACATACTAGGGAAAAGGGAGACGCCAGTGTAAGACACAAACATCCAAGTTCTTTGGAAAGTACAATATGTCTAGCTGCTTTATGAAACTTGCCTTACCATACATCAACAATTCCCTGGTTTATTTGTGTAACCAGTCTACCGAATAGGGCTATACGAATGTGAGTTGTTGCTTCCTATAGGTTGCTGTATTCGTTCAGTGACATCTTTCGTTGATCCATGTTGTACACGTATCCTCATTTAACGTGCAAAGAACACGGAGGCAGAGAAAGGATACGGCGATGTTAGCAGTACTCTGACTCTACTCTGACTGACTATACGGCATAAATTACATGTATTTATACATAAACATTGAGCAAACCAATATAAACATGAATTGCATACAGAAAGGGTTGGGTGGTTATTAGTTGTTTGCTGAAAGGAATCGTATGGCGATGATCGCGTTGAGAACAACGGAATGGGAATGACTAGGTGTGTGATGACAGGAGTGGCGTACGGTGATGTTCCAGCTGTGTGATTCAAGATTGTGAATGAATAAAAGAAAGAAAATCGGCATCGAGTCTGAAATGGCCTAAGTGTACAATCTTTACATTCACTACAGGGCGAATGATGCAAGTGACAAAACCAATTATAGGCCGATTTCCGTCCTTCCTGTCGTTTGAAGGCTGTTCGAAAGGTTAGTTTATAAACAGATGTACCAATTATTGAACTCAAATAGCCTCTTATCATTCAGTCAACCTGGATTCAGAGTAATTCATTCTAATATGACTGCTCTCCTATAATACTCTAATGATTGGTACATTGGTTTGGATCTCTGCAAATGTGTAGGAGATGTAATGAAGCCTTCATCACTGTTTGTAATGAAATTGTTCTTCATAAACTAGCTCTTTACGCTGTTCAAATACAGCTTGTCATGCGGTTTGAATCGTACCTTTTCTGACCGAAGTCGATTCACAAGGGTTAGCGGTATTAGTAGTATTCTATGTCAGGTAGGGTGGACCACGCCCTGCGCAATTTCTAAGCAAGAATTCTCTTATATGTTACATATTTCTATTATAAATATATTACATATATTTATATTTTGCATATTTCTGGGATTTATACTATGCACGTGCTCTTCCTAGAACGCTAATTCCTACATTTTTGAATTTCCTGTCAGCCTATGTTCGATCCCTGCTGCTGCCCCTGTCCCTGCCCCTGCCCCTGTCCCTCCATTTCCTCCTTCCTCTTCGTTCCCTTTCTCCCTGTTTTAGCCCTTTCACCCACTACATTTAAACCCATCCACCCTGTCCCTTAGGGCCGCCCTCTTTTATTCCACCACCATATCCAAAGCGAGACTGTGCATTACGACGCCCACTTGTCACCAGTATGGAATTCTGCTAAAACGGTGTTGCATATGTCACCTTACCTCGTTGCAAAGCTGGCTTTTATATTGTCCCTTCATCTTCTAAATATTTGTGATTTTACTCCTACAGGTTAAACGGGTGCTTCCTCTAAGAGAAGAGAAATGACCCCACAGTTGAGAACGTAGTTTGCATTTTCTGTATGTATAGGCGCACTAAACAACACACAGGCGGAATGCTCGTAACATTTTGTTTGAATACTCAGTAAGAACGTGTTAGTGTAGTTTACTTCGTATTGCCATTTTCAAGATCTTCCCAACAGCCGTTAGAAGTGTTTTGGCTCCATGTTAATAAATAGAGGTTGCAGACAATGAGATCTCCTTTCCTAGCTAGTCTTGTGTACTTTATCATTTTTGTGCTCAAAGAAAGTAAGCTCCACCAATGCGCACAACGACTCGTTGTTTGTGAGAAGCATATTCATATTGAGTGTACAAATAAATCTGCTTCAAGAGAGATATGCAATTGTAGCATGGACAAAATAGATTTGTGTCGTGTACACTATAGACTACTAATAGATTTCTCAATTTTGACGTACCTGGGAAAGACCTAGTAAGAACCTACCAAACGTTTTGTTTTGAGGGTGTTCCAGTACGATTGACATGAAGGTTCTAGTCCGTTGAGCTGGATGGAGTGTCCATCATAGCATTTTAATGTGATCATGTGAAATCTCACTTAGCGGGGCAGGCCGCTGTCTCATATAAACCGAAAATGCATTTTGTATGGGAAGTGAGGAATAGGCACTTCTTCGCTAAGTGAGCTGGCCCTTAAGCAGTTAATGGGTAGAGAGTAATTTGTTCGAATAAGAGATCAGTAAGAACAGATGAAGAGGAATAATGTTCTGGATTCATACTTCAAGAACTGTGCAAACAGACACAATATTCACGATTTTGGAGCTTACTTCACTCTCAATAATTACTGCTCACTTTTTCACATCATAATTTGCAGCATTTGAACCAAGCATTTGTAGAATCAAATTCGTAACAACAGGGTATATAACTTCTTGTTCAGTGGTGGCAGAGGTGACGTTGGTTTATATATTGCACATTTTAGTAAGTTTCCAGATAGTCCTAATGGAGGAAATAGAAACTGCTACATAATGCCTTCCACCTGTAGTGGATATGTAGCAAGTCACCGCTTGCGTGCAGAGTTGGAAATGCAAAACTATTCAATAGGTCGTTATGAAAGATCGGTTATGAAAGAGGGGAATTCAAATCAAAACGTTTCCCATATAAAGAATGAAGAATCACCCCTTTGCATCCCTATTGGAACATGAAATAATACATGAAATATAATAAAAAAATATCCCTTCATCCAAGATTGAACAGTAAAATTAACTGCGGAGAATTTTTCACCTTTCATTTTATTAGGACCAAAATATTAAAAAGTTTGTTACGGCTGCTTCAGTTGAGTTGAGGTAATTAGTGCCTAAGTCTTGATGTTACATCGATACATGTGCACCCTGCTTGTCTTTGAGGACCCATAATATTCGGTAGAAAGGTCTTATCTAAATGGATCTACCATTGTTTGGTCTGAAAAGACAAGAAATTAGGCTATTTTGACACTCTAGAATGTCGTAAAAGGGACCTGCTTGGCTCGATCGAAGGCAAACTACCGTGACTGGTCCTACGAGGTAACAGGTTTTGCAGAGTTGACCCGAAAATCTTTCGGAAACTTTGAAGAGCAAAAGGCTCCCAGATAAAATCGACATTCAAACAGATTTTCTTATGAGTTTCGCCAGTTTTCTGCACAGATTCTGGACGTAACAGATTTTTCCCACGTGACCCATGTATTGCACGTGATAGAGCGCGTTCTCGTTTTCTAACGATTTCATGTGGCTTGATGGTAGTCGTGAACATTTGTACGTGCTAAAGGAAGTGACATCAGTTGTGCATCTGCTGGTTTTTGTAAAAGAGATTTGCCCACTATTCACAGTTTAGCGCAGAGAACCCTCCCGCCATAGGCCAAAATGCCGATTGATGTACTTTACGGGGGCAGTTACTCCCTTTGCTTTCATTAGAAACCGCCATTGCTGTGTGAAAACACTTGAACAAGGTAGGCCACAACGGTCCGCCTACTTGCGGCTTAAACGTGAATACCCAGCAGTAACTACCACCCCCAACAGTGCCATGTTTCATTGATACTGATTTTGAGTATCAACAGAAGTTATATTGGCTCAATGTTTAGAACACTAATATCCATCAGAATAGTTAGTAAACCTAATTGTAATAGCTTCATATCTAACCATAGACTTGTTGGTAATTGATAAAATTTGGCTTACTGAAAAGTGTCTAGGAGTGTACAACCAATTGATGAGCTATGTAGACTTCAAAGAGCATATGAGATGTTACACAGAGAGTCAACCAAAGCCAAGGAATAGATCAAAGAATATCATGCATAATAACAAACTGTAAGCAAGTTGCAGCAACTAGAATAAGCGTTTGTCAGCATTTGTAAGCAGTGACAGTTTTGAAGAGTCCGCATCCTTCCAAGTGATTACGACTTAATTCTGCAGCATCTGTAGTAGTATCGGTAGTACGTATTGATGTACTGCCCGCGCGGGTACCGGTTATTTAACTGGAATGCGTTGAGGAAGTATCTATTTTTGCACCCTACAGTCTGCGCGGCCAAGTAATAGCTTCTTAGATAGTGGCTGGGAGTCCATCTAGTGAAGTCGCTGTAACAGGATGATCTCGTTCTATGTTTCTGAGCGGTTGGTCGACAGCAGTTGTAGAAATATTGGATTTTATTGTGATAGGAGTTTCTTCGCAACTGTAAACTCGATACATATCCATATGGACCACAATTAACCAGTTGTCGATCCAAGAAGTTGGCGCCATCTTGGGGAACACTATACGTGAATGTATTGTACTTCATCGTATTTCGGCAAACCTTCTTGTTCAGCTTGCAACATGTGTACTCGTATCGGATGCGTTGTCCTGCTCTCTGCAATTTGAAACTTTTCATGGAGCCTCCATTGCGACAGTGTAGGTGGTGTTTAAACAAGTAGAGAAGTTTCCCATGACCCCCATTTTGCCAGATCGTATGCCATTTGTCGCATTTTTCATTGCAGTTTCTTTCGTCTTGGTGATTACCACAGTCATTATCGTAATCACACTTGTAGCTAGCTGGTATGCATAAGTGTCTGCCTGAACAAGGAAACCGACCCCCACTACATCTGCCGTAATAATCGAGCTTTACTGCAACGGCATTCTTCTCATCTGCTATCTGATCTGCATAGCAGTAAAATGCCAAGAGGACGCTGAGTAAAGCCAAAATAATAGAATCGCTTCTCATTGCTTGTGCCTTTGTTTTGCCTTTGAGAAAGAATAGAAAGTTACCTAAAGCACTAAAGTATATTAACGCAGATGAGCACTTTCAAGCAGCAATCAATGCATGCTATAGCTGACCAATTGATATACGTATACAACATAGTTTGGTAATTCATGATTCTACTATTAAAGTAGCGCAAGGTGAAGTACCTTTTGCGACTTGTCATCTTCCTGTTTGTAACAAAATGGTTCTTTGTTAACATGCATTCGTTAAGACCTCGTTTTTCAACGCTTGAAACTACGACTCTAGAAACTGTTTACGAAAAAAACTCAAATCTTTTCACACAACAATTATCGAAGCTCAGAATCATAATACTCCTCATAAAACTTTTACATCAACAACTCTGCAAACAATAAGACTCAATCAACCATACTAAACAGAACAATAAACATGACACCACATCATGTATGTATAATGCCTCTGGGAAACATGTGATAAATACAACACTACGCTTTAATGCCAATGAACAGACAATGATAACCACTCCACAAAAGCACATGGGACATAGCGTAACACTGTTATACAGTAATACATTAAAAAGCTACTATAGCAAAAGTAAGCGATATGTAAGCCTGTGAAAATTTGTCTATTCATGATCTTATATGCCATAACAGCACGATCAAACATGACAAGTTGCTCAGCACTGAGGACAGTATTTGACCATAAACCTCCCTGGGTGGTTTCAAACAATCAATACAGGGTTGACTATTTCAATATTTTTTGGAGGGCCCTTGACAAACACCTTCCGTTAAAGGGCTACCCTCCCTGAGCACATCAAAATATGAAATGCATGAATTATAATGCGATTCATCTTTAATCCTGGACATTTTGATTATAGAGATGGCCCTGTCTTGAAGACATTGCAGCGATTACTTTTTTGAATGCGCCCAGCTCAGTTCACGCTCTCGATTTGTCGCTCGCGCCAGCTTTATGAAAAATATACATCCAAGTACTAAGGAGAGCCCTAGTAACTGAATGCTTAGCATGCGCAGACGATCCCACGCGCGCGATTGGCAGCGCTCGTCTAATTTACTCAGTGAAAGGCCTGCATACCCTATTGTACGGTAAATCACTGTTCCGTTTTTCACAATAGGATGCTGTTGCACTGATTTATCTTCACAAGGCTAGTTGTATATTCAGGAACAAGATTTGTATATCGCAGACTTACTGAACAAGATTTGTATATTGAAGAGCCACAGTTATTGTGGATACACTCAATCAATGAGTATTGACTGAGAAGGAACTATTCTAGTATTGATGATGATTGACAGCAATTTATGCCATTCACATTAATTCAGAGGCCGCCAGCTTCTGCAATCATCCCAGTGGTATTTACTTCCTTAACAATTACAGGATTAACACTCGGAATGTTTTCAAAGGATGATTGACGTTCGAATTTGTTAGAAAAGTTGAACATGGTCCAACTTTCAAAATGACTGATCAGTCATCAGTCATGACTGACAACCTCAAAATCGTCAGATTTTCCTCGACTACACGATCAGTTCTTCCATCTTCAATCAAAACTGTCAGTTTAAACTGATCGTGTATTTCAGCCTTAGATGTAGTTAAATTCCTTTTAAATCCTATTGAGAAATTTTTGCATCTCCACCTGTCCTAACTTGTTCAGACAACAGGGTTTTTTTGCATCCCCTCTATGAATCCACCCCTGAAAACAACTGCCATACTTGATCCTCTTTACGGCTTACTGCGTTCTGGATGAATATAGTATCTAAGCATACATTGTCATAAAGAAGTAAGTGGTAAAACATTACCTTATGAAGAAAGTACCTGCAGACTGACTGACTCCACACCTAACCAGACCAGAGACCTCAGGTGAATGACAAAATGTCACCGGAGTGCCTGCTTTATATGCAAAGTCAAAGTGATTTAGAACAATAAAGCGTGACAGGGGCACGTAGTTGTCAAAGGAGAATAATTCTGTTGAATCTTTTACTTCGAGCACAGATGATGATCGCAATAGACAATGGTCGCAATAGACAATGGTCGCAATTATGGGCAGGCCACCGCCATTCATGTCTAATATTGGTTGCATTCGAAAGTCCTATCTTTGATATGAATTAGGATTGTCCGCGAGATGCAGCAAGCAGAGAAAAGTCTTCCTGTCCTTCCATCGTAATGTGCTTGTCATAATGACTTGCTTTTTATTCTGTTGTTCCTTTGGATGTCTCTTCATCACTGTAGGAAGTTATGAGGCGATCGCATGTAAGATTCAAGGGAAAGTTCAAATAGGAAATATTTAAACTACTCCTGGAAATTCATTGAATGCGATTCACCCCCTGGGAAATATCCCTTGAATATATAAAAACTCCTTGAATCTCCTGGAAGTTAAACAAGAGAAATAAAGTCGACGATAGCTTAATTGCCTAATATCTCTTAAATTTGCTGCTGCAAACGAATCTTCAATTTTTCCCCTGTTTTATCTAACTTCACTGGCCTGTACCCCCAGATTGAGAAGGCATGCTACACCAATGATCAATATGATGCAAATTTTCATAATTCCATTATGATGTGATGCTTTTCATTAGGTTTGAAGCTTGGGAATAAACTCTATTGCAGTCATGTCATGCCTCGTCAGTTTCCCATTTCTTGACATCTTCTTGTTTGTGAGTACTTTATATGCTGCCTGATATTTCCCTTTATGTAGCTGCATTTTCATCTTTCATTTAATAGCTGCATAGGACCTGATAGCTGCATCGATAGCTTTAGGGAACATTTTACACCTGGCCCCCAGTGCAAAATGTACTTAGCCACCATTGATCCACGCATGGAAAAATGACAAAGTTCTCCTGAAAAAGTCCTTGGAAACTCCTGAAAATCTCCTGGAAACCTCCTGGAATTTCTTTGTAAAATATGAGCGGCGACCCTGCTGGAGTTATATAGACGTTCCTATGGGAGTAGAATTCTTCTTCATGGTCCAAGAAGTCTGTTGCTTGGTCTGTTACTGTTCTCATTTGCCTTTCTAGTTTATCAGCTGTTTAATTTTTAATCTACTGTATGCGCTGAGAATTTTTTAGCTTACCTCAAATGTTGGATATGCTTGCCTATCATAAACACGCTGCATTCCACCAAACCCTTCATTGTAATTAATTGCGGCAGAATAATGTGTTGGTTGGATTGTATCCATGCTCTTTAGGGCATTTTCTCCATAATCTCAGCTGCAAAATTTATTGCTCTTTTTATTCTTGACCACGTAGCATTTGTAACGTAGGTTCACTAAGCCTCTGCCTTTTGTTTATACGGTCAGGAAAAGTCCTCAAAGATTTGTTTTTATAAGGAAAGTCAGGAAAAGTCAGGAAATGTCAGGTAGTTTTATTGAAATTTGAAGATAGTCAGGAAAATGTCTAGAATTGTTATCATCTTTGCAAATGGATTATTTGGTGCACAATTGACATCTGTACGCATTGGACAGTTCATGATAATTTTTGTTCCTTTTTGAGAGTTTTAGTTGACTAGAGAGTCTTCTTGTCTTATCCAAATTGGAAATTGTTTTTAATTACATGGCGATAGAAGATGGATTTTTCGCATCACCTGTTAGTCGGGAGAACTATTATGTATTTCTGATATGATGTTAGAAAAGACACCTTTATTTTCAAGATAGCAGTCGGGGAAAATCAGGAAAAAGTATTAGACATTATGTGTATTAACCCTGAATTAAAAGCACATTGAAAACAAGTTGAAGCTGAATCCCTTTCATGCAATATACGTGTGGACAACGATGCGTACGCTTTCCAATAAGTTATTGACAGAAATTGTCATTTCCTTGTTAGCCGCAGAAGAATTTACAGCGTTGTTAATTCACCTCATCGATTTTCGCTTGAGCAGAACTATTATGTATTTCTGATATGATGTTAGAAAAGACACCTTTATTTTCAAGATAGCAGTCGGGGAAAATCAGGAAAAAGTATTAGACATTATGTGTATTAACCCTGAATTAAAATCACATTGAAAACATGTTGAAGTTGAATCCCTTTCATGCAATATACGTTTGGACAACGATGCGTACGCTTTCCAATAAGTTATTGACAGAAATTGTCATTTCCTTGTTAGCCGCAGAAGAATTTACAGCGTTGTTAATTCACCTCATCGATTTTCGCTTGATGCAGTATATGTTCATATTTAACAACAGGAAATGTGAAAACAAGACATAAAAGGTACTTCCAGCAATAAATGGCAATGGGACCTTGATATATCCTATATAAAGAATTCGGGTATCAGCCAAGCTGACCAATGTCATATACTTAGAGGATATCTCCACTTAGCTATTTTGAATGCTTTGAATGCTCAATTTCAAATTTTCATAGTAAGCACTAAGTATTATATGGTCATTTGAGAGTGAAAGCAACGACGAGTATCATTGCGGTACGAAATTAGAGAGAGCGGCCAGGTGTCTGTCTTATTGCTTCGTTCTAAGGCTCTTCAAAGTATCATTCATATCATCTATACCCTTCGTACTTTTTCTTCCCCCTTACAAATGATGTCCCCCCTCCAATCAATACTACTTGTTGCTAGGCTGTTCTTGTGTTCGTTAGCTGCATTTTGAATGTATTAAATACTGGGAGACCTCTGATGCTAATGGGATTATATTATTGGCACACCCAACAAACGTAGAAAGCAAAGGAAATACGCACGACATTGTTGCTGTTTGATCCTATGTTAATTATCCTAAGCGCGCCTTATTCGTGTCCTAATGTGTTTTCCTCTCTTGCTGTTGTTTTTCTCTTACACAAGAATTTCCTTTTATCATATCTACTATAAACGGTTCTGGCATTTCTCAATTGCGTTTTGAAAATATTAAATAATGGAGAGCCTTGATACTAATGGAAATATATTGATAGTACCTTCAACAAAAGGCCCAAGCAAAGAAATGTATGAGTCATTTTTGTTTGGAACCTGTATTCGTTAGTTATATCAATTATCCTAAGTGCACCTTATTCATACCTTAATGTGTCTTTCCCGTCATATTGTTGTTTTTCTCTTACGCAAGAATTCCCATTTATCATATCTACTATAAACGGTTCTGGCATTTCTCAATTGCGTTTTGAAAATATTAAATAATGGAGAGCCTTTATACTAATGGAAATATATTGATAGTACCTTCAACAAAAGTCCTAAGGAAAGAAATTTATGAGTCATTTTTGTTTGGAACTTCTATTCGTTAGTTATGTGAATTTTCCTAAGTGCACCTTATTCATACCTTAATGTGTCTTTCCTGTCATGTTGTTGTTTTTCTCTTGCGCAAGAAGCTCCTCTTTTCATAAATACTTCAATCTATTCTAATAGTTTTCAATTACTTTGTGAAAATATTAAATAATGCAAGTCGGTCATACTAATGGGTATAC
Organism: Mastigias papua; assembly: GCA_964019165.1. NCBI lineage: Eukaryota > Metazoa > Cnidaria > Scyphozoa > Rhizostomeae > Mastigiidae > Mastigias > Mastigias papua. Next base: position 1,182,314 of record OZ025271.1, on the reverse strand, counting down.
AGCTAGGATGATATCTAGAACAAAAGGTCCCAATAAAGAAGGTTGTTATGCATCGTTGCTGCTGGAGCCTATATCAATTGGTTCTTTCATAGCCCATTGTTTTTTGATAACATCCACCTTTCCTCCCTGTTCACTTGAACACTTTTACCTGTTCATTTAAACACTTATATAAGGAACATTTAGACAAGTGGAAGCATCATGGGAGATTTGCTGTATGGGATTCTTTGACCTCTTTAACCTCGTGATTTCTTGTAGCGCACGATGGTAAATTTGAGCAAAAATGATGCTTTTTGCAGCATTTGTGCACCATCTTGCTTTTTAAGTAAGTTAATTGATAGCATTTACAAACTTCAACGTATCAGCTTTCATTTAAGCATTTTTACGATTGCATTATGTGCAGAAATGTTCCGTCATTTCAACCTCAAAAACAGAAGATATAAGCAAAACTCTCTCCTTGTAAAGACGTCGATCGATATTCAGGCTATTGAAAATCTCTCGTAAGCGAAAGCAAACATAATCGATTTGAAACAGAGACTGGAGAGTTCTCGGGAAAACGTGATATAATGACATATGAGCATTTTCCAAACAGAAAAGTTCCGTCAAAATTGAGCTGAGTTACTCCGGGACGGCATATGTTTCTGTAATCGAGGGATTTTACGCGCTTGATAAAAATTCAGGTTTCGAATGTATCCTAAGATTTTCCTTCCTATTAAATTAAACAGCAATACTAACAACAGAGAAATTTTTCAACCTTGCTATTGTTTACGACGAAGGTATAAACACCAGACCTGAGACAACTTTCGGCACCCTACTTTCTCCATATGTCAATGATTTATGCAATTATTTACAATGACGACAGTTCCTTAAATTTCTGCTTCAAAATCATTAAATTTAGCCATACAAGTACTTTACATTCATGAAATAATTTTCATGGATTTTGCCTCTCATAGGTCCATCGCCTTGGTTGCGGCTGCTGCTTACCAGATGCAGTGTGTTCAAGCCCTGGTGATCAGTGTTGTGAAAGTTGGAACTTGATTGCATAGGTATGTGCTTACTATGCCGTGTGTTTATTGGTAGACATTGGTTAACTGTGGGATTTAACATGCTTCGTTGACAAATATGAGATTTTGCATGCTTCGTCGACAAATACGTGCTTGTCGGGTAAAATGACATACCATGTCTCGTAGAACAAGCATTTTTTCGGTTTGTAAAGATGGGAAAAAAGTTGCACTTCGGCTTCATATTCAAAAACCCTTCTTACAAAGCCATGTATCTGCTTTCCTTAACTCTTATGTTATTTGCACCATGAAATTGCGTAGGGCTAGAAGTCATTTTTTGTACCTCTTCTAAGACACCATAAAAACTTTTGCTTATAGTTGTACACAACTTTAGCAACTCGCCACACTCAGCTTACGCGTACTCATGTCGTCCTTAATTATACCTGTCTGAGTTGCTTTCGTATCTTTGTAAATTTTGTCACATTTGTGGCGCTGCTGCGGCATTAAAGTTGAACGACCTCTTGTTAGAATACCAAATTAAAGTTGTGTTGATTCAGATCCCTGGTTTCTGCCTGTGAATAGATTTATTTTCTATTTGATGAAAGGTTTTTTGCGTGTATAAATATTGATAAAATGGAAGTTAAATGAAAAGGTAGGGTGTAGAGTAATAGTATCCGCGTAGTTACGATCCTGGTCATTGTCTGATGTAAACTACATTACGGCATATAATGACAGATGTCAGTTCTGTCTAGTTGTTTGATTTTATTTGTGAATATTTATTTATTTTAGGCAGGATAGCCTATCAGCAACATTGTAGTGCTGTTATCTTAAGGGTCCTGCCACGAAAAGTAAAGCAAATAAAAGGACAAAGGTGATAAACAAAAATGCTTAATTTACATTGCATGTTTAAGTTAAATTTGTATGTATGGAGAATATTTTTTATTATAACCCGAAGTTTCAGTTTCGAGGAAACTACATTACGGCATATAGTGACAGATGTCAGTTCTTTCGAGTAGTTTGATTTTATATATGATAGCCAAAAGTTTCAAATTCGAGGAAATGATTGCATAGATGCCACACCATCTTAGCAACTGCATACTCGCCAGCACTAACATGACTCTGAAGATTACCGATTGGCAGTACAACCGAATATACGGTTGTTATGGAAGTATGATACATTTGGATGTATTAATATTTAATATGAATATAAAATATCAATTAGATTATCAATTCAGTTTCGTCTGCGCTTTGATGTTAACCATTTTGATGATCAGCATAAGCCCAGAGTTACTCCCTTTGCAATTCATTGCAATGCACCGAAAGCTATTTGGCCTCAAAAGGCAGATTCTTAGACTCATTTCATTTCATTTGAATTTCATTTGAATCGATTTAGGAGGGTGACCCTTCAGCAACAGTTGTTTTTCAAAGGGCCCTCCATCTGAAAATACAATAAATACAATAATTACAGACAAAAATACCTACTAAGAAAATTAAAGCTAAAATGTTTATAAAATACAATATTTACAATATGTGTAGGAAAAGAAAATATGTTATTATTATTATTATTATAAAATGTCTATTAAATCTTTTCTGTTCTTCCTGCAAATCCAAATCTAATCCATAGATCTTAGGACATACAAGGTCACATTAAGTCAGTTGACAGAACTTTCCTGAGGATATGAGCAGTGCCCAGTAGTGTGATCTTCTGTAGTTCTTCTAAGTATATTTTCCCCGGTATCTTGTCAATGTTCGATTTCATTCCTTTCTTTATAGCTCCAAGCGCACCTATAACTACAGGAATTGTAGTTACTTTCATTTTCCACATTTTGCCTATTTCAATTTCTAAATCCTTGTATTTTGAAAATTTTTCAACTTCCTTTATTGATACATTTCTATCCGAAGGTATAGTCATATCAATCAGTTGGCACATGCTGTTTATGTGATCTTTGATAATGATTTATTATTATTATTATTATGGTAAGTAAAAAAGCTACGGTTAAATAGCCAACATCTGCGGACCATCAAATATTGTTGATCCGAAAACTAAACAACATTCTACATACAAAACAGGACACGTAATAGTATTATTATTATTATTATTATTATTATTATGTATATTTCGTTAAAGTTCTATTAAGTACAATCCCTTGCCGAGTTATGTCCTATAACCTAGGGCACAGGAAGGTAAAGTTTCAAGTTCTTTATAACTGTCGCACTGTATCTGATCATATAGAGAGCACTCGTCGCAGTAGATGAGCCGTCCCATTTAGTACTATCTTTTGCAATTCTTCCAAGCAAGGGTTCCCGGGAATTCGCTTGATATGACCTTCAGTTTTCTTCTGTATCATGCCTAATGCCCCAATTACTACAGGTACTATTGTTACTTTCAAATTCCACATCTTCTGTATTTCGATTTCCAAGTCTTTGTATTTGCTGACTTTTTCATACTCCTTAAGTGATAGATTTCGATCGGAAGGCACTGTCATATCAATCAGTAAACATGTCTTTTCCTTGTGGTCTTTTACAATAATATCTGGCCGATTGGCTTTAATTGATCTGTCTGTGTGTATTGTGAAATCCCAAAGGATAGTAGCATCATTGCCCTTCGTAACTGGTTCTGGGTGATGTTCATACCAGTGTTCAGCGTGTGAAGCATTATAATGCTGGCATATTCTCCAGTGTAGGTACTGCCCCAATTTGTCATGTCGATCTTTGTATTCCTTTGGTGCAAGTATTGGGCATCCAGCAACTAGATGATCAATTGTTTCCACTTTATCCTCACATAGTCTACATCTAGGATCTGTTCCATTTCTTATTATATTTGCTTGATAGTTCCTTGTGAATAGGCTCTGGTCTTGTGCTGCCATTATGAACCCCTCAGTCTCTGCCTTTAGTCCAGCGCACCTCAACCATTGGTGGGTATTAAGTTGGTCAATATCAGCGTCTTTGCTCCGTAGTGCATATTGGCCATGTAAAGGCTTTTGCTCCCATTTGCTTTTGATAGCAACTAGTCCTTTCCTTTTCGCTTCTTGCTTTGCAATTTTTGCTAGTTTAGTTGGTTGCGTTTCATTCGTATCAATTGGTGATAGTTCTAACTCACACTCAAATTTTCGACTTTGACAGCTAACAGAATGGACCTTTTTGGTTTTTTCGTGTCTGTTAACAAGCTGTAGCATCCAATCTTCAGTTGAATCCAGGTATGTTTGAAGTCCAATGGTTGTGGTTTTGTACATTAATTCCAGTTGTAGCAGTCCCTTTCCTCCGTCAGATCTTCGGATATACAGCCTATCAACATCAGCTTTGGGGTGATGCATTTTGTTTATGGTTAAAAGTTTCCTAACCTTAACATCTAGTCTCTTTATTTCTGGCATTGTCCAATATAGGATATTAAAACCATAGGTAACTATAGGTATTGCCAATGAGTTGATTGCCATGATCTTATTTCTAGCATTGAGTTCAGTTTGGAGTATAGCTCTAACTCTACGATAGAATTCCTTTCTAACTTTTTCTTTATTGGCAGCATTTGCTACCCCTTCAGCTTCTTGGATACCCAGATATTTATACATCCCTTCATGTTCCAATTCTTTAATAGTGGTACTCACATCAAGAATAATATTTTCAGCTTTGACAATTTTTCCTTTTGTGAACGTAGCTTTCGCACATTTATCTAGCCCAAATTGCATTCCAATATCATCACTGAAATGTTTCACAGTATCCAATAACCCAGTAAGTTCACTGTCATTCCTTGCAAAAAGCTTTAAGTCGTCCATATAAAATAGGTGATTAATAGACTTACCCATTATCTGATATCCATAACCAGCATTATTGAGTTCAATTGATAAGGGGATCAGTGAAATACAAAAAAGGAGTGGCGACAGTGAGTCTCCTTGGAAGATTCCACACTTTATTCTTAAACTGTCTGTTTTTGCTGTACCATTTGCATGAGTTAACCTAAGGTTGGTGTTCCACAATCTCATATTATGCTGTAGAAAGTTAATAATAGTTGGTGAGAGCTTAAATATATCGAGAGCTCTCAAGATCCATCCATGCGGTACGCTATCGAATGCCTTTCTATAATCTATCCAAGCCATGCTTAAGTTTCGATGGTTCTTCTGGCAATTTTCCATCAGCATACGATTTATCAGTAACTGGTCTTTGCATCCATAAGACCCTCTTTTGCACCCCTTTTGTTCTAATGGGAACAGTTTGTTAGCTTCCATGAACGTGTACATTCTATCTGTTAGTACTGATGTAAGAATTTTATAAGTAGTTGATAAACATGTAATTGGTCTAAAATTTTTGGCATTTGTAGTCTCTGGTGTTTTAGCAAGGAGATAGGTGATCCCCTCAGCAAGCCACTTTGGGGTTAAATCTGGTTCACTAATTATCTCCGACATCTGTTTCGCCAAGAGTTTGTGCATTGCAGACATATGAGACAGCCAGAAATTTGGAACTTTGTCAATACCAGGTGACTTCCACTTTTGTGATTTTTTAGTGCATTCTCTAATTCCTCAACTGTTATATCATCCCATGATTGTGTCTCAATATTTTTGTATTTCTCAGCCACTTTATTAATCCATTCTGCATCTGCATTAAAACCTTTATCATTGCTCCAAATACTACTCCAAAAATTCTTTATTTCATTCTCACTTGGAATATCATTCACTTCAATAGTTTGCTTACCAATTTCACGATAAAGTCTCTTCGGATCATCTTTGAACAATTTGTTCTGTCGGAAAAACTTTGTTCTCTTTTCATACCTACGAATTCTTTGAGCCTTCAATTGAATTTTCTGTTTTAAAGTTTCTGTTATTTCAGGGATTTTAGTTTGTTCAGGTGATAACTTATATTTCCGGATTACTTTTCTAGCCTTACGAGTTTTGACAGCTACTCCTTTTGATAGCTCCTCCAGAATAGATATTTCTCCTCTGAAATATTCAATCTCCCTTTCGATCTTTTCTTTCCATTTTGGCTTCTTACATTTGTTTGTTTTTGGTTTGCTGTTATTGTTGGTCTTCGGATTTACTACACAAGCAGTAGCATATATTAGTTGGTTCAGTTCGGTGAGATCAGGTTCCAGTTCTTCTAATATTTCTTTCATTGCATAGTTAGCAATCTTTATCTGCTTCAAAGCTTGCTTATTACTTTTGACCTTTACTAACGACTGCCTGTCTTTCATTTCAATATTCCTTATTTTGGTATATTCTCGTAATATATCACTTCTCATTTGCCCTATCACAGTTTCATTTTGTTCTATGAAATTCAGATCACAATTTCCATTCCCGTTTGCTTCCTCTTGATTCTGGTTTTCAACATTGTTTAAAACTTCTCTAATATCTTCTCTTTTACAATGATCCGTAGTCTCGTCTCTCTGGTTGTCACTCACGTCAGTCACAGTTAGGTTCTGAGAGTCATCCATTTCTCTCCCATTGCTTTGGACTTCAAAAAGGGCTTTATTTTTGATCACTTCTTTTTCCGCGTCAGTAAGACGGTTATTTTTAAGAATGTCTCTTCGGACATTTGCTAACTTATTGCAGTCAAGATATTCTCTTGGATTTTTAGAATGTCTTTTCCAGATGTTAAAAGTTGCTTCTGTAATATTTCTTCCTGATGGCTCGTTAAGTGCACAGTAAAATGCAAATAAAACTTCTTTATATTCCTCTCTAGTCCATTTTGTACGGGTGATTTTCTTTCTAGATACTTGAGTTGTTGTTCTTGGTAGTTCAGGGTTGGGTTGATCCCGGTTCTGATGGCTATCCAAGGATTGAGAGAAATCTGTTCCAGTAGCAGATTTTTCGACCTCAGCCTGGTTCCACACTGAGGGACGCGGTCCTTGGTTATCCGCGCGACGACCGATGCGGCATGATTTCGATCTGGTTTGCATATTTATAGCAAAGTGCATTTTATTCTTACTGCCAAGAGGTAACTTTTAGGTTGTACCATCACCAGTATTTTTCAAGAGACACCATCTCAGTAATCAGGAGCATATTATCAGCAATTCACCCGGCTAATCCGGAACCGCCGAAAAGACACTCGGGTTTTAAATCAGAGTTTTCCTTCTCTTAGGAGATCTACCACCCAAGGTTTAAGGAGCCCCTCCTACCCCTCGGTTTGAATTCAGAGTTTTCCTTCTCCTATGTAGACTGCCTACCAAGGCTAACGAGCCCTACATGCCCGGAGCATCTGGTTAAAAGGCGCCAGAAACTCGCCCTCACCCCTTCTCTCTGTTAGTTCCATGCAGCTCCACCACGAGCAGGTCGAGAGCTGGGCTTTAGTTGTCAGAGGCTATTGGAGACGCAGCCAAATGGGGCATTTTATGAGACAATTGGAGCTCATCCCAATTGTCACCCCGGCAATGACAACCTTGAGAGCCTTATTATTATTATTATTATTATTATTATTATTATTATTATTAGTATTATTATTATTATTTGGGGGCAGGGAGGCTTCCCAGACGACCCAGGGATCCGCCGACCCCCAGCCCCAAGCCCGATTCCCGCCAAATCGACCAGAGAGATCCAGAACAGACCTGCTAGCATCCCCATCTCCCACCACATGCCACCAGGCTCACTCAGAATCCAATTGCCGACTCAGCAGAAACCAAGCCCCATACCAGAGGCCAGGCTGACCCCCAGAACATACGAAAAACCTATCTAACCAAATGTTTTCTGAGTTGGTACTGGGAAGGTGCCAGTTTGGTCTCAGTGGAGAGGCTATTCCATATCTTGGCACCTCGAAAGGAAAAGGCTTTTTGTCCCTGCGCTGTGTTCTTCTCGGGCAACCTGACATCACTGCGGAGGTTGCGGGAAGAACATGTACTATTTTTATTGAAAAGTTCACAAAGGTATTTTGGGGCAAGATTCCTCAGAGAAAGTAACAATCTTTGACTGTGTATTTATCAACTGCTGTATGGTTGTCCACCCCAAACTTTCAAACATAGGCTTGATAGCAGCATCTGATCTACTATTTGTAGCAATCCTAGCCGCCCTGTTCTGGAGTTTCTGCAAATGCCGAATTTCTGCAGCATTACAGCAGCCCCAAACTGAGCAGCAATCTTGAAAATGGGGTTCTACAATGCTAGTAGAAAGAGTCTTCACGGATGTGATTGGAAGGTATCGTTGTGAATATTTCAAAAACCCAACAGCACGAGAGACTTTAGCCGAAACTGCCCAGATGTGCTCTTTCCAACTAAGGTTGTCATCTATTTGTACACCTAAGTACTTTGCCTTGCTGAGTATCTCAATTTCCTTTCCTCTTATTTTAGGATCAAATCTTATCTCTGAATGTGTAAAGAGATTTATGTTTTTATTGAGAGGAAATTAGCATTGAATGTGTTATAGCTACATTCAAGGACAACTTGTTGCTCATAAGCCACTCATCTAGCTTTTCAAGATCTTCATTAATCTCCTTGTTTAGCTGAGACATATCCTTGGAACAGCGGTAAATACTGGTATCATCAGCATACATGGTTGCTTTGGCGGTCTTGACTACCAGAGAGAGGTCATTGATGTAGACTAAGAAGAGGAGAGGGCCTAGACAAGAACCCTGAGGCACCCCAATATCAATTTCCTCTATTTTTGAATCTACACCATTTGCTCGTGTATACTGTTTCCTATTAGACCTGTCTTACCTGTAGGTAAGATTTGAACCATGCAAGCTCTCTGTCTTGAACACTATAAAGATAGAGTTTATTGCAGAGGATTTCATGATCAACAGTATCAAATACTTTTGTAGATCAATGAAGATCAGTCCAGTCACCTGACCTGTGTCTAAGCCACTATACCAGTCATCAGTACATCTAAGCAAAGATGTAACAGTTGAATGGAGGGCTTATTATTATTATTATTATTAACACTTTCTTTAAAGTTGGCTAAGATATACAGATATCTATATAGCTTACGAGCTAATTAATGCCAACTATGTAAAAACGAAAAACTATTACAGATTTTGTTTTTTGAGAAAAGAGAAAATAAAAACTATAAATACCCTAATCCATTAATAAAAACTCTACACAATCTGCAGATGCAAGTACTTCCTTTCCATACTTTTATTTTCTTTTTGAAATTAGCTAGTGTGCCAGAGTCCTTAATCGCCTCCGGCAATGAGGCCCATAGATGGTGACCTATGTACTGAATGTTTTCAATTCCATATTTTGCTGTCTTGACATTCGGCAATTGCAAATGATTCCTACTTCTCAAATTATATTGGACATCTCTTTCAGCAAATATGTCCTTCATAAATGTTGGATTTAGATTATTTTTTGTTTTAAAAATTTCAATCATTAGCAACCGCAGATTGTGTTCATGAATGGTCCCGTATTTTTCTTTTAGTTTTCCTAGCTTTGATTCACTGCCTTTGCATACCAGCCGTAGTGCTTTTTCAAAAGTACGATTTAGTTTTGCATTAGTTGCCCTATCGTTAAACATCCATACTAGTGGGCAATAATTGAATTGTGGGCACTGAAGCCAGACTGGTCTGGTGACAGAAATCCATTTTCTTCTAGGTACTGGTTCAACTATTCAAAGACAAGCTTTTCAAAATGTCTTGCTATGACTGGTAGCACAGAAATTGGACGATAGTTAGATCTTTCACATTTTTCTCCCTCTTTAAAGATAGGTATTACCCTGACAATTTTCCATGAGTCAGGAAATGTGCTCGTCTCAATAGCAATATTGAAAAGATGTGCAAGGGACCCTGAAATGAAGGGTACTGCTAGCTTGAGGAAATAGCTTGAGATATTGTCATGGCCAAAAGTCTTTGCAGTCTTGATCTCTTCAATAGCATCTTCCATCTTCTGCTCACTAATTGCCCCAAATCTAAAGTTTTTACCCTCTTTGTTGATTTGGTATTCCCCTGAAAGGAGTAGATTAGGTTTTTCTTTTCTATTTTTGGCCAAGTCTTTGCCTATTGAGCAGAAAAATTTGTTCTTATTCTCCGCAATCTCTTCTTTATTAACAATGTTATTTTCCTTATCATCTTTCAAACTTTCAATATTGGTTGTGGGTCAACATTTGTTAAGGATTTGGTTAATAGTTTTCAAGGACACTTTCATGTTGCTCTGTTGCATAGTTATCTTGTCAGAAAAATATTGCCTTATGAGTGTCAGGTTACGACTGTTAAATCTGTTTCTAACTTGTTTGTAGGAGGCCATCAAAATCTGTGAATTGCATTTCACAGCTGCTTTTTTCAACCTGTCCATAGTCCGGATCAAACCCTTTAAGTTTTCATTGACCCATGGGCAATACCTCTCTGAAACTCTTATCTGCCTAAGAGGAGCATGCTTTTCAATGATAGCAGAGAAATTTGATGCCCAGTTGTTAACAAGTACATTAATGTGATCAGAATTACCCAGTACTTGTTTCCAATCTATGCTAGCTACATCATTTAAAAATGCTTCTTCTGAAAAGTTTTTCATGATTCTTGTCCTTATATTTTTATGATCTTTTTTTTATGTTACCATTAAATTTACGAACGCAATATGCCATATAATGGTCACTCATGGTAACTTTGTACACTCCAGATGTCAGGATGTTTCTGGGTGATGTAGTTGCTATATGGTCAATAGTAGTTGATGTATCAAGAGTGACCCTAGTTGGCTCCCTGATAAGCTGAACAGACCAATCAGGCCATAGAGGTCACATATATGTTTTGAATTGTTAACTCTTAATTGTCCATCAGGACCATCAGAGAGATCACAATTGGTATCACCAAGAAGAATTATTTCTTTACTTCCTTATCCAAATAGGCAAGGTTTGCTTCAAACTTCTTGAAGGAGTCTACAGGATCACTTGGGGGTCGATACAAAGCAACTAAGAGATACGATTTACTCTTTGGTGGCTCAATTTCAACATAAATACGTTCAAGGTCCTTAAAAGGCAGATCATCCCGTCATGTATATTTTAGAGAATCTTTTATACACAAGGCTACCCCTCCACCACTGGCAGTTCTGTCCAGCCTAATTTGCTGGTAGCCCTCAATTTTTGTGAGCTCCGTGGGTATTCAGGTGGCAGTTTTGTCTCATTTAGAGTTAGAATATGAATTCTATTATCATAGATTAAGGATTGCACTTCGTCTAAATGACTGCGCTGACCATTTACATTGAGAGATGCAATTGTAAGACCTTTTTGTGCCCAAGATGCTGATGGTCACAAAGGTCTTACAGTCGCATCTCTCTATGTACATGGTCATCCTGACTCAGCATCATCCTGACCACATATCTCAGTGTATCAATGAGACCCGATCCTATAAATTTTGTAAAACCCACAATTAGCTGACAGAATTGACGTGGCTCTCATAGTTGAAGAATATCTTCTTTAGTCTGTGAGATGTACATATTCAATTTCTTTGCAAATTGCGTGAATCTACAAATGTAGCAATCTAATGAACTGTCTGCTTCTCGAGAGCGTCCGACTCTTCTTCTTGGGCTCCTAGAATAGATAACGTGAAAACAATTTATCAGCAGAAAATGTATGTGTTTGGTATTTGCCGACAGAATTTTTGCCTGGAGGTTGTCACACCTCCCTCATACCCCACTATAGGGGTGGGCTCGGTACCTTTGATACCGGTGGTACTTTTTCCTGGGATATCAGATGTTTTGTCTGTCACAACAGTATTAAGGCACGCGATGTACAACGTAGAGGGTAGCAAGTAGGAATGCCGCTCATATTTTCCTCATTAACAGCTATTCTAGAATTGACTGATTGGTTGATGGATTGCTTGACTGATTTAGAGATTGATTGATTGATTGATTGATTGGTTGGTTGGTTGGTTGGTTGGTTGGTTGGTTGGTTGATTGACTGATTGATTGATTGAGTGTGTGAGTGAGTTAGTGACCGATTGATTGTTATGTTATTGACTACTTGATTGACTGATTGGTTGGTTGGTTGGTTGGTTGGTTGGTTGGTTGGTTGATTGACTGATTGATTGAGTGTGTGAGTGACCGATTGATTGTTAGGTTATTGACTGCTTGATTGACTGATTGGTTGGTTGGTTGGTTGGTTGATTGACTGATTGATTGAGTGTGTGAGTGAGTTAGTGACCGATTGATTGTTAGGTTATTGACTGCTTGATTGACTGATTGGTTGGTTGGTTGGTTGGTTGATTGACTGATTGATTGAGTGTGTGAGTGAGTTAGTGACCGATTGATTGTTAGGTTATTGACTGCTTGATTGACTGATTGGTTGGTTGGTTGGTTGGTTGATTGACTGATTGATTGAGTGTGTGAGTGAGTTAGTGGCCGATTGATTGTTATGTTATTGACTGCTTGATTGACTGATTGGTTGGTTGGTTGGTTGGTTGATTGACTGATTGATTGAGTGTGTGAGTGAGTTAGTGACCGATTGATTGTTAGGTTATTGACTGCTTGATTGACTGATTGGTTGATGGATTGTTAGACTGATTGATTGATTGATTGATTGATTGATTGATTGATTGATTGATTGATTGATTGATTGACTGATTAATTGAGTGAGTATGTGAGTGAGTTAGTGACCGATTGATTGTTATGTTATTGACTGGCTGATTGGCTGAGTTAAGGTAAGTTAGGGTTAGGGTTAGGGTTTAGAGTAAAATGAATTAAAAAAATTCCCAGCATTTGTTCCAAAACGTTTGATCTTTGTTAACCAATACTATCAAAGAAAAGTCTCGAACTTAGTAGAGGAGCTTGCAAGTAATGAGCTAATGTCGATTTCTGGCACATAATAAAGGTGACTTTTGGAATATGAATCTCGTGATTTTCTTAACATTGTCTTAGGATTTTGGCTTTTGAGCCTCATTTTCTTATAACCTTATTTAACCATTTTCTTATACCAAAAAGTGTAGGGTATGGTAATGAAGAATGGAGTAATGTACGGCAAAGGATCATTTTTTGCGGCCTCCTTGGCTTCTATAGCTTACAATATAAAAACTTGCAACCTAAACCTTTTGTTTCAGCTGGGGTGTTCGCTGTCTCTAGGAAGGTAACAAATCTCAGGATCCAAGTTGCTGTTTTAGAGATCATTGTTACTATTATTATCATATGGAAATCTTTAATTTATTAAAGTAAGAAGGAATCTTGGGAAATTGAAATTGCAGGTTATTTGAAAAACCATGTTGTAAGAACAGGAAAAGTTACTTTTGCCATTGTGGAGGAGATTGCATTTGCCAATGATCTGCAGGTGATGAATATTCAAGACCGAGTTCCGTTTACTATTAAGCACCTGTTGCGTTCTCCTTTCAAGGGCAACTCCCAATCAAAACGCTTATCGTTACGGTATCTGCTAGCATAGCCACCAAATGTTTGAGAGCCAACCTAATTATCTATTGTCTGGAGGTGATATCTATTCAAGGTCGGCTTTTGTTTACTATTAAATACCTGTTGCGTCCTCTTTCCATGGGCGACACCCATTCAAAGACAATATCATTACAGTATCTGATGTGTTGTGTGGTCCTTTACAGTAAATCCCCGCAAAGAAGAACCTAAATTTTTGAGGTTCAGACTGAATTGGGTTCTTATTTAAATGGTGCTTAGATGACAATCAGGGTATAAAGGTTCTTATATGAAGGCTCATTTTAAACCTTGTGGAAGGCACCAACAAAACATTCAACCATTTCAATTGAACTTGGGAAACTTTCTCATCTCTAATTCTAGTGTTAGGATCTTGAAAAAGTTTCCTTGGAAGTTCAAACTTAACAACCAGCCAGGTTAAAAGTATTTTTCAATAACCTTCAAGCACAATGGCAAAACTAGTTTCTTAATTAATACTGAAAGTCTTAATATCAAAAATGTGCTTTGTTAATTTGCAATAAGAACCTGTTATTTTATCAGGCTGGAAAAGGTTCTTATTTAAAAGGTGCTTAAATCAGGAAAAACAGGCTGTTGGTTCTTATTTTTGAAGGTTCTTATATGTATCTTATTTTGATTTCAGCTGGTGGGTCTACTTCATACAGGTTGCCAAATCTTTCCTAGTTTCCATTTGTATGAATGAGCAGGACTGTCTGCTCAATGTTGAAATATTTGCCAGAACATCGCATAACTGGGCAGAAGTCAATTATGTTTGTCTATTTCCATCTTGGCAAGTAAACTTTCGTAATTTGAGCAGCCTTAAACCTTAGAGAAGTCAGCCAATACATCTCTGGTAATCCTTCAAATGCCCGGTGGTATTTTACAGCTTTCAGCAAATCCTGGCGGTTCATACTTTTTACTGTGCCTCTGATCTCCCAGCTTCAAGGCCAACAATTGAGAAGGCTGTATGAGGAGGGTTTCGTTTGATCTTCAAATAATAGTTTGTGTATTCTTTATATAGAAGGTAATGCTTTGATTGGCAAATGAGAGTCTTCGTTTTCAAAGATGCCGCGATATACTGTGACTTTAGAATTTCGAAGAACAAATGTGGTTGATTGTCGGGTAGATGTTTGCTCTGTCTGTGAGGTTGTGATGGACGTTTGTACAAGGGACCCACAGTGCTCAACGCAGGATGAAAGAACTGCAACCATATCCCACAAGAAATGCTTTTTGGCTTGATGAACTTATGTGTTCTTGGTCTTTTTGTTAGATATAATCGTGACTTCAGTTCTCACTACTTTTTACACAACTAATTGTTGATCCCAAGACCTGTACAAATCAGCTCTCTAGAAAGTTGACAAGCCCAACATGCTTAGACCGCCCCTACTACTGCCTCTTGGTAACAATACAATCTTTCCTAGCTTTTTTGTACTCTATTAAATATAAAATTTTACAGAATCACAGTACCTAAACACTACGAACAACAGGACTACAATACAAAGACGGAACCGAGGAGGAGAGAAATACCATGACTACCCCCTGGGATTGAATGTA